>SSNS01000286.1:237581-511159 GCA_006937985.1 Aphyosemion australe | reverse complement strand
CAGCTGTTAACTTTATTTTCTCTCTAAGTGTTTTTCTCCCCAGAAGAAGCTACACTGGCGTTCTGCTGAGCTGTGGTGGCCTCATGGAGGGGGCCATCGGCTGGCACACTGCTGCCAACCACCTAACATTCTCCCTTTCCTGATATTACATCTTACTTTCTTTAACATAGAATGTGCTACTATTAGTTCACCTATTGAATTAATTATAGATTCACTCAGATAAAGACAATAAAGTTTCTCTTACTCTTACTAAATAGAACTTCTACTAAGAAATCACAGTGTAGCCATAGAAACACTACTTGATATATGTGGTGTGTGTGTGTGTGTGTGTGTGTGTGTGTGTGTGTGTGTGTGTGTGTGTGGGTGCGGGGTGTGCCTGTGCCTGCTCTGTCTTCTCAACCCCCAGTGAGCCGTAGCGGATGGCTGCTCATACTGAGCCAGGATCCTCTGGAGGTTTCTTCCTGTTAAAAGGGAGTTTTCCTTCCCACTGTCGCTAAATGCTTGCTTAGTATGAGGATTGTACCAACACAATGACACTAGTCAGTGTCTTGATGCAATCTGCTGGGTCCCTTATATAGGAAACTTTTTTTACTGATTGGCTTATGAACTGAACTGTATTGGAATGTTTACTTTGTGAAGTGCCTTGAGACGACTCTTGTCGTGATCTGGCGCTATATAAATAAACTGAATTGAATTGAATTGAATTAATGTCCAGATATTATTTATTAGTGTCCAGTGTAATAAAGCTTTGAACCTTTACGTCAAACGTTAATTTATGATAGGATGTGGTGGTTAACGACTATTTGTTCAATTAGGTCTTTGATCCTTAATGTCAATATACAATTTACAACCGTTTCTACCGATTTTACAATCGGATGTGACAATATTGTACATCTGCAGTATCAGTCCTCTATTCCAAGAGCCTCCTCTACCCCCTCCCTCACATCCTCCTCTACCCCCCTCGCCTCCTACTTTGCTCCTTTCTATCAAGCTAGTGATTTCATCCCCATCCCGCATCTGACCTTGTTCCTTTATGTCAATAATTTACAGCTCAGGAATCCCCTTCCTCCACATCGGCCCCCCTCGATCCGCAGGTGTCTAGGAAACGACACCCCAATAGAAAACCTTCCTGCCCCTACAGTAGCCAGGATTTTATTACAGAGATGCATATGTTTCGTTTACCTCTCCACCGACAAGCATCCTCCCGATTTCACACCTCTCCTAGTTGCCAGCGTGAACCTCACTTTTGCGATCTAGGTTTAAAAAAACCTTTCTGACCATACAATAGCCAAGGGTTACTCATTAATTCTCCTTCCACATCGACTGTCTTATCATTTACTACCCCTACGTCAGAGGCCCCCTCTGGCCCCCTCTGTTACGTAGATGTCCACACCCTCTCTCTCTCTCTCTCTCCGATACGTTAGATGAGTGAAGACTCAGAGAACATTTGAGCTGGACTTTCAAACTAGAAATAAGTTTCAAATTCGGTTCAGAAAAGAGCTTCTAGTTCATAGTTAAATAAAGATAATTTTCTTTTAAAGTATCTATTTAAAAACAAGGATGTTTTTCTGTAGCTGCTCAGTAGAATAGGAGTTTTTCACTGACAAAATGTAAACTGATCCTACCACGCTAAGACAAACGAAGGTTAGGCTCCAAGGCCGTGACATGTGACCCCATCCCCTCAAATTTAACCTATAAAATTAAAAAGTTAGAATAAGAGTCATTCTTTTTAAATAATTTTATCTAAAGCAGAGTCTATCAACCTTTGGGAAGTGGTTTTCTTGTCATATGCAGTTTTCTTGAATTTAAGTTACTGCAAAAAGAAAAATGATTAGTTTAGAGCTGAGTAAAGAACTTTTCTCATCAAGTATTCTTAAAGTAGTTTAGGTAAAAACAAGGATTGTTTTCTGGTGTTGCTGAGGATAAGGAAAGTTATTAGTTAAGAGTTGACACTCGAACATCTGTTAACACACAGCAAGTTTTTTGGTCAAGTTTGTTAAAGCATGGAGTTCCATCTAGAAAAAAGATTCTCCTGTTTGCATCTTATTTATTATGCATCCAATGACCAACCATAATACTCTGAAAACAAATCCAGTGAGTGAGTAATTACAAAACATAACCTTTTGTGTTAAATTTCCTCTGATTGTGTAGTTTCTCAAGCGGTGGTTGCTTGCTGATCTAAAATAGAGGAAGAAAACCCAGTTATTATCTTTTTTTAAACCTGCAAACATGCAGCTCAAATGTGTTGTGCATATTCAGGTGCCTGTCAGGTGAGACCGGCAGCAAGTCTGTCCTTTAGCAAGAAGGTGAAAGGGGACCCTCTCCCTCATCCACCCACAACACAAACCAAAAAGGCTGCCTCTTCCACTGCTTGAAGACAAAACTCAACCTCTTCTTCTCCACTCGCTGCCAAAATGATGCTTTAGCAGTGACAATCCTGACTGTCCTAGCCCCTCCTCCTCCAGGGAGGTGCCTCCCTGGCACCACCTCCATGACCCCACCTCCCCAATATCTGATTTGATTTCTCCCTTTGGAACAAAACATACAACCACTTTTTTCTTTTAGTGAGACAAACTTTGTGGTTTTAAAGATGTTTTTTCTTACCAGCTGACATTTTCGACTGTACAACCTCTCCTCGATATCACATTCTGATCTGGTTTATCAGAACCAAACACAAGACCTTCCAGGAATCTCCATTGATTGCAGCTCCCATATGTTTAAAAAAGTTTATTTGTTAAAGTAGACATAGATAAAAATGGAAAAGCTAATTAAAAACAAAATGCCAGGTCAAAATTAGCTCCTGTTAGGAGAGTTAAGTTGAAAGTTTTGATCAATACGCAAATTAAACCTACTGCAAAATCTAGTAAAATCGCCTAGTAATTGTGCTTAACAGTCTTTTGGTAACAGCGAACCACTGAACACAACATAAAAAACCAAAATCTAAGAAAATAGGTGATCCACTCTTCCTTAGTGAGCATTGGTTGAATCAGAAGATCAGCGTCTGTTACAGTTTGAAATGATGCACGTATTTATGCTCTGGCTTTTTCCAACCGAACTACTTTTAAATTAAATGAATAAATTAGCATGCTAGCTGCTGTTTAATCCTTCACTCCCAAATATTCTGCTACAGTTTATTACATAGTAGTTTAAAAAAGGGGTAAAATCAATTCATTCTTTTGAATATCTTTTTTTACATGTATCTATTTTTACTCACTGTAAAAAAGTTAGGAGAACTCAGCTCTAAACTTATCATTTTTCTTTTTGCAGTAACTTAAATTCAAGAAAACTGCATATGACAAGAAAACCAATTCCCAAAGGTTGATAGACTGCTTTAGATAAAATTATTTAAAAAGAATGACTCTTATTCTAACTTTTTTATTTTATAGGTTAAATTTGAGGGGATGGGGTCACATGTCACGGCCTTGGAGCCTAACTTTCGTTTGTCTTAGCGTGGTAGGATCAGTTTACATTTTGTCAGTGAAAAACTCCTATTCTACTGGGCAGCTACAGAAAAACATCCTTGTTTTTAAATAGATACTTTAAAAGAAAATTATCTTTATTTAACTATGAACTAGAAGCTCTTTTCTGAACCGAATTTGAAACTCATTTCTAGTTTGAAAGTCCAGCTCAAATGTTCTCTGAGTCTTCACTCATCTAACGTATCGGAGAGAGAGAGAGAGAGAGGGTGTGGACATCTGCGTAACAGAGGGGGCCAGAGGGGGCCTCTGACGTAGGGGTAGTAAATGATAAGACAGTCGATGTGGAAGGAGAATTAATGAGTAACCCTTGGCTATTGTATGGTGAACAATACTATGAACTACAATCATTCTCTTTTTTTCTCTGTATTATCAGACTATGAAAAAATGAAATTCTATAGATGATTAGACTTTAATGAGCTAAAAAGGATAGAAAAACAATGTTATTCTTTAAGGTGAGATTCTGGTTTTGAGAATCTCGTAGGGTGATTGTCAGGGTAACTTATTTTATTTACTGACGGATGAGAACCAGAGTTGTGTGCGTGCATGCGGAGGATAAAGTATATCTAGTTTTGTTATTTCCCTTACCTCAGGAAGATCAATTGTACTGGATTAGCTGATTTAATTTAAAGGAAACTGAGATATCTCAGTCTGAAATAGTGCTCACGTGGGCAACGACAGTGAGACCTGGAGAGGTGTGGTTGGGAGGAACGGCCCCCCTGATCTGAACCCGAGTGGTGTTCTGTTATTGGACTTCTGTGCTCGTCATGGATTGTCCATAACAAACACCATGTTCAAGCATAAAGGTGTCCATATGTGCTCTTGGCACCAGGACACCTTAGGCCGCAGGTCAATGATCGATTTTGTTATCGTTTCATCTGATCTGCGGCCGCATGTCTTGGACACTCGGGTAAAGAGAGGGGCGGAGCTGTCAACTGACCACTACCTGGTGGTGAGTTGGCTTTGATGGTGGGGGAGGATGCCGGTCAGACCTGGCAGACCCAAACGTGTTGTGAGGGTCTGCTGGGAACGTCTGGCAGAGTCTCCCGTCAGAAGGAGCTTCAATTCCCACCTCCGACAGAACTTCGAACACGTCCCGGGGGAGGCGGGGGACATTGAGTCCGAATGGACCATGTTCCGTGACTCCATTGTCGAGGCGGCTGACCGTAGCTGTGGCCGCAGGGTGGCCGGTGCCTGTCGTGGCGGCAATCCCCGAACCCGCTGGTGGACACCGGCGGTTAGGGATGCTGTCAAGCTGAAGAAAGAGTCCTATCAGGTCTTTTTGGCCTGTGGGACTCCGGAGGCAGCTGATAGGTACCGGCAGTCCAAGCGGAATGCGGCTCGGGTGGTCGCAGAGGCAAAAACCCGGGCATGGGAGGAGTTCGGTGAGACCATGGAACAAGACTTCCGTACGGCTTCGAGGAGATTCTGGTCCACCATCCGGCGTCTCAGGAGGGGAAAGCAGTGCACTACCAACACTGTTTACAGTGGGGAGGGTGTGCTGCTGACCTCGACTCGGGACGTTGTGAATCGGTGGGCCGAGTACTTCGAAGACCTCCTCAATCCCACCGGCACGTCTTCCAGGATGGAAGCAGAGTCTGGGGATTTTGGGTTGGGCTCTCCAATCTCTGGAGCTGAGGTCACTGAGGTGGTCAAAAAACTCCTCGGTGGCAAGGCTCCGGGGGTGGATGAGATCCGCCCGGATTTCCTTAAGGCTCTGGATGCTGTGGGGCTGTGTTGGTTGACGCGGCTCTGCAATATCGCGTGGACATCGGGGGCAGTTCCACTGGATTGGCAGACCGGGGTGGTGGTCCCCCTATTTAAAAAGGGGGACCGCAGGGTGTGTTCCAACTACAGGGGGATCACACTCCTGAGCCTCCCTGGTAAGGTCTATTCAGGGGTTCTGGAGAGGAGGGTCCGTCGGATAGTCGAACCTCGGATTCAGGAGGAGCAATGTGGTTTTCGTCCTGGCCGTGGAACACTGGACCAGCTCTATACCCTTGGGGGGGTCCTGGAGGGTGCGTAGGAGTTCGCCCAACCAATCTACGTGTTTTGTGGATTTGGAGAAGGCGTTCGACCGCATCCCTCGGGGGGCCCTGTGGGGGGTACTCTGGGAGTATGGGGTACCAGGCCCCTTGATACGGGCTGTTAGGTCCTTGTACGACCAGTGTCAGAGCTTGGTCCGCATTGCCGGCAGTAAGTCGGGCTCGTTTCCGGTGAGAGTTGGACTCCGCCAAGGCTGCCCTTTGTCACCGATTCTGTTCATAACTTTTATGGACAGAATTTCTAGGTGCAGCCAAGGTGGTGAGGGGATCCGTTTTGGTGGCCTAAGGATCAGGTCTCTGCTTTTTGCAGATGATGTGGTCTTGTTGGCTTCGTCAGAACGTGATCTCCGGCTTTCGCTGGAGCAGTTCGCAGCCGGGTGTGAAGCAGCTGGAATGAGAATCAGCTCCTCTAAATCCAAGACCATGGTCTTGAGTCGGAAAAGGGTAGAATGCCTTCTCCAGGTCAGGGACGAGGTCCTGCCCCAAGTGGAGGAGTTTAAGTATCTCGGGGTCTTGTTCACGAGTGAGGGAAGGGTGGAGCGTGAGATCGACAGGCGGATTGGTGCTGCATCTGCAGTGATGGGGGCGTTGTACCGGTCTGTCGTGGTGAAGAGAGAGCTGAGTCGAAAGGCGAAGCTCTCAATTTACCGGTCGATCTACGTTCCTACCCTCACCTATGGTCACGAGCTTTGGGTAGTGACCCAAAGAACGAGATCGCGGATACAAGCGGCCGAAATGAGTTTTCTTCGCAGGGTGGCTGGGCTCTCCCTTAGAGATAGGGTGAGGAGCTCGGTCATCCGGGAGGGGCTCGGAGTAGACCCGCTGCTCCTCCACATCGAGAGGAGCCAGTTGAGGTGGCTCGGGCATCTGATTAGGATGCCTCCTGGACGCCTCCCTGGTGAGGTTTTCCGGGCACGTCCAACCGGGAGGAGACCCAAAGGAAGACCCAGGACATGCTGGAGAGATTATGTCTCTCGGCTGGCCTGGGAACGCCTTGGGATTCCCCCGGAGGAGCTGGCCCAAGTGGCTGGGGAGAGGGAGGTCTGGGCTTCCCTCCTTAAGCTGCTGCCCCCGCGACCCGACTCCGGATAAGCGGGAGAAAATGGATGGATGGATGGATGAAATAGGGTGTGCTGAATGAGTGAGAGTTTTTAAAGAGCTCAGATCAGAGGAGGAGTTATCACCTGAGGGTGGCGTCTCCTCAACAGCGGGCCGATGTGGAGGAAGGATAAGGGGAGGGGGGTGAGGTATAGGTTGTAAATCACTAGTTTGATAGAAAGGAACAAAGTAGGGGACGAGGAGGGGCGTGAAGGTTTTTTTTGACCCTAGGGCAAAAAGGTAGCTAGGAGACAGTCGGTGTGGAAGGAGAATTAATGAGTAACCCTTGGCTATTGTATGGTCAGAAGATAGTTTTTTTAAACCTAGATCGCAAAAGTGAGGTTCACACTGGCAACTAGGAGAGGTGTGAAATCGGGAGGATGCTTGTCGGTGGAGAGGTAAACGAAACATATGCATCTCTGTAATAAAATCCTGGCTACGGTAGGGGCAGGAAGGTTTTTTATTAAGGGTGTCGTTTCCTAGACACCTGCGGATCGAGGGGGGCCGATGTGGAGGAAGGGGATTCCTGAGCTGTAAATTATTGACATAAAGGAACAAGGTCAGATGCGGGAGGGGGATGAAATCACTAGCTTGATAGAAACGAGCAAAGTAGGGGGCGAGGGGGGGGGCTAAGGAGGGGGGTAGATGAGGATGTGAGGGAGGGAGGGGGTAGAGGAGGCTCTTGGAATAGAGGACTGATACTGCAGATGTACAATATTGTCACATCCGATTGTAAAATCGGTAGAAACGGTTGTAAATTGTATATTGACATTAAGGATCAAAGACCTAATTGAACAAATAGTCGTTAACCACCACATCCTATCATAAATTAACGTTTGACGTAAAGGTTCAAAGCTTTATTACACTGGACACTAATAAATAATATCTGGACATTAGGGAGGGGGGGGGGGCATAAATCATAGGGCAATAAATCACTTTTTGACAAAAAGGGGAGTATAC
Organism: Aphyosemion australe; assembly: GCA_006937985.1. Lineage (NCBI taxonomy): Eukaryota > Metazoa > Chordata > Actinopteri > Cyprinodontiformes > Nothobranchiidae > Aphyosemion > Aphyosemion australe. The sequence goes on along the minus strand of SSNS01000286.1, from coordinate 503,580 downwards.
CTTCTCTCACCTTACCAGATCCACCCCATCCCTTTAAACTCAGACTAATGACTCCAGGAGGGACTGTTTTCACTGAGCCTCACACTAAATAGAGTGGAAACCTTCAGTAACGTTTGAGTTCAGAAACACTCAGATTTTCCACTGAAGTCTCAAAACAAACATGAAGATTCTGATGAGAACAGAAACGGCCTCAGTTTCAGAAACACGTCCCACTCACATAAACGCACCTGTCAGCAATTCACTGATGTTGGTGGTGTCACAAGAGAAGCACACTCATGGGGAGATGACGGTAAACACATAATAATAATAATAATAATAGTAATAATAATGACTACCTTTACCCACATTTAGGCCCCCAAAACAATAACAATTACGAATGACGATTTTAGTCACATTTTCAAAGTTTGAACAGACATCCAAGTAAAATTTGTTAAAAATAAATAGAATCAATTCTTATAAAGATAACAGAAAGATTGTTAATGTAGCGAGTTTTAAACAAAAAAAATTAGCTAACGTGCTAAATCTGAATGTTATACAAGGGAAGTAGCCTACCAAAGTAAAAGCGGGGTGAAGCGATCTTTTATATAACATGAGTCAGTTTAACCTTCAATTATTCATCAGTGTTCCTGTTTGGGTTCTCAAACCCACGATCTGACCACTTGGAGACTTTAGATAGGCGATCCCTTCATCCATCTTTTTTCAAGCTTTATTTTACCAGGTAAAAAGTTTAACAACATGTTGTTATTTACAAACATGAAAATATAAGAATAAATAAAAATAATTATATCAAATTCAGTTTCAGCATGGTAGCTAAGTTTATATATTCAGATTTAAGCCAAAATTACACACACCAAACTTTACGCCCCATACAGAAAGCTGCTGATGAGGTGTTCTCAACATCAGAACATCTGGATCATTCAGATTCCATCCGTTTCATCCATAAACAAGAAAAGTCTCCATCTTTCTCATCCTTTAGCTAAAATAAGTTCTGACATAAATAAGAGGAAAGATTTTCCCGCCCGGCCGCCTGTAAAGAGGAAGCTGTTTACATCTGTGTGTAGTCTTCACTTAGGCGGCAGGAACAGCAAACCTCAAGGTTTTCCTGAGCTGTTGTTAAATCAGACATCAGGTTCTGCAGCTGCAGCAGAAAGTGTGTGTGTGCGTGTGTGTGTGACAGGGCATCAGCAGCAGGAAGTTTGCTGCAGTGATGCAAATCTCCCCATTAATAGGTGAGAGTGTGACAGCCGCCCACCAGCGCATCATCACAGGCTTCCTGCAGACAGTAGAGCAGCACTCCGGGCTCCGAGTGCTTTATGACTCACCTCTGGAAGCTGCACCAGAGAAACTTTTGCTCCTGCAGGAGCAGGAAGGAGCCTTCTCCTCACAGTAGGACATCGGAACACTGCAGGAGGGATTCAGACGTCTGACTTCATGTGTGGAAAAGGTCAAAGTTCATCGCTCCTAAAAGGCTTTTTCACTTCTAGCATTATCTAAACAGCAGCTGCTCAAGCACACAACTACTGGGGTGTGTGTACTAGTCTATACATCAAAGTGAGGACCAATGACAAACTTTTCACCTGCAAAGTGAGAACATTAGTTGCCTGTGAGGCCATTTTGCCTGGTCCTCACTTTAGTACAATGTTACAGAGCTCTACTCATTAGTTTTAGAGATATGGTGTGAATTAAGTTTTAGTTAAGGCTAGGGTTAGGAATAGATTGGTTATGGTTAGGTTTAGGGTTAGAGTTAGGCATAATCCAGTTACTAAAATGAATGGAAGTCAATGCCGATCCTCACAACGTATGCAAGACGAGAATGTGTGTGTTTTATGGTTATCAGAGGTTTAATCTCCTCGAGGTCATGGTCCAGGATCTGATGCTGGTTTACATCTGAAAACATCAGTTGATTCTTCACCTGGCATCAAGCCCCGCCTACTCACCTTAATAACTAATTACAGCCAAACATGTTCGATGGGAATTGTCACTCACTCACTCACTCACTCACTCACTCACTCACTCACTCACTCACTCACTCACTCACTCACTCACTCACTCACTCACTCACTCACTCACTCACTCACTCACTCACTCACTCACTCCAGACTGATGTGTAGCAGCAGCTCTACCTTCGTTTCTGCTGGAATCTGATCGTATTTTTGCGTTTTGATTTGATTTTTGACGTTCCAGCTGTGGGATGACTGTTTAAGTATCATTGTTCCTCAGCAGAAGGCTGGAGGAGAACAACAGGATCCTCTGTCTGGGTTCTTTAACCATTATTTATCAGGTTCCTCCTGCTGCTTTCAGCTTTGTGTTGCTTCAGAACAAAAATAGATGTTTAAAGGAGGAACGCTTCCAGGGAAAGAGAGCATTCATCAGGGAATGTCGGAGTGTCCCGTTTCTGTTGGCACACAGCAAAGAGTTTGGATAAAGATTCATGTTGTTCAAGTATTTATGGGATGTCGTCTGTTTGGATTGGTTCACTTCCTGATGATGGATCATATAAACACCTCCAATGTTCCCTAAATATACCCAGAATGCAGCAGGATGCACACACACACACACACGCACACACACACTTTAGGTGGAGCCGTAACGTCGACCATCTTCAGCATCACTGAGGTGGATGCTTTGTTTACACCAGATGATGTTACATAACTCAAATCGTTACCATGGAAACACCAAGATCTTCTCCCCACCCCACCCTCTAAGAACATGCACACACCCACACACACATGGAGTTCAGGACACACTCTGGAAAGCTCCTAGTTGCTCTGTTCCGTCACTAGGAGAGGAGCATCCTCTCGGCTTGGAAACATTTTCCCAACATCACAGAAACATTACGGTGATTTATGGTCAGGAATCATCTCCACTCTGAGAGAAACCATCAAGATGTTCTGGTTCGATTCCACCAGGAAACCAAGGGTTCTGGTTTGTTTTTACTGAGTAAAAAAAAAAATTATACATTCACACACACACACACACACACACACGCACACACACATATTCTGGATTCTGAGGTATTTTGGCTTCTTCTGCAGAGAAATAAGAACTTCCAATCCTTCAAAATAAGAGTCTCTGATAAGTTTCTTAAAACATCTGAAGTTCGTAAAAATTCTTTATTAGGAATTCTGGGAAGTTTCGTGCCGATTTAGATCCAAAGGCTCATTTCTGTACATTAGCTCATTGTTATTATATTTTTAATTTAAACTTACACTGAAATGTGAAGTCACCATAGCACAAAACATCATGGGTATTTAGTTTTCACAGACTTTTAATCTCAAAATAAAAAGTTTATTTATGGAATAGTTTTTACACTTCATCTGATTTGATCCCTGTGAGCATCACTAACGGAGGTTTGTCCTTCGACTAACGAAGTATTACAATCAGGTCCTACTCAGCTCAACCCCACACGGCCCAGGTTTTCTCCTCTACTGAGGAACAGCTTCAGTGGAAGTATGGATCTACAGGAAACTTTTGATAGTTCCTCCCTCCGCTGGAGCTCGGAACATTAAGCATCCAGCTCTCCTAAATGCTGGAGTCCAAACTGAAGCATTGTTAGTGTTTAACTAGATAAAATGTTCCCAAAAACAGACTCAGATTTATATCTCTGGACTCGATAGCTCTGGACAGAACTACAAGCTGGGATCAAGAAAGGAAGTCAAACTGGAATTCTGTCTCTGGAGAAACTTCCAGGAGAACGCTGGTCTCAACATTTCCAATGATGTAACCCAGAGGAAAAAAGTCCCACCTTATGGGAATGCCAGTTTTTTTCTAATGAGGGAAAATTCTCAGAGTTCCTCTGAAATGTTTCAACTTTCTGTGACTGAAGTTTTCCTAATGGCCAGATTTAAAATAAAGGCCAAGGATTGAGTTTTATAAACCACTCAGACACATGATGGTGTTTGATGATTCTGATCAGCTGTGGCAGCCATCTTGAATCAGGTGGACTTTAACCAGGTTTTATTCCCGCCAGTAGCAGGAAGGAAGTTTCACAGCAGATCCGAGTTCAGTGGTTAAGAGGAGGAAAACGCTGATGTTTATTTTAAATAATTTCCCTGGAAAAAGCGGAATTATTTCAGGAGCCCCTGATTGGTTTATGTCAACTCACAGAACTCAACGACCCTCGAGGACTCCAGCTCCTAAAGCCAAAGGATTCTGCGTCAGTGTGTCAAGAATCTCCTATAATTATATTTATTCCTTCATTAGTTGGTCCCAGAAAGTTCAGGGGAAAACCTTTATGTGACTCAGACCTTACAACTTTTCACATTTTGACTGAAACACATTTAAATACTGAAGGAGCATTGAGAAACATCAGTTTTCCATTGGAAAACAAAACCAGCTGAGTTAGTAACCAAAGGATCCCGTGATGAAAGCATCATCCTACAGAAGTTTTCATTATTCAGAGTCACAAACTGAAACTGAAAAGCTGAAGCAGCCGGTCGGTCCGGTTAGCTGAAACATTCCTGCACTTATCCCTAAAACAGCCGACATCAACAATCCCAACCCAAAAACTTGGAATAAAAGTTTAAAACTTATGTTTATTTTATAATTCAACCCCCCGCCCCACCACCACCACCAGGATTTTCCAGTTTCCGGAGGCCTTTCCTCACTTCTCCTTGTATCTGATACCAGCTCTGATCTGAGGAATGAAGCTTCCAGCTGATCCGTCACTTCAAACTCATTCATGTAACTTTAGGACCCGATTTTAAGGTTCATTCAGGCGTAATTGCCCCCCCCCCCCGATGAATTATACATGCCTCACATCTCCCCTCCCACGCTGCGTCTTATGTAACGTCAGCCACGCGTGGAGGAGCGTATGTTTGGATGTGAGGATGTATTTTTATCCAGACTGGGATTGAGGGAATGGTGACTCATCCTGTTTGCTCTTTAGTTTTACTCCTCAATCGACCCCCTCGCTTCTCCTCACAGAACAGGTAGCTCTGTAAGAACAAAAAAATCAGACGGTTCCATCAGAACCACGCGACCCAACTGGAAGAGAAACAACAGATTCAGAACATGCCTGGTTGGCCCGTGTCCCTGTAGCAGTCAGAAGGAATCTGGATTCATTCTGGGTTACGTAACTTTACACCTTCCTGAAACGCTACGATCCAACATCCTGCAGGTTCAGAACCTGAACCACCATCACATCCCTGCTGCGTACAACAGAGCTGATCAGAACCAAACCACAAACCAGCAGTGACACAAAGCCCAGCTGGACTCAGAATAATGACCCGGATAAACCAGGACCAATAGTTCTGTACGACAGCCCAGATCCAGACAGCTGGAACAGAGCACAACACCTCCATAAGTCCTGAATGAGGAATGAATGAATGGAACCATCAGAGACACAACCAAGGCACAACAGAGACATATCCGAGACACAGCAGAGACACAACGAAGACATATCCAAGACTCAACGGAGACACAACAGAGACATATTCGAAACTCAACAGAGACACAACCAAGACATATCTGAGACACAACCACGATCTGGTGCAGAATGTGCGTGAAAACATAAAACTAAGACATTCTGAGTGAAAACAGTCAGAAAGAACAACAAAAAATAATCTAAAACTGAAAAATGACACAATCACCACATCACACTAAACCACCACAAAGAAAAAAAATAAACAAAACCAACTAAAACACCCCTCCCTGAGCTGGAGGGGTTTGAGTGTTCCAATGATCATAGGAGCTAAGTTGTCTGAGGCTTTATGCCTCTGGTAAGGTCACCCATGGCAAACAGGTCCTAGGTGAGGGATCAGACAAAGCGCAGCCTAAAGATCCCTAATGATGAGTAACATAAATGGAAACGATGTTCCCACCGGGGCCCCCTCTGGGCCAGGCCTGGAGTTGGGGCACGTCGGTTAGTGCTTGGTGGCCAGGCTTCACCCATGGAGCCCGGCCGGGAATAGCCCGAAGAGGAAATGTGGGTCCCCCTTCCCATGAGCTCACCACTCACGGGAGAAGCCAAAGGGGTTGTGTGCATTGTGTGTCAGGTGGTAGCCAAAGGCAGGGACCTTGGCGTGTGATCCTCAGCTACAAAAGCTAGTTCTTGGTATGTGGAATGTCACCTCTCTGGTGAGGAAATAACCGGAGTTGGTGTGTGAGGTTGAGAGGTTCTGGCTGGATATAGTCAAACTCACCTCTGGCTCCAGAACCAGTTTCCTAGAGAGGGGTTGGACTCTCTACCACTCTGGAGTTGCTCCCACTGAGAGGTGCCGAGCAGGAGTGGGCATACTTGTTGCCCCCCATCTTGGTGCCTGTACTTTTGGGTTTACCCCGGTGAATGAGAGGGTATAGCCTCCTTCCACCTACATGTGGGGAGACGAGTCCTGACTGTGGTTTGTGCTTATGCACCAAACTGCAGCTCAGACTACCCACCCTTTTTGGAGTCCCTGGACGGGTGCTGGAGAGCGCTCCTTCTGTTGACTCCCTCATTCTCCTGGGAGACTTCAACGCTCACGTGGGCAATGACAGTGAGACCTGGAGAGGTGTGGTTGGGAGGAATGGCCCTCCTGATCTGAATGCGAGCGGTGTTTTGTTATTGGACTTCTGTGCTCGTCATGGATTGTCCATAATGAACACCATGTTCAAGCATAAAGGTGTCCATATGTGCTCTTGGCACCAGGATACCTTAGGCCGCAGTTCAATGATCAACTTTGTTGTTTTCTCATCTGATCTGTGGCCGCATATCTTGGACACTCGGGTGAAGAGAGTGGCGGAGTTGTGAAGTGACCACTACCTGGTGGTGAGTTGGCTTCGATGGTGGGGGAGGATGCCGGTCAGACCTGGCAGGCCTAAACATATTGTAAGGATCTGCTGGGAATGTCTGGCAGAGTATCCTGTCAGAAGGAGCTTCAAATCCCACTTCCAACAGAATTTTGAACATGCCCCGAGGGAAGCGGGTTACACTGAGTCCAAGTGGGAGTCCGTGCTTCCATTGTCGAGGCGACAGACCGGAGCTGCGGCTGCAGGGTCGTTGGTGCCTGTCGTGGTGGCAACCCCCAAACCTGCTGGTGGTTAGGGATGCTGTCAAGCTGAATTCAATGTCTCAGAAGAAAGCAGTGTACTACCAAAACTGTTGGTGACAGTGTGCTGCTGACCTCGATTCAGGATGTTGTGGATCGGTGGGCGGAGTACTTTGAAGACCTCCTCAATCCCACTGGCACGTCTTCCAGTGGGAAAATGGAGTCTGGGGACTTTGGGTTGGGCTCTAAAATCTCTAGGGCTGAGATCACTGAGGTGGTCAAAAGACTCCTCGGTGGCAAGGCCCCAGGGTTGGATGAGATCCGTCCCGATGTTGTGGGGCTGCGTTGGTTGACGCAGCTCTGCAATATTGCACGTCCAACCGGAAGGAGACCCAAGGGAAGACCCAGAACATGCTGGAGAGACTATGTTTCTCGGCTGACCGGGGAACGCCTTGGGATTCCCCTGGAGGAGCTGGTCCAAGTGCCTGGGGAGAGGGAAGTCTGGGCCTCTCTGCTTAGGCTGCTGTCCCCGTGACCCGACTCCGGATAAGCGGATAAAAATGGATGGATGGATGGACTAAAACACGATGCAAATGGAGTTAATAAAAAGTAAAACTAGTACTGAAATAAATAAATTCATTTCATGTTTGGGGTTTTCTTGTGAGTTCAGCTGCTGATAATAAATAAAACATCAGAGGTTGTCCCCTCCGGTTACATAACTGTTCCTGTAGAGTTTGGTGTCAGGCTTCTGAAGCACAACAAACCTTTTCTCTGCGTGGATCCATTATTGATGAAGAGGAGGATGAAGATTGTTTGGTGGAGCGGCCGACAGACGCTGAGCAGCTCCAGACGGTTACATAACGGAGCAGCGGGACAACCTCAGCAGCCAGAGAATGGGTCCAACCAGAACCGGGCTGTAGACGTAGAGGTGGGACAGGAAGATAAGTCCTTTCTTACAGGTAAAAAAAACACACACACACACAATTCTGTTCTTGGGGTCTACAGACCAGGCCCTGACACAGGGTCATGGTTCTGTTTCATGACCCGGTTTGGTCCAAGCTTCAGCACCAGACTAATGGATCAGAACCAGCCCAAAACATCAGCCCTCCGCCACCTAGCTCACAGCTGATTGTGTTGCTGCAGTGCATTCTGGGTACACTTGTTTCAGCTCTAAATCTTCAACTTTCCCATACAACCAAAAATAAGCAGGATCTATCCCAGGAATCACGGCTGGATTTATGAATAATAAACTTAAGTGGGAATGCCGTTTTCATTCTCAGGTGATTTAATTTAGTTCTGCAGCCTTTTCTGAACTTTCTGTTATGAAGTTTCCAATATTTTTACTTTTGAGATAAAAGAAAACAATAAAAACTCAAAAAGCTTCAACTCTTTAAGCTGCTTCTGACATTTAACAACTTATTTGGTAGAGATATAAAAGTTGTCTTACACAAGTCTTTAGAAGTTCTGACCCTAAACTCTGATCCAAGTGTAGGATGAACTACTTTTATCCCAAAGAAAAACCCTCAGAGGGAATCCCAGCCTCAACCAGTCTGTGTGATGCTGCCACCTGCTGGATGCTTCTGAAGTTACACTAAGATCAAAGCCATAAAAATGCTTTTTGCAAACGTTCAATAAATATTTAAACCTTAGTGGGTTTTTTAGATTGGTCACATCACCAGGATTCACCAGGAAAGTTAAGTTTGTTCCGTGAACAAAGTTTATTTTAAACTTCACACATTTATTTAAAAACCTAAATATAGGGTGACCATATTTCCATTTTCGAAAAAGAGGACAGGGGATCTGTGCCTACCGATGACGTCACACCATGGGCGTCACACCCGTGGGGGATGTGGGTGTTTTAACACCCACGCTTTTTCTAATAAGGAGGCTAAACACCCACCCCTCCCGACACGCAGAACACGCGCTCCATGAGGGGCCTCGTTTTGCGCGTGAGTACTCATTCTCTCCAAATGCGCAAAAGGCGCATCGCTGCCGCGTGCCGCAGACACAACACCGAATGCCACACAAACCACGTTGGGACCCATTTTTTTCCCGGTGTTCTGTCAGAACACCTGGCTTAGAGCTAAAATATTAGATTCTGCCAACAAAATGGCTCTAGAACAATTCATATGTAAGCCGATGTGTTTTTGCAAACACTATAATTAATACTCGTGGGCAGGCTTTGAATTACACAGAGGATTCTGGGGGAGCCCAGTGACGGGGAGGGGGTGTCTCCATTGGTTTTCTTGTTTTAACACAGTATTATGATGTTTCATTTACCTTTAATCACTTGACGGTTTCGGCGACTACTGTCGCCATCTTCAGAGTCACGCCGACTTGACGGCGTCACTTCCGCTGTTTATTTGCAGGCAGTAAGGGGCGTTGCCGCCCCCTACTGCCTGCGCCTTCCTGGTCGATCACCACGTCCCATGAATGATCCAGCGTGTACACTCCTTCATCCCTATTCATGGTCCTGGGTCCACGTCTCCTTATCTCGATTGCTTCCTTTATCCATCGTCTGTAAGGCACGGGTAGGCAGTAGGGGGCGGCAACGCCCCTTACTGCCTGCAAATAAACAGCGGAAGTGACGCCGTCAAGTCGGCGTGACTCTGAAGATGGCGACAGTAGTCGCCGAAACCGTCAGTGATTAAAGGTAAATGAAACATCATAATACTGTGTTAAAACAAGAAAACCAATGGAGATGAAAAATAAACACAGGAAGAACATAACAAGAAGGTGGGGGGGTCTGTTTGCCTTGGCCCCCAAGATGCCTTGACACGGCCCTGGATGTGGGACGGAATTTAGAAGGTAATCTGAATTGTATCAAATATATAAATATTACATGCTTATGAATTATTGCTTCATGAAGGTCAAAAGGTGTAGTGGATAAATCTACCAACATTTTCATTTTCAAGAACTTTGTTTTCTTGTTTTTATTTGAATATTTTCCTGTCCTGTCTGGCTCTGATCTTCCTGCTTCTCCTCTCAATCCACCAGAATAAACTGTTTCCTGGCTTCCTCCTGATTCAACTCGAGTTACAAAACAGGTCAAATGAATCTACTGGCTGAAAAATAGTGGAGTGTGCGCTGCGCGGCGGCGCAGGTGAGGTGAAATCACCAGCGCACGGGTGACGCGTCAGACACGAATAAAAGATATTAAAAGACAGAAGTAAGACAGAAGATTATATGAACGGACATGAACGATCGCGTGTTAATTATATTTTTTGGTGGCGCCACTTTGAGAATGTTACTGTGGCCGTGCAGGACGCAGCTTCAACAATCAGCATGTCTGTCCTCTCCTCATAAAAGAATCCCCGGTGCGCTGAGAGTTCATATAAATAATGTAATATAGGTAGAAACAGCATCTTTTTTCAGGCTTCCCTGGGTGTGTAGGTTTAGGGCTTCCAGCTCCCCCGTAATTCAAACCCGGCTCCTGGATGAAAACCCGGACATTTTCATCAATATCGGAAACCCCCCCGGACGCCCTGGACAGACGGTGAAAAGTGGACATGTCCGGGGAAAAGAGGACGTTTGGTCACCCTACCTAAATATATCAAACTCAAATAGTGTAAAAACTATTTCTGATCCAGATGTTTCAAATATTAATTTGCAGCAAAAAATGTTGAACTTTTTGAAGAAGTTAAAAGATTTTGAGAAATTTCCCAGCTGGGAACATCTCCCGGGGCAGCCGAGCGTAGTCCTAGCTGTAGAGCTCTCTGAGGGAGACCACAGAAACACCACAGCTTTTTGAGTTGATGCTGCTTCACTTTTGAGTTGCTCAACCACGTTTTTCTGGCTAAAAGCACCCGAAAATCTCCGTTAGCTTCGGGTTAGCTCAGGTATTTTGTAGCTAGCCCTGTTGGCTCCAAGCTCAATGTAGCTTTGAGTTAGCTTGTAGCTAATCTCCCGTTGATCTCTGACTGCTGCAGTCTGAGGCTGTGCTTGTATTTTAAGTCAATAGTTAGCTCCTAGCTCCGTGTTAGCTCGTAGCTACATTTGTTCAGTTTATGGGTGTCAATCATCTGCTCCCATTCTCTCAGCTCCATAGATATCATATAAACACTAGATGCCTTAACTGGGAGTCGACAGCGTCCCTACACGGCGGCCATCTTACCTCGGACAGCTTACGTTCCGTTCTCAATGGTAGCAGATGGAAGGTGATTGAACAACTTAAACAAAAACACTCTTAACTCGATTAAATATTAACGGATTTACAAGCCGGTTGCATTATTACAAACCTTATAGCACATAGGCATGATAGGACATACTTTAACATTTTTAAATTAATGGGCCAAATCCGTCATATTTTACAGCCACGTCTTTGGCGTTTATAACAAACCAACCCGTTTGAAATTCGGTTGAAAATTGAGCAAGTTAGAGTTATTTAAATGGTACATTCACCATTGACACCAATGTTACGAAAGGGGGCAGCTGTCCGAGGTAAGATGGCCGCCATGTAGGGACGTTCGTCCAACCCACGAACAGCGCGGGTAAGGCATCTAGTGTTTATATGATATCTATGCTCAGCTCCACTACTCTTTTCCCCATTTTTGAATTGTCTGGGCGTGACAAGACCTGTGACACGGCCAAGATGGCGGTTGGTGGGAACTGCCCATTTGGCGTCATTTAGAAAGCAATGAGTGAGGTTTGTCCAGGTTTTTTATGTCTATGTCTCCAGCATATGTGTTACCATGGTGATTGGTAGGGGCTTCAGGATAGCTACGTTCGTGGAACCGAATTTAGTAAAATTAAACCGGGATTTTCAGTGAGCATGGTTTTTGGGATTAGTTCGCTTCGTGGAGCAGCCCCCAGGAGTTCTTTCTGTCAGGAGCAGGTGACAGTGTGTGTGTCGTGTTGTCCCTGGCACCACTGATGCTCGGCACAGTAGTTCACCACAACAAATAAAATCATCAGTGAAATTCAACGAAGAAACTTTTCAGAAGAGAAAGTGTGGAGGACATGTCCACCGACCGGAGGACAAATCTCCAACCTTACAGATTATTATAAATCTCACTCATAACCGGTGAGTCCCGTTAAACTCACCTGCTCTCCTCTGAACACCTGCTGGATGATTATCCGACACAAACCAGGTGTGACGAGAGGAAAACCGGAAGAGGGTTTACCAAAATAAAACAGGAAGTTGATACAAAATATACAAAACTCAGATAACTATCAAGGACATTTATTTTATCTTCAACATCAACAATCAGATTAACATATTTTATTGACTTATTCTAATATGTATTATAAAGTGAAACTTTGACACATAGATGTGAGTTTATTAAAAAAAAATTTTCTACTTTTCATTTCAGTTTTTTTAAGTTGCCAGAATCAAAGGTTTCAGAGCAGTGGGTCCTATAGTTAGGGGTCGGGACCCCCAGGGGTCATGATGAAACATCACATCTGTGGTTCTGATCAGGATGCTTCACACTAAAAGTCCAACAGAACCGTGTAGACCCAAGAGACGAAGACAGAAGAGACTCGCTGCGTCTCAGACCCAGGTCTGTTGATCTGGACATTTTCTGAGTAAACTGATTGTGGATGTATTGTACTCAGACATGGGAACTGCACCTGATCTACAGCACGGTGGGTCAACATGATCAGTTACCATGGAGACATCTTGCATATCCTGCTCCAGAACACCTGATTAGACGAAGGAGTGTTTATCGGGCTTCTGCAGAACTCAACATGATGAGGAGGTGATTAAAGAAGGAGGTTAAGGTCTGCTGGAGATCAATGCCGAAGGACGGGACCCCTCAAGGCCCAGAGTCAGTGACCCCTGCTTTTAACTATTGATCTGAGTCTCGTTTCTATCAGATCAGTTTTTAAATGTTTGAAACAATCTGATTCTTCATCATTTCATCGGTCTCCTCCATCATAACAAGTGTTAGTTCTGCTAAAGGTGGAAAAAGCATCTTTGGTACCAGATTCCAGGAGAAACTTAGAATTCATAGTAATAAAAACCATCTGGTATCATGTTGATCTCCTGGTCTACAGCAAAGACCAGAAGAGGATCCAGTTCCTGAGGAGTCTTCTAATGTGGAGGCCCAATCTGGTTCTAGAGGCCCAGTCTAGTTCAGGGGCTCAGTCTGGTTTTGTACTGAGGCGGTGGGTTGGTTCTGTTTATCTTATCATGTTTTTGACTTACCTGATCAGAACCAGTTTCTAGCTGCCTGGCCCAAATCAGGACTTGTAAAAAAACAAGGATTTATTTGTCGTTCCTCGGAGCGTAAACACATCCTGTCCTGACTCGGATTTCTTGTGCCGCTCCATGTGGGGACACGAGCATCCAGGAGAATTCATCTCAGACTGAGATCACAGCTCGGTCCAGACGATCGGCGCTGCTCTGTCGGCCCCTGATGGAGTCGACCCAAACTTTATGTACTGCTCATTATGAACAGCTGGAGCTGAGTCTAGCAGCACAAAGGACAGGTCAATAATACGGAGCGATCCGGCGGGTCAAAGACTCGGCCCGCAGCCAGTCATTGTTACCCGTGAGCACGCAGCATGCCGCCACCGCTCGCCTCAGCTCTCGAGTATTTCCTGAGCAGGAAACAATAAGACAATAGCAGCAAGTGGCTCTATGTCCACATGAAGGGGCCCAGCTCCAGACCTGGACTTGATACGATAAGCAGCTCTGACAGAACCAGAACCAGACTTCACCAGCTCTAAAAATACACACAACAAAACCAGAGAGCTCCAGCAGGTCAAAGGTTAGGACGAGACACCCAGTTTTATGGATTGTTAAAGAGAAGAGGTCAGCTGAATGACCTGTCCACACTGACCAACGATGCTGTAATAATATAAATGTGATTAGGCAGTAACCAGGAGCTTCTAAACATAAAATAAACGAGAAAAGTGAATTAATTCTCTACAAAACAGCACAATTGTTTCCCAGTTTCATTCAAACCCGTAACACCAACCCCCTTTTTTAAAATAAAATAATCATCCTCAGCAGCACCCAGGAAGTGACATCACTCTTCTTTTCCCGCACACATGGTAATGAGAGGAAAGTTTGAGCAGTTCTCCCAGGTAAGAGATGTTTAGTGTTGATTGTGCTGGAGGCTGAACTTTTCTCCTCTAAGTCACAAGCTGCAGCCTCTCTGTCAGTGTTTGATCACATCTGCATACAAACAACTTCATCTTTAGGATCCAGAACCTCGAGTTTGTTTAGGGTTTTTCTGTCTGGAGCGACCCGTCTCTGCTCCAGCTGATGGATAAAAACTACCATAAACTGAATTAATATAAACACCAGTGTAGACCCTGAGTTTATATTAAACAATATTTAATACAAAAAAAGTAAATAAATAAATAAGTGACTAAATAAAAAAAATAATAAAATTTAAAAGTACCGGTACAATAATTAAGAATTTTACAGTGAAATAATCACAAAAACAGTCTAATGTCTAATTATATTCAAACAAATTTCATTCTCAGCCAGCTGGGGGATTGTCAGTTTTTCTGCTTTCAAAAAGGACAAAGAGGGACGTAGTTACTGTTTACGTTCTGTGAACCCATAGGTTGAGTCTGCACCCAGCTAAGGCTGCAGTGCCAGGATTTGTAATCCGACCCCAACCAGCAAAAAGCTCCAGAGTTGTTCAAAGAACCAAAGCCGGTAAACAGGAGCGACCCAGAAGTTATTTCTTGTACCCCTAAGAAGTCATGGCATCTTTTCATTTTACGCTAATATTGGGTGAAGCAGCTGCTAGAGGCTAATGTCGAGCTAACAATGCTAATGGTGAACTAGAAGCAAATAGTTGGCTCTATAAATATCTCAAGCTACTTTTTCATTGACCGACAATGTGATAGTACAGTGAAATGTATGTGTGAAGTGAATAATGTTAATTGTGGCGTTTTACTTCCTTTAATAAGTCATTCAGAACTATAACAACAAGCTAACAGAAAGAGAGCAAACAACTGCACTTCATGTGCTGCCGGAGGCAAACTACTGTAATAAGTGTAATAAGTGCTCCTTAGCATAAAACACCCAAGAGTGCTAATACCAGATATAACATCGTTTTTGTCTACTATCAACTTACTGGTTATGACTTGTCTTTGCTAATCATCTAGAATCTTCTGGCGCTGATCTGTAACTGGCAACAGCCATGAAACTCATGGATTGGGAGTGTTTGTTTTGAAAATGGGCTGCAGTACCCCAATTTGACCACAGTGTGTCAGTCTTTCTTCAATCTTGCATAATGCACCTTTAGAAGATGAAACAACAGATGTTTTAAAGTCATCATATTGCTCTCAGTTCAAACCATAAAACTTCTGGAACAAGGTCCTAAAGGGAGATACTTACCCATAATGCACTGCAGCATGTTAGGACAGCATGAACTCCTGAATGTCAAAAAACTTTTAACACTCAAATTAAAGAACATTTTTACAGCCAGATGCAAAAATACAGAAAGGTAAAGAAAACAGATTTTTATATCAAGACATTAAATCCAGATTATTTGATCTAATCTGGCTCCTCTTATTAAAACCTGCTCCTCAGAGAGATTAGACAGATTATACTCTGGTCCCTACTTCTGTGTTTGATTTTTCTTCCCCGCCTGGATCTCAAGATGATTGATGTTCCGTTAGGAGTCTAAACATCAGTGTTCCTGCTGCTCCGTTCACCATAGATCCATCAGAAATCCTAGCGACATTCCCGGGCCTCTTATCAGCTCAGCTCAGTCCGTCCTCTGATTGGCCGAAGGTGCTTTCTGTTCTGTTAAAGAACAAAATAACAAAAAAACGGGCCGATAACGAGACCTTTTAGGTTCTGATTAAATTCCTCAGAGGAAAGTTCATGTGAACCTAAATGTCACATCAGATAACAGAACCGAGTCTGAGGCATGAAAGACGATGTGTCAGGGGGCTTCATGGGATTATTTAGTAGCTTTTTTCTTTCTTTTTTTTAAATTTTATGAAGAAATTTAGTTGTTTTTATTTCTGAGAAAACGTTTTTTTTCTGTGGTTCAACAGCCGCAGATAAAAAAAATAGATTATGGTGAAAAAGTTCAGAAATTTCAATCCTGTCAGAAAGTGAGAATTATATTTTATGCTGATTTATTACACATATTCCAGGCCTTTATGTCTTGTAATTATGGTTACAGATAAGAAAACTAAAAATTCTGTAGATTATGAAATCAGATCAATAAAAAGGCTATTAAACAAAAATGTCAGGATTCTGAAAGAATGTAAATTTTGATATATTTGGTCAGGCCTCATGAATGAACAATACAGCGTGGGGGTTAGGATTAATCCTAATCCAGACTGGTGAGTGAATTCTAACCCAGGCTGGTGGTTTAATCCTAACGCAGGTTGATGGGTTAAACCACACTAAATTGTAAATAAGCTTGTTTTTATTTTTTTATGCTGTTGTAGAAAATCGAATTGGCAAAATTTGGACATAAAACTGCTAAAACTGAACTTTTTTAGTCCTTTTGAATACAACTTATTGAGTTTGTCTCATTTTAGGTCAAAGTCAGAAGGAACCACCTGTAGCAGCCCCACCTGTTGCTTTGGGCCTCCCTGCTGCCACAGGTTGCAGAACCCCCTTAGAAGACGCAGGAGAAATCCAACAGCTGATCTGAAAACAGAAGTTCTGATTGTGTAAAAGTTTTATTCCACCCGACTGCAGATCATCTCCAGTCCAGAACAGGTTCATAAATAAGCAGCAGTTATAAATATCAGAAGTTTGTTGGTATAAAATAAAAAAACAAGATATTTTACAGAATTTACAGAGTTTAACATCCATTCATCTGATATCCAGTCAGCATCAAACTTCTATCGGCATCATTCTGTGGTTAAAGTCCGGATCCATGTCCTCCTAAACCCAACCTGGAGCAGCGATTATAGTTTGGTCCTTGAAAACATCCCAACGTGTGCAGAGCAGCTCCAGAACGTCCTGGTCTGGGCCGAGTGAGGCGTTCAGGGACCTGCTGGTTCTCAGTGCAATACTGCCCCCGTGTGGGCTGAGCTGGTACTGGAGGACAGCGTTACATAAAGTACACACACACACACGCACACACACGCACACACACACACACACACACACACACACACACACACACACACACACACACACACACACACACACACACACACACACACACACACACACACACACACACACACACACTTCTCATGACACTTACAGCTCTGGATGAGATTCAAAACGACCGTCGTTTCATGTGATGATAAAATAATCAGGATAAACTACTGCATGTGGGGAGAAGGCAACGCTTCATCTTCATTATCATCATCATCAGACCACTCCTCTGAGCTGAAACAAGGCAGATTAAATCCGACGCTTCATTAAAACAAAAATAAAAGGTTAATAAATGAAACCATGGCGATGAGAGGAATACCTCACAGAAACACCAGAAGATTCTAAAATCAGAACCGTTCAGAGTCGATCCACAAACCTGAACAGAACTACAACCGTCTTCATCTGGAGGAGAGCTGGATGTGGCGTTAATCTGATCACGGTGGTTTTAATGTTGTGGCTGACCTCAGATCAGATCAACATTCAGTCACAAAAGCTGCAACATGGCGGGTCGTCCATGTCTTCCAGTCCTGAACCGGGACCGGACCTGGCTCGGTCCAAAAGCTGGAGGGCGTCTGTGGATCCAAACTTCTCCAGGAGGAAGAATGATGGTGGTGATCTGGAAAGTTTAATACTGATGAGGAACACCATATAGGTTCTATAAGAACCTGACCTGACCCGCTGTGGTTCTGATCATCACCTCATCAGGTCTCTTCTGCTCCAATGTAGATTTTTTTTCTACTCGTGTGCAACAGAAATCCCCTCAGAGTCCTCCGCCGCCACATCAGGACGTCCCAGACCCTTTGGCACATCGCCATGGAAACAGAATGGCTTTCAGGTCAGTCTCAACCGAGTCTGCAGCAGTAACACCATTAGACCACTGGAGGGTGCTTAAAGGTCCAGAACCCCCCTGGCACCTCCTCCTGCATTTCTCCAGTCCATCCTGCAGAGTCCTCCTCACAAAGTGGCCAGGATCCTGGAGAAGGAGATGACGAGGAGGAGGCTGGTCTGACCCACGCCCAGAGCCAGAGCCTCCAGAGGACCCATGTCCTTCCCGGCTACGCGGTACACCCCCGCCACCGCCGCACCTGCAGCCAAACACACAAACAGCCAATAAACACTCAGGCTTAAGGACACCAGCAGCACCTGGACATGAGACACAGAGGGACACCCCCCCCCCACACACACACTAATAATAACACAGCTGTCTATTTCAGGTGCTGCTGTGACTCATCTAGTGAGTCCTGACTGATGGAACTCAGTGTGTTAAAGGAGACAGACGGACGTCCCCCTTTAGCCTGTTACTGGGACAGATGGACTTACTGGTGATGACGGCTCCAGAGAGGGAGGCTAGGAATCCCGCACTGACCAGGACCAGCGTGATGAGACGTCCCCACTTGTGTCGCTGCAGCATGATGAGCATCAGCAGCCCGGCGGCGCCGTGGACGACCAGCGAGGAGAAGAGACACCACAGGAACACCCAGTACCACATCTCTGACCGGGACAACAAGCAGAACCGACAGGATCATTAGTTACAGACGGAATCTGGCTTCATCTGTCAGATAAAACGGAACCAAACTGGATCCAGTTTCTTGTTTTTCATTTTTCAACTGGATAAAAACGTCTGAAGGACGAGAAGCTAAAACAATGTCTACCTTGTTTTTTTTTGTTGAAGTAAAACCTGGAAAATGCAGAACAGTTTGGGATTCTGGAGCTAAACATCCATCAGTGATGTTCCAAGCAGGTTAAAAATAAACTCACACCTGATTTTGGGAACCTGAGATGGGTTAATCCTATCAACCCAAGAAAAACATATTTGCAGAAACGTTTTGGAGCTTTTCCTAAAATCTCAAAAATGTTTTGTTATCCGTGAAAATTTCTCCTGAATAACTGGATCAATCCCATTTTCCCAGCAATGATTCAACCACCGAACCGCTGGTACCGGGTGAACCACAAGGATCCAGCTGGAGCAGAGATGTTGACCGCAGGAGAAGAACCAGTAGGTTTCACCAGATCGTCTCACCCAACACCTTCATCTTGGTACTCATTCGACCACCAGCTGATGAGACGGAATGTTGACTTGTTTGTGTTTCATGAGTGTCCAACGTGTCCTCCACCTGGACGGCTGAACAAGATGTCTGAAGGACGGAGACAGGCCGGAAAGGAAGACCTACATCACTTCCTGGTTGCTTTACTGATCTCGGATCTGGTTCTGTTTGATTCTCCTGTTTGATTCTCCTGTTGGACGTATTTGGGTTTGGGTCGATTTAAATATGTTCTATTTTATGATTTGTTGATGTGAAACTGCTGCATTGCTCTCTCCTAAACAGGAAACTGTCTGTTTTTAGCAGCTGAAGCCTCAGAGGAACCCAGTAGAACCCAGCGGGGTGTCTGAGCCTTAATAAGCTGACTCTGCTCTCACTTCTGACCGTCTGTATCCCAGAGGCTCGTTTTTCCTCCTGGATGCTGAAACCTCCTCCTGCAGCTGTGCTGCAGCTTTCTGCTGAGTCAGCATCATAAACATTCAGGGTTCCTCCTCTCTGGAGGCAACAGATGACTTCACTCAGCAGGGAGGAACTCAGCAGCTTCTCATGTCATCAGGACAGACCTGAGATCAGAACCAGCGGTCTCCCTTCAGAGAAGATCCTGGTCTCAGAAACGTGTTTTAATCCGTTTGTGTGGAGTAAAGAGACTGAGATTTGTTACAGATGAACAGAAGCTCTGATGGAGCACCATCTCCTACATTATAGTTGTCCATCAGTCCTCCAGACCCACGATCCAGCGGGTTTTAGATGCTCCAGATTGGACCCCCACCTCTAACCCCACCCAGAATTTCAGCCATTTGTTTGATATAGTTGTCATGACAACCACAGTGAACTGGTTAGACCCAAAAGTGAACCAGTTAAGTCTGTAGGTGTGGTTAGTCTCTACCAGGTAGATCCAGAGGTATGTAGCTACACCTGTAGGTGGAGGTAGGTGATCATGGATCCACCAGCTGAACATTCCTGCACTCAGGATGCTGCTCCTGTCTGGGAGCTGAGGACAAAGGACCAGGAGGATCTGGAGCATCAACTGATACCTGAAGAGGATCGTCCCGAACATCTTCA
Organism: Aphyosemion australe; assembly: GCA_006937985.1. NCBI lineage: Eukaryota > Metazoa > Chordata > Actinopteri > Cyprinodontiformes > Nothobranchiidae > Aphyosemion > Aphyosemion australe. Next base: position 483,469 of record SSNS01000286.1, on the reverse strand, counting down.
GGTTTTTAGAGCTTTAAAATGGACGCGCTAACGTGCGAGCAGCAGCCGAACCGGGCGGCACACACCGCGCACGGTGCCGCTGATGGAGGCGACACCACCGGCTAACACACCCTCATCAGCTGCACCTTGAAGGCGCTTACCTGGGAACTGCTGCAGGCTCGAGCCTTGGACCCAGAGGCTCAGAACCTGCTGGACCGACAGATTAACGCTCATGCTTCCGCCGCCACCGCCCGGGTTCGCACCCCTCCTTATCGAATAGCTGAACTTGGCTTTAGAGGGAGGCATGGAGGAGACCGGGAGGAGGGTGGTGGTGCCGAGGCGGCTCTCCCCGGCGCGGCTCGCCTCTACCGGTGCCGCTGCTTCGGCTTCACGTCCGTCTCCGCTGCGGGAAGGGAAGGGCCGCTCGCTGGTCGGTGTGTCCTCGGTGGGGTCGGCTGTGTGGAGGCCATGATGGAGATGGCAGCGGCAGCGGAGGCTGGCACCCGGACGGTCGACTGGTCCCGCTGCATCAGCCTTAAAGGGCCAGCAGCCCTCCTGTCAGGGGGAAGGGGCTACAGCTTACGGTGAAACTGCTCCGGTGCCTTAAGTCGCTCTCTGAATGGGAGCAAAGACGCTGAACGTAGCGACGGAGATACGTAGAATTCAGTGGCGTGTCCAGGCCTTTTAAAATGAGGTGGCCCAGGTCGGGCACTTGTGTATGCATGGGTGGCACCAGGGTGGCACCTATATGGTCATTAGGGGTGTTCCAAAAAGGGTACTTCACGATTCGATTCGATTTCGATTATGGGAGCTTCGATTCTTCGATTATAATGGTTGTTGGTTCGATTCGATTACTGGTGCCACGATTCTTTGATTATTGACATTTTTAATGCTTTTTTTCATACGAGATTGATTGTCTTCTTCTATGTCAAATAACCTATCAATTAACTCAGTTCCTCTAAAACTACTCTCAGTAAGTAAATACCTTTTTTTTTTTTACGTTTAACTATTTTTCAAAGACAAAATCTTATTTTATGACTGCATGACGTGTAAATATTTGCACTTTGACCAACTTAACTTCGATCAGGGAAAGCTTTAAACATTTAAAACCTGCTAGGGAAACATTTTTTCTCTCCTTCCTTTACTTTATTTAACAACAGAACATTATTAGAAAACAGTTCAATAACATGCAAAACAACATGCTATCACCTCAACTGTCTTACAGCTTTTGAGATATTGAATAACATTTCATTTCTACTGGTAACAATGTAATGGTGGCATGTCTATAATGTACGGGTTGGCAATAATCCAGTTTAAATTACATTCACAGATAGAAGTGTTTGTGAATTACATACTACAACGGCTTGCCATGGTCCAGGAGCGGTGTGTTGCGCAATCTCGTAGCAACAACAACGTCGTGAGTCCCGGTAGCTGCTGTGGCTCTGCTCCACAGCGCTGCAGACAGCTACGAATAAACAGGATGGTGGAACTTTTCTTCCGCTTGTAGAGTTTAGTCATTCTTAGTTCCAAGATCATTGTGTTCTTTTGGAACCCACGGCGTGAGTCTGCTATCCGCTAGCTTAGTTAGCATTAGCCAATCTGCCCGTAGCTGCGCGTTTGATCCCAAACTTTGGACCGTTTCTGCTGGTTCCTCTATTTTCCTCCACAGCACCTAGATTACCACATTGTGCGCCAGTACAAAGCATCTTCCGTGCACAAAAACAAATAACTTACATTTGTTAAGGCTCCGGTTACGTGTTTTTATTTTTTTAGTACCGGCTTTGCAACAAAGCTTCACGTTATTTATTTTTTTAAGCATCGACATTCATTAATCGATTCTGAATCCTCACGTGAAACTTTGCGATGCATCGCCACATCGATGAAATGCACCCACCCCTAATGGTCATCCCTCACAAAATCATTCTTCTTTATATTCTAGTGAATTCGTGAGCTCCACGTTGTGCCATGACCAATTTTCTCTCTTCTTTTTCTTCTTTGAGCTGTTTTTGTGGTGGTTAGCAAGCCAAGTCTTGGTGCATTACCACCACCAAATGGAGTGGGGTGGGACTGGGACCAGGATTCTAAATACTATATATGTCAATGTGAAAATATGAAACATAAAACTACAGACATGCTCTGTGGGCCTGTGGCTGGAAGTCAATGGGTGTTTCTCAATCTCAAGGAACCTCGCCTTGCCTTGCCTGCCAAGGCACTGCCTTGCCAGGCCAGACGCCTTGCTTACGAGGACACTGTCTCCTTGGTCAAAGAAAACGATTAAATGAAACAGACTTGCCCCACGTGACCATGGCCGGCCAGAGCCCGCCCCCTGCTTACATGCTCTGTTTACGTCCTGCCCATCATAATAATTTTAAGTTACAATATAGATGTATATCGAGCTTTTTACTTTTTAAATTGTGTATATATTGGTTAAATCAAATATGTAAGTGAGTTAGTACCTGCTAGCAACCGCAGCTGCAACTACTAACCAACTAATCAACCATAGATAACTGCTTTGGATTTAAATAAACATTTTACATATAAGCCCTAGGCACCTCATGTATCCTTGCTCAATTAGCTAAACGGCTAACAAACGGAGGACAGATGCCTTGGAAGCACATGAACATTGGAACCGATTGGAACACGCCTTGGCGGTTCCTGATGACGTATCTCCTAGGCCATTGGTTCCCAAATTTTTTTCTTTGAGGACCCCCTTGCCCGTGTCCAAGACAAGCCAGGACCCCCAACCCCAACTCCTACACCCATAAACACATTAAATGTGATCATTTACAAACTTTATACAGACATACAGTTATAACTTTTATATGGAGTTCTGATTATACTGTAGGGTGTGTTATTGGGATTTCATAAATGTAATTTTTGCAAATAAAATCTTGCTAACCTCACAACCTTGGCAAAGACAAAATTGTGGGGACCCCCTTGGGGGTCCCGACCCCCAATTTGGAAACCCCTGTCCTAGGCAACCGGGGCGGGACCAAGGCATCAAGGTGAGGTTCCTTGAGATTGAGAAACACCCAATGTTAAAGGTGTATGCTGCCACCTACTGTTTAGGGCTTTATAACCTCAAGTATTTTGTAAAAGTTTAAGAAATTATAAACTAAAGAAAAGACGTAAAGAGGCAAAATAGGCTAGATCAGCGGAATCAGTAGATTTTTATACGAAATGAAACAGAAAATCATCCACCCTGTAATTCCACAAAGACATATGAACGCATGTTGTTACTGAGTAAGAAGCTTTACCCCCATCTGTTGTGGTTTTACCACACGGTGTAGAATCACAAAGATAATAAATAATAACACGCCTCAGACCTCGGTGTTCCTGTCGCTGAATGTTCTGGCTCTGTTCTCTGAGGAGAGTAGTATTTTAGGAAAAGATGTCCCAGTTCAGAGGAAACGTCTGACGTACGGCATCATTTAAATCTGTGGAGGTTTCTCTGAATCTGGATGACTAAGCAAATTCTGTTTCACACCTAAAGAGAAAGTTACAATCTGAATTGTTTATAAATTCTGCCAAAGGTAATAAAGATATCTGTAGCTGATGTTAGCCATGCAGACGTTTGGTGAAATGTGCTGGGGGTGGGGAGGTAAAGGGTCGTTCAGGTGAAAACTGAAGCACAGGTGGAGGATGAACGAGTCCTTCGATTCTGCAGCTTCTGATATTTTTCTCTGAGGTTTCGTTCTTAGTTTCCTGACAGCAAAGATCTACAAACCCCAGCTAAGAGAAAACATTCAGTTTCATCCTCCAGAGCAAATGTTTGATTATCACATTAAAGGCTGGTAAGATTTAATGAGTTTTTACATAAAACTCTGCTGAGAACAAAGTCAGAAACATGATTAAGTGGTCCTCTGAATAAAGATTCAAATGTTTTGTTTGGGATCAGTGAGACGATTCCTGCTCTCGGCCAGCAGGTGGATTCCTTCTCCCACTTTTCCAAAGGTTAGAATTTTCCACGGTGGAGCTGGACTTGATGTTCCAACAACATGTTTACCTTCTGCAGCGTAAAACCAGAGGAGTGGAGCGTGTAAACCTGAGGAAGAGCTGAACATGTTGCTGTCTGAAGGAGAGCAGCCAGGTACGGAGGCTGTGAATCCCTTTGACGAATGCTTTTGTCTCATTTGGGGATTTCAGGGGCAACCTGAGACTTCTCTGTAACCCGTCCAGCTTCATTCATTCAGCCTCAGGTTCTGTGTGGACCTGCAGGATGTTGAAACAGTTTTCCAAAGTATTTTCTTTTATAATCTCGTGTATCCCGAGCCCATTGTGCTCATTTGGAGGTGAAACTGAATCCACAGGGTGAAATGTCTCCTCTTTGAACCTTTTCATCTGAGGAGGCCGATGTCTTTCTGTCTCCTTGTGTCTCTGACCCCTCAGGCAGGTGACCTGGTCTCAGGTGAGTCATCAGGAAAAGCCCCCTCCTCCGGTTAACTGGAACAAACTGGCCTCAGAAGACCCGTCGTACGTCTGCCTTCCTGTTGGACTCGTGTCCCAGCCGATTGTCTCCTTAAAGTCACTATAAAATCACACGTTCTGTGCTCGTAAACATCGACCACATGAGCAACTCACCCGTGTTTAGTTTATAAAATAAAATAGTTATTTTGTTCTGATAGGTCCTAGTGGGTTTTTTAGAATCACAATGACTCATGGAGCCCCGGGGGCGTGTACCAACTTTCCAACCAATGAAATATTTTCTTTATATTTATCTTCAGAATCAATAATTTCACGTTTTTTTCTTTAAGAAGCTGATTGGCTGAACGAATGAACCACTTTACAGTTGCAACCATTGATTAGTTTAGAAATGGAGTATCGTATTAAACACGTACGTGATCTACGCCGGTTGTTCTAACCTCACAGACTGACATATGACTCCAGGATTTCCTGTTTTCCAGTTATTTGATGAATCATTCCAGCTTTAAACTTCCTCACCATGTCAGACCCAGCACCGCAATGTTTTAATGTCACGCATCGCAAGAAGATGTTTTTGCTTCTGCTTTTCTGTTTGCTAGCAAAATATCTCATGAATAGATTTAAATGAAACCCTTAAAGAAGAATCATCAGATCATCGTCTACGACTGATTCAGATTTGGAACCAATCAGTTCAAGATCGCTACCGCAGCTAATTAGCATTAGCAAACATAAATTACTATTGTGGCAAGGTGGACAAACGAGGGCCCGGGCGGGACTCAAACCTCAGACCCCCGGGTGAGAGTCACGCACTTTAACCAGTCAGCCAAAGGGATATCGCTGTGGCCAAGTAGCCAGGGCGCATGATCAATCGGGATACAGTGACAGCATGCTCACCCTGTCACACTATAATGGATCCAAACGACTCCATTATTTCTTAACAAAGGATGACGACAGTTTTGAGTAAAGATGTGGCCATTACTAGTTTGGTGAGTTGCTGACCATCCTGTTTTAAGTCTTGGTTAAAGGAACATTTTGCAACTTTTTTACATTTTTAAATCATTTTCTTGAGTCAGTATGTGCTAAAATGACCCTTTACACGATTAATGAAAGGCCACCCAGCCCCTGTCGCCCCCTGTGGCCAGAATATTCCACTTGAAACTTCACTTACAACTTCTGGTCTGCTAGGACTTTGAAAAATTCAGCTTGACCTACCTGGCTCTGCAGTCTGGTTCCAGCATGTTTCCTGCATGTTTTAGATCATGAACACAGCTGATTTGTTTAATTTAGTGACGAATCACTCCCGTAGAAACTAATGAAGGCTGGGGAGACATTTCAGAAGTTAGATTAAGGTGTTAAAAAGACAAATGCGCAGCAAGGAGAAACAAGTTTTACTTTTGCTTTCACCAACGAACACTAGAGGGTGCTAAAAACAAGCCAAAACTGACTAGTGTCCCTTTAATTAGTTTATTATGTTTGGGTTTATGAAAGCAGCACTAGTGTTAGAGCTGGCCAACACCAGGAAAACATGCAACCGTCAACTCTTGTTTGAGTATTGCAGAGGAGGTATCAGCTGTGTTGACTCTTCTGTGTCTGCTCTACCATCACAACAGCCTCCATGTGCTTCATCATCACAACCACCATCATTTAAACTGGGCTTCCAGGACAGAGGCGGCCCATCAGATTGACCAAAAGAATGTACCGGATGCAGATGTAGAAATATAATCCCCTGTGAATTATTACAGCTCTAGCAGTCCAAATGAACACATTGATATCTTTTGCAGCCCCAGTAGTTTGGTTTTTTTTTTGTGTGCATCTCATCTCTGTCTGAGCAGGGATTTTTGTTGCTTCTGCTCACTTTTACAACCTGGATCTTATTCAGGTTTTAGCAAATAGCTGTGCTCCCTTCGGACTACTGAACAGTTTCCATTCCTCGTCTCTGTGTTTGGCCCAGGGAACAGCATTATCTTAGTTTTTAAGCTCAACTTTCCCTTTTAAACCACGAAGGATGCCTCTTTCTGCTTCTGGTTCATGAAAACTCTGATCAAGTCACACAAATAAACCCTAAACTTTCATTCATCTCACCATTAATGTGTCTGGATGGTTTTGGGTCAAGAAATTAGCAAGAAAGTTTTAAATGTTTGTTAAGCAGTGGACAGCCTGACTTTTGGGGATTTTACAAAGTATTATTCCATGTTGGCACTTGAAGTAACTCTGAACCCGTCTGCCCAGAGGCCTTGTGTTGCACATCTCAGTACACACTGTACGAAACATTAAGCTGTTATGATTAAGACTTTGTACAGACTATAGTTCACCTTAATGACCTTAAAGGTGGGGTAAGAGATGTTTTTCTAGAGCATTTTTGCCATAACGCTTGCAATACTCTTTAAAATACTGATGCCAATCAATAAATTAAAGACCTAGTTCACAGAGAAACTGTTTTTTTACTTGTTCTTTTTGAAATATGATCGAGTTTAACATGCAGGCTAAATGTGAAAATATTCTTCTACACCTATCTCCTTCATTAGCAGCTAATATAAAATAGACAATGAAAAGCTCTGATTAGGAAAGCCTGACAGATCTACGTCACACTGAAAATTAACATTCATGGACTCACCCATCTTGACTCATGACGGAGAAGGCTGTTTTTGGATTAGCGTCCAGGAAACAGCAGAGAACGTCTCAGCTAGTAGAAGCTAACCATTAGCATTAGCAACTCCACCACACAGCAGAACTCCTTCAGGCTTGTGTTGTTTCTGGAGATAAAACATCAACGTTGCAGAGCAAACAGAGTCAGTGGTAGAGGTGTGTTGCTGTTAGCCAATCAGAGGAGAGATGTCAAAATATCAGGAAATAAGACTCTAAATCCTGTCATCTGAAGCTCCCCTCTCCTCTGGCTCACTTCTAGTTCCTGAAACATGAGCGTCAGAGCTTTTTTTCCCCCACAGATCAACTCAAAACGCATTTGTTTATACTAGAGACCACTGCAGATGTGTTAAAAAATCCCAGTGAACTTTGTCTTTAAATGTTTTTTTATAAAAATGAACGATTGTAATAGCTTCTGAAACGTACAGTTCTGGAAAAACCTCATCCAATCATTGGGAACATCCCGTTCTTAATGGTTGGCTCCTGACCCATTCATCAAACTGCCCACTGACCTTCCATCCCCCCTTTGCATATACGCCTTTGTGTGTATGAATCACGTACTCTTGGCTCTGAATAGCTGAACAGGAAGCAAAGCCACCCTGCAAACATGTCAACGTTACATGGATGTGCAGATCATGTCTATATTGATTCCGTCGGTCTAGACCATGTCTGTAGGACGTCCTTAATAGGTGTTTGCATAGTGGGTAGAGCAACGCTAGCATTATTAGCTAGCTTACGAAATTGTTGAGGTTACGTTGGTGCGTTCCGTTTGTCAGAACGGGTTGTCAGAAAAGGTTCTGAAAATGTTGTTTGTATGGTTTGACATTATCCGTTGTGTCCAGCATTCTCCTGTACTCTGGAGGCGTGGCTTACGGGACAACCCTTAACAAAGGGGTTGGACCTTTGACAGTGGAGACAGTGGCAGATAAGTTAAGTGTCCACCCCGTAAACGGAAGGTTGCAGGTTTGCACCTCCCTCAGTCTGTCACAGTTGTTGTGTCCTTGGGCAAGGCACTTCCTCCTCCCTGCCTGCTGGTGGTGGTCGAAGGGACCGGTGGCACCTGTGTAGGGCAGTCTCGCCTCTGCCAGTGTGTCCCAGGGTAGCTGTGGCTACAGTGTAGCTCATCACCACCAGTGTGTGAATGACTGTTGAGTTGTAAAGTGCCTTGGGGAGCTGTAGAACTCTAGAAGGTGATATATAACTACAGGCCATTTGTCATTGTTTTTTAAAAATCTACCTTGCTCAATCAGCTTTTTCCAGGAAGTCCTACTCTACCTTTAAGGCTCATCGAAAGAGAAAAACAAGTTTGTGTAATTTGTTTGTTTTTGTAACGATGAAGTTGAAGCTGCTCTCTGATTGGTTGAAAGGAGGTGACAGCTGCTCTTCACAGAGAGTTTTCAGCTGATGTGTTCTGACTTCCTGTGTAGCTTAAACACAATGAAAGGCTGTTTGGCTGAATCCGATTTTTCTTTTGTTGTTCTAGTTCTTTCGGGTCCGACTGTACGTCCACCCAGCACAAAGGAGCAGCTCTGAACTCTCCTGAGTGGTGAAGTCAAACAGAGTTCACCGGGGCAGGACTGTGGTTTCTTTTGTGCGCGGGACGAGGAGTTCTCGCAGGATCACACGCCGGTTTGTGTGGCTCACCTTTGAAGGGGCCTTTAGAGGCAGGTGTTCATATAACTGCAGCTTAAACACAAACTCCGTTTGAAGTAGGACGAGACGTACGGGTGAATAAAGTGGGGTTTGATCTCCGTTTGGCTCTACATGAAAATAGCTGCACCTGTGAGATCAGCAGCTGACCACAACCAACCTCTCCATCTGATAAAACCTACCAAGGATTCAGCCGACTGACACACTAAAAACACGCAAACACACCTGTTCCCCAGGTAGTTAAATAAACAACAAGATGACAAACTAACACATCAATTTATTACACCAGGGCTGAACTGTGTGATTACAGGGTTTTAGTTACTTTAAAGAGTTGCATCAAACTGCACCGAGTGACCAATGATGAGATAGTGGGAAGCCCAGAGTGGGATCCACATAGCTCCAGGCAAAGCAGTTCTGATGAAAGACGACTAAACCTTCACTTCAGGCTGAAAATATTCAGCTTGACTGGAGCAGAGGCGAATGATCAGAGAGGACAAGCTGATTCATGTTCTACACGTGGGTGGATCCAGGAGCCAGGCTCTCATTGAAGAAACTCTCCCTGAGGGAACAGACTTTCTGTTTTGGTCCGTGTCGCTCCTCCAGAGGTGTAATTTACTTGTCCTCATTAATAATGTTTTATTTTGATGGAGTTTTAATGTAAGAGAGCGGCAACGCTACACTGCTGTGGTTATAAAATGAGCTGTTGTTTGTTAGACGTTGACAAAAGAACAAAAACTGAACATTTAACATGAGAAAATGAGTAAATTCAGAATAGAAGTATCTGTATTTACTCCAGGTTGTGTTTACTTTTAAAAGGTGTTCTGTTTCTTCTTTAACGGCACCTATTACAAGTTCTAATAGTTCTATGGTCGATACAAAACATGTTTTCTTACATAAAGCCATCTCAGCAGTTTTATTCTTTACAGTTTCAATACCTTCCAGAATGAGTTGTTTCTGAGCTCTGTCACTTCAATGCTAATAAGCTGCTGCTGGCCACGCCCACCCATTCCCTGAATGGCTGATTTGAGGTGAGGAGCTTGGATATGGGAGGGGCTCCCATTTTGTCCGCCATTATTACAAGAACAAAAATCTCCTGTTCAGTCCGCAATGAATTCTGGGGAGAGATGGACCTCCTACAAAGAAGCAAAAATTTCAGTCGAAGACATAATGTCCCATTTATAGCTCAGGGTGTGGTTATAATAGCTCCGCCCACTCACCTGAACATGAGGTGTTTTTGTAGGCATCAAACAGCAAAGCGTTTTAGAAATCGGAATATTTAAACACAGAGAAACAGGGTCCCACAAACAAGAGTCGACACCTGAAAACAGTTTTCTCAGGTGTATTTCTGTTTTTATTTATTAAAATATTCCATTTAGTTACGTGAAGGGGGCGGGGCTTAGGACTTGTACAGTAACCAGCCTCTAGGGGGGGCTAGTTTTCATTCAGTTTGAACATCCATGTTCTGTTTCTGTGTTGAATGTTGATGGTTTAATTTGAGTCTATAAGCTACATTCATCCGCTCACACACGTATTCACGCAGCGTTGTTTCATCTAACAACTGAAGATAAAACGCTGACCGTCCAGGTAGTCGCCCTAAAAACCCAGAAGTTTAAATAAAAATCTGCTAAATGAATAAGTGAATAAAACCAAACAGTAGGACGCAGCTAATGCAGCCAGAGGAAGGGCTATATTTCTGAAACTTCACTTACTCGAACGCCCCCCTCCCCAGGAGACCCATTTCCATCTTGGAGCTGCTATAATTTGTCTGGAAGAGGGGAAGAAGAGGAACGAATGCCAGCGGTATGCGGGTGATGCAGACAAGCTAAACACCAACTTTCCAGAAGTCTAAATGTTCCCGTCACGTTTAGAGTCAGCCAGGAAGCCAAAGCCATCCAGTCCCAGCAGACCTATCAGCGTCTGGGATCTGGGCTGGCAGATCCTCCTGCAGCACTCGGAGCTGTACAAACCTGCTGTTTAGATTACACTATCTGCCCCCGCTCCTGTCACAAATGCTCAAAGTCCAGGTGAGCAAAGAAAAGCTGATGTTTAACTCAACGCAGCCCAAAGAAAACGACTCAGGCACTTTATTTTGATAAGACTTCTACAGTTTGTGACACAAAGCTCTTGAATTACCTCCAAAGACCTCCTCTGAGATAAGAACCCTCATGTTTTTCTCTGCAGAGGCCCTCAGACGGGGCTCAGGTTAAAGATAAATACCGCTGCAGCACTTCTATCACAGCTAAGAATGTGTCACTCTTATCTACAGACTCCTCGGACAAACAGCTGCTCATTGTGAAAGGTGCGACCGCTCCAACAGACCGATATTAACTTCTGTCCAGGCTCCAAACACACTTCAGATCTGAGGATACCGGCTCTACAAAGCTTCCGGTTTTCACATTTCTCCCCATTTTAGACGTAAAATGAGTCAGACTGAGGTAACAGTTTCCAGGAAAGTCCCAGCAGCCGAGCGCGTGTCTCTACGAGGCCGTAAAGAAAACTAATTTCTGTAGAAATTAAAGTTTAAACCAACAGTCCGCTACAGCGTTTGGTTTCTGTTAGTGTTTGTTTAATCCCACAAGCAGCGCTGCTGCGTCTAGAGAAAACATGGATGGAAAAAGGTTCTATTTACACTCAATGCCCTTTTATCAATGAGGTTATGTATTTGTAACATTAAATCAGTGTAAAAATCATCATTATGGCAGAAATAAGCGTAGTTAGTTTGAGGTGAATAAATCAGGAATCTCACTTGTGTTGGAAATTAAGAACATAAAGAAATTGTTTTTTCTGACATCGCGATGCTCCAGAATCAGAACAACGAACATTTAACGCAACATCATTTATGCTGCAGACAAAAAAAGAAAATCTCAGAGTTTATTTTCTGTGACTAATCTAGAAAAATCTGCAGCTGACAAGATTCCTGGAAACGTGCACAGAAGCGATAGAACGAGGGGGGAAAGCAGATTTTATGAGTGGTGTGGAAGTGTTTTGTCTACAGGAGAATTGTTGACCTTTAAATTCTGTCACAACAAGAAAAAACAGACTAAATAAACTTAAACTGGAACAGTTTTCATACAAAACAAACAAACGTGGAAAAGATCTAAAAACACAACTCACTTTAATGCCATTAGATTAAAAAAGACAATGAAGTTTGGATCTGAAGTTAACACGGTTTCAGTTCTTTACTTAGAAAAATAACATAAATGAGTTTTTGCTTCTTTTTTAAAGAACCGTGGATTATCTCAGGTGAGATGACACATCTGTACAGATGTTGCTGCTTTTATGTGCTGAAACATGAACATTTTACTGATCTGAGGTCAGTAAAAGAATAAATCTGTTCTGTATGAAGTCATCTGGCTCCATCTGGATTGTTGAGTTTGGAAACTCCAAACGCCATCAGACAACATCCGCTCTGCCTTCCCAACAACGCCGGCTCACAGTCGGAGGGCGTGTTCCTTATCGAGCTGCAGTAAAACGTAGGAGTCTTGGCAAATATTTACCTCCAGTTTACTTTGAGTCGATGAAGTCATAAAACTGGAGATGAATCAGTCGCTTCAGCAGCGCCGAGCCTAAACAACACTTATAGAGTGTGCTGATGTCATCGGAGGCCCCAATTCGTCAGAACTATTCCTGCTTCCTCAGGGAGGCCTCTTCATTCCTGAAGTACAGAACTTCTGTGTTCTACATAGAACATGATCTCAGTTTAGATCTCTATAATAATCAGCATCAACGCTCATCTGGAGGAGCCTGTTTGGTAAATAGCTTAAATAAAAAAAGGAAAGAGTGGAATAAAAGTCCTTCTGTGAAAGTTGAACAAAAAACTATTATTAGTAAACAGTAGAGAGGCACCAATGATGGTTACAAGGGTTGACACCAATTCTTGCCAAGTCGGACCTGTTGATACTGATTTTAGTCAATTCCCATTTAATTCCAAGGTCTATAACTAACAGGAAACACTTTCTGATTATTTTGAAAAATTTCAATTCTAGAAGTAAAATGTCCACATGAAGATCTGTTGCTAGCATGAATGAGCGCTTAGTGATGGTGAGTTCACGGACAGAATGTCCCGTTCCGTTTATGAATCTCATTTAAGGATAGTTGTTTTACATGTTCTGTTTAGAGTCTGGTTCTGTTCTTGTTGGGAAATGTTAAGGTGGTGGAGATATCGTTTGGGAACGCAGCTAGGTCTCAACTCTGTCGGTTGCATGAGAATGAGTGAGCAAGCAAAGAGGAGAGTTTGGGAGTGTGTGTGTGAGGGGGGTGCAAAGCGAGTGGAAGTTTGGTTCAGAGTTGGTTCTGGAAATTTTGGCAATAACAGCAGCTCAGCAGAGCTGTGTGCTTGTTCCTGTGTGTGTCATGAACATGTGTTGTGCCATTTCTCCAACCATCAGATTCTGTGACTCTAGGTGGGAGCCTGATGAAAGTGGTTGAACTTTGAATGTTTTTTTTAAAATGTCCCTGCAAACATTCAACATTGCATGGACGTGCAGATCACGTTTATATTGAGTCCGTTGGTCTAGACCGCGTCTGTAGGACATCCTAACTAGGTATTTGTACAGTTTGCTTGAACTCCTTTTTCCCAGAATGACTACTGCACATTTAACTAATTTAAAATAACTGATTGCAACTAGTTCAATTCTTTTGTTTATGACAAACTGATCAAAATTCCTGTAACTATTTAAAAACAAAGACATTCTTCTGCAACCTAAGAATAAGCTCCATTTTCTTTTGCTGTAATTTAAATGAACCTGTTAGCTTTAGCTTTCAGATATTTGCCCATTTATTGTGTAAAAGAAAATACACATTATTTAATGCATAAACAAAAAACTGTTTATTAAATCAAGATAATGCAAATGATCACAAACACATTCATTTGTTGTTAGCATTAGCTAAGCTAGCTACGTCTAGCTCAGGTGTTTTGTTTCCCACCTTTTCTTATTTACAAAACATAATTTTGGCTCTCAAATGTAAAAAGGTTCTATGAAATAGCAGACCTGTATTAAACAATGTTTAATGTCACAAACTACCCACAATGCACTGCAAGAATATCTGCCGTATTGTTGGATTTGTGAGAGAAGTGATGAAAAGTAGTTATTTGTGAGATTTATTTTGATAAGATGGACATGAAGAAGCATTGTAAATTATGGTAAATTGTAAACAACACTGATAAATGTTGTTTATGCAGCAAATAAATAAAATCTATTTCATCAAAGTTTAACTTTAATTAGGTTGAATGTTTTTTTCTGTTGGTAGATTTTAAGTTTTGTTATAATTCTGACCTGCTGATTCAAACTGAATCCAACAGGTTTCAGTTCACATGTAAAATTATTTAAATCATTTCTAGAGTATAAAGCAGAAGTATGAAGCCCTGAGGTCACAGAAGGTTTTCTGTTTTTTACATTAAACTGAAACAACAATGAGCTCTTTAAGTTTTAATCTGAATTAATTTCCCTGATTTCCTTGGAAAGCTGTGTGACACAGAATCAGACAGCAGTGAATGATTGCCTTTCCCTTTGGAATCTCTGACCTCCTCCGGTCTTACGCCTGGATGGGTTCATACTCCGACAGGTTCTGGGGCAGGTGCAGACAGAGACCCGTTTCACGGAAGGTGATTCAGATTTGCTCGAGTAAGAAGGAAGAAAGAAGTCGGATTAATTATTAAAGACAGTGGGGGAGCAGGTGACTTCCTGTAAATGCCATTCATGGATGAACAAATGTGTTCTGACTAAAGCTCCTCCTGTATAAAATATTTAAATTATATATTAGTTTAAATAAATCCAGAAAGCCTACAGATGACTTTAGTAAATGGATTGAGGGTTTTTGTTTAGCTGTGAACCTAACATACATCTCTATTTATCAACCGGATGCTGTGAAACGGTGCCCTTAGAGGCGAGTTTTACCTGAACAATTATCATGAATAAGATCACATTGTTATTGAACACCTTTAGTCTGGTTGATGAGAACTGCTGGATAAACAAGGTTCTTCAGGTTCCTCTTAATGATCATAAAACTCGTTCTGGTCTCGGTTCTCCTCAGTGAGTAGAAAATGGGTCTGTGGAGTTGAATTCACATCAAACACAACTTTCCTCCCAGTGAGGACGACAAAACAATCTTTACAATTTCACACAAATGAGAAATGAGGCCCTGAAGAAGGTCCACCCAGGCCAGTAGACCTCCATCACTGCTCACCAGGGCCCAGAACTTTCTTCTGCAGCCATTTGAGCCGTAAATGTTTCATAGTTATGGACCTAAAGGCTTGGCACATACAGGTACTGGGACTTCTCTCCGTTCCTCAAGACCACTCCAAGCCAGCTCCATCTTACCCCAATAAACAGCCGCTTCAGATGAATGTTTCAGGTTACTAAGCTCTAAAGGTGAGTCAGAGACCTGGTTACCATCCATCCATTACCCATAATCCATCCATCCATCCATCCATCCATCCATCCATCCATCCATCCATCCATCCACCCACCCATCCATCCATCCACCCACCCATCCATCCATCCACCCATCATCCATCCATCCATTCATCCTCCACCTACCAATCCATCCATCCATCCATCCATCCATCCATCCATCCATCCATCCATCCATCCATCCATCCATCCATCCATCCATCCATCCATCCACATCCATCCACCTAAAACTAAGTTTTAATGAAGATATGACAATAGGAACTCAGTACATTCATAATAAGACATTATTTTATCTGAAGCAGATTAATTTTAATATTTTACATATAAAAAATCTGATATCAGCTCTGCTAAGATGCACAATCTGATTTACCTTTTTAGCATTTTATGATGGTTCAGAGGTACTGCAGGTACATTCATTTAGGAGTATTTGGTCAGGAGGGGGTTTGATGGGTCACAGTCCAGCGATGGATCTTCAGGGGAGAGGAGTCCTGATAAGAACAGCTGCTGTTATCTGTGTCTCTTCCTATGTTGCATGAGTAATCAGCTGATGGACTCAAGATTCCCTCTGAGAGGATCTGAGTTCAGGAGGCCAGGAGGGAGGTGGCAAATCCAGAGGCTATTGCTGAGATATGAATGAATGAATGAATGAATGAATGAACATATATACTAAACCTACATCCTCTGAACAAATCTAAAGCATCTAAAAACCTTTAGAATAAAGATTTTTGGTCCATTCTGGGATCAGTCAGGCCGCTCTAATCCTAAACCAGGACAGTATGAAAACCCGAGGTGGACGTGCCTCAAAATACAAAATAATCAGGAAATATGAGAAATAAAGGAAATGTAAACAAGTAAAATCACAGATAAAGTCACAAAATCTTTAAAACTAATGTGCATCAAAAACATCTAAAAAATATAGAAAATCACAATATCTGATAAAATATATCAGAATGTAAATATTTTATTGTGTTTGGAGCTGGATTTATTTGACTTCACCTTTCATTTGTTAAAAGTAAAACAAAGAAAAGTTTCAAAGTCGATAGAAAGAAAGAACTCAAAGTAATGAAAATAAAACTACCAAACAAGCGCGAAACTGTGAGGTTCCCAGATTTAGAGCCGTGGTTCTGTGTAACTATCTATCCAGATGCTGTAATCACAGGCTCCACTCAGATCCACCCTCGTGGCTCAGCAGCCAAGCAGAACATCTCAGCTCCTGGACCTCAAACCTCAGAGCTTTCACCAACACGGCCCCATGGAAAACCTGACCTGGACACGGTGAGGAAGCCCAGAGCTGTGGTCGTGGCAGTGGAATATGACTGGATAAGGAAATGCTTGGTGGTGACGTGAAGAAAGGCAGGAGGTTTGGACCTGAAGGCTGCAGAATGTTCCTGGAAGAACCACTGGAGCTGCATTCAGCCTGAGATGGAAAAGGACATTTGTTCCTGGAGCCGTGCAGCAGCAGCATCCTGAGTCACTGTTTATTGAAAACAGGCCTAATTATCCTGCCAGAGCTATTTCAGGTGACTGGTGTCGGAGCAGAGTGGGTTGATCGGACGTCACGGATCTTCAAACGTGCTCCAGCTGGAGAAGCTCTAATCGTTCAATTACAGCTGATCACTAGAGGATGTTTCCTGTCGCAGTTCATCAATGTGCAGTCTGAATTCACCAGAACCACCACAACAGGTTCTACAGGCTCCATCAGCAGGGCCAAATCACAGCCATGCTCTGTTCGATTTACACGCTGGGTCTATCTTTTACGCGCTGCGCTTCCAGAACACGTTAAGATCAGCAGCTCAGGTCGGGCAAACAGGAAATCAAACACGAAAGCAGTGTGAAGCATCTGGCAAATTTCAAAATAAAAGACACCAGCAGATTCCCTGTTGCCTAATGATTAAAAGGTAATAATTATAGCACATCATGTTTGTTTCATTTCAAATCCATTGTGGTGGTGTATAGAGCCAAAAATGCTAGAATTGTATTGATGTCCCAATATTTATGGACCTGACTGCATTTAATGCTATTCATGGTCCTTTGACACAAATTGGAATCAGCCAAAGTCAGCAGCTGTATGAGAATTGGACACTGGAATTGGCCCTAAAAGTCCGAATCGGTGCATCTCTGAAATATTAATTATTTATGTCTAAATTCATAAAACAATCCACAGAGTTTAAAGAATATTTAAATAAGTTTTCTTATTACCGATACGTTTTAGCTATAAACCTTATCTCTCTGAGCAGACACAGTCTTCTGAATGTAACTTTGACTAATACAGGAATATTTACTTATCGTATTCCCTATTCCCAAACTGTATCCTAAGCAGTTTAAATGGGAATGCTGCCTTTGTTTGCTTCTGCCAGAGAAAAATAAACTCATCAATCTCCCAAATTATCCCCAACACTGAGAAGAAAACTCCAGCTATCTGCTCCTCATCATGTTAATTTCCTTCTCCCAGTCTGATTAACTCATTTGCATTTCATTATCCAGCTCCGCGTGAAACAAAACGTGGAATTATCTTCTGATGAGGAATACCACACGAAAAGTAATCCGTCTTCCTTAAGAGGAAAATAAATTAGAAATGCAAATGGTAAAAATAATTACAGCATTACTTTATCATCTGGGATAAATAGTTTGGGACTTTTCCGTGAAGTCTCTGTTGTTGAATTTTGGGTATTGTACCCCAAGAGGGAAGTTCATTAATGAGTCACGAGCTCGTCTTCTCCTAAGTAAACTGTGGGTTCTGGTTAGTCACCGGGGTGTTTTTAACAGACGGGTGTGATAATGAATTTAAATTCCACTCAGACGCTAAAAGCCTAAACAGATGCTGTCGCTGCAGTCAGGAGTGAATCCCAGTGGCAGTTTGGATAAAAAACTAAACAGGCTTTAGGCTCATTTAGAAAAAATGTTATTAGTTGAAAAAGACGAGTATAAAAATAAAGAAGAAATTCTTTTTACTGAGTTTTTACTATTTGAAACTCTTAATTAGCTACAGAAGAAAAACACCTGATAATATAAAAGTTAGATAGATTTAAAGCTCTCAAAGCAACAAAATAAAACATCTTTTTGAGCAGCGACCTAAAACTTCCTGTTTGGTTGTTATTTTAAACTAAAGCTGAGGCTCGACGTTTATGAGACAAATACTGAGCCATTTTCTAAGAAGAGGAAAGCAAGAGTGAGGAACTATGACGGCTAAAGCTAGTCAGCAGGTGGACGTGATGCAGAAAAGGAAGAAACATCTGATCTGAAACAATGAAGCTGAGAACTTTATGAAAATCAACACTTTTTAAAATATTTGTCCGCAAACGTATCATAAACGACTGTAGTAAAAGCGCAATAATCCATAAATAGCATGAAGTCACCTGTGGTTGGTCTGAAAATGAGCCGCTGGGCTAAAATACCTGTAATTCTGCTGTATTTATAGCTGTTGTGTCAGGTGTTTGTGACTGTTTCCACTGATGAGAGCGTGTCAGAACCTCCATCCCTGTTTGGACCGTCTGCTTTTTCAGGTCTCTGAGGTCACAGATGACTGCAGCTTCCTGTTTGGAAGCACCAAACGTTTCCAACCGCATCAGAACTCAGCTTCACGTCACTGTATTATTTTATTCTATAAAACCATCTAAAAGTCAAACTGAAATCTGACGCAGACCCTTTAGCTCTTTAAATGAATCTGAGCAGATATTTGAGTGGTTTTCCCAGTTTGTGATGGTGGAACTGGTGTCCATCCCATCGTTTATAAACTCTGGCTGCTGCCACTCGGGTGGTTTTCTCACAAACACAAACTCTGCAGGGAGCTGAGCTAATCCTCTCAGCTGTTGTGATGACACAAGCCTGTCAGTGGTCTAAATGGGCTCCAGGTCTCCACCCAAAGGACCAACGATGACGGGAATCAGCAGACAGCTCCTCAGGTTAAAGCCACATGGATCCATCAGCTGATCATAGCTTCATAGAAAAATGGCAGTGGGGTGTTAATATTCAGAGAAAGATCAGATCTGAGATCCAGCGGGGAGAACATGTAACCATAACAATTAGCATGCAAGTTAATATAGCTAGCCCAGCTCTGGCTTCACTTCCTGTCCAGCTGCTTCGTGTATGAGCAGAATGGGGAGGGGTGGTCAGGGGGAAGTTTGATGGATGGATCAGGATCCAACAGGGTTCCTACAAGTTTTTTCAAGTTAAATTGAAGTCTTTTTAAGACCATTTATATAAAAATGTAATAACTATTTCACTACTCTACCGTAATTTCATTAACATGTTCAGTAGTAAGCTACTGAAGAGTTCAATAAGTTTCACGATCAACTTGATTGTGAACGTGCTACCTGCAAGCATTAGCGTTAGCATAACCTGCTCGTGGATTGATGGTTGATCCCAAACTTTAGAGCGTTTTTGATTTTTACAGTGTTTTCTTGTCTTTGCTGGTTTCTCTATTTTCCTCCATAACACTTAGATGACCATGTTGTTTGAAGCCTAGTAAAATGAATTTATTCAAATCATTCGAGTATTTGTTTTAGCTCTAAAATACAGCACAATTTTTAAGACCCAGATATCAAAATTCAAGACTTTTTCAAGGCTTTTCAATGTCTTATTTACAAATTCATAAATTCAATGCTTTTAAGACTTTTTAAGACCTTGTAGGAACCCTGTCCAATCATTAAGAACGGGACGTTCACAATGATTGGATGAGGTTTTTCCATGATTGTATGTTTGGGAGGTGATTACAATTATTCATGTTTTTGACAAAACATCTAATTTATTGGTTGCCATTGATATGTGAAGAGCATTTCAAGCACTATGACAAAAGCGGCTCCAGAAAAACACACTCTCTGTCACGAGTTGTGACTTACCCCAGCTGGTGGGGGAGCAGCCGTTGGCATCGGCCGTCAACGAGGATGGAGAGGCGCTCCGAGCGGGAGCGGGAGTTGAGCTCCGGAGGGAGCGAAGCGGCTCGGGGAAGATAAACCAAAAAGTCCGGAATAACTTCCACAAGTCCAGAGGTTAAAATCCACCAATCCGGTGAGCCGGAGGGCTTGGAGAGTTCGGGAGGTGAGGTGCGCTTCTAACGGAAGCGGGGGGTGAGCTCCGGAGGGAGCGAGACGGCTCGGGGGAACGTCCTCGAGTCCGGAAAGCCGGCGGGCTTGAAGAAAGAGCGTAAGCTCGAAAAGGGAGTGAGAAACAGTCCGATATCAGACGTAGAAATCCTTGATGACTGAGAGCGTCTGAGAGAGTCCTTCCGGCTTTTATGGATGACGTCGATGACGTCGGTGACGGCGGAGGGCGCCGGAGGCGCGTGACCTGACGGGAGATGGAGTCCGGAGGGAGGCTCCGGGAGTGGATGTGACAGGACCCCCCCCTCCAGGGACGGCACCTGACGGACCCGAACGCCGGGGGTGGAAGTTGGAGATGAGGGACGGGTCCAGAATGGCACTAGTGGGCTCCCAAGAGCGTTCTTCAGGGCCGTAACCAGCCCAATCGACCAAGTACTGCCATCCACGACCCCTGCGGCGAGCATCCAGGATCCGGCGCACGGTGTAGATTGGGTCACCGTCAATGAAGCGAGGAGGCGGGGGCCGAGGAGCGGGTGGGGCCAGTGAGGAGGTCACGACGGGCTTCAACTGGCTGGTGTGGAAGACCGGGTGGATCCGGAGCGAGGCGGGGAGCCGTAACCGGTAGGCAAGAGGCCCGATCCGGCGAGTCACCTCGTAGAGGCCCAGGAACTTGGGGGCCAACTTCCGGGGGGCGTCCCGCAGCCGGAGATTGGCCGTGGAAAGCCAGACCTTGTCCCCGGGATGATAGGTGGGACCGGGGCGGTGGCGGCGGCCATGTTGGGTGCGGTATCAGTCGTTGGCCCGTCGAATGGCGGCACGCGCCCTGATCCAGGCGGCCCGGCAGTGGCGGACGAATGTCTGTGCGGCGGGCACATCGGTGTCATCCGGTTGGTGTTCGAGAATGAGGGGTTGGTAGCCATAGCAGGTCTCGAAGGGAGAGAGGCCAGTGGCGGAAGACACATGAAGGTTGTGGGACAGCTCCGCCCAGAGAAGGTAACGGGGCCAGTGTGAGGGCTGGCTGGAGACGAAGCAGCGGAGGAAACGGCCCAGTTGTTGATTCGCCCGTTCAGTCTGACCGTTGGTCTGCGGGTGATAGCCTGATGAGAGGCTGGCCGTGGCTCCCACGAGGCGGCAGAAAGCCTTCCAGAATCGAGCGGTGAACTGGGGCCCTCGATCCGAGACCACATCGTGAGGGAATCCATGGAGGCGAACGGCGTGCTGCAGAAGGAGGTCTGCCGTTTCCTTTGCCGTGGGCAGGCCAGACAGGGCCACCAGATGGACTGCCTTGGAGAACCGGTCTGTGATGGTCAGGATAGTGTTAAGGCCGTCTACCACCGGCAGGCCAGTGACAAAGTCCAGACCTAGGTGCGTCCAGGGCCTCCGGGGAACCGGGAGAGGGGCGAGCGCACCGACTGGAGGTTGTGTGGAGGTCTTGTTGCGGGCGCATGTCTCACAGGCGGCCGTGTATTCCTTCACATCCCTCTCCATGGTGGGCCACCAGAGGGAGCGTCGCAGGTGTTGCAAGGTGCGGGCGGCACCGGGGTGACCGGCCCATTTGGATGAGTGACCCCAGGAGAGTGCTTCCTGGCGGCACGGTGGTGGTACGTAGAGGCGACGGTCCGGAGCCCCAGGCGGTGCTGGATGGGTGAGGAGTGCTTGACGGATGGACGTCTCCAGTGGCCAGTGGAGGGGTGCCAGGATCCGTTCTGCTGGCAGGGTCGGTGCGGGCGTGCTCGGTTGTGGCTGGCGAGTGAACTGTCGAGACAGAGAGTCTGCCTTGGTGTTCTTGGTGCCAGGCCGGTACGTCAGCAGAAAGTGGAAAGGCTCGAAGAAGAGAGCCCAGCGGGCCTGGCGGGGATTGAGCTGTTTGGCCGATCGAATGTGGACCAGGTCCCAACAGCCAGTGTCTCCATTCTTCGAGGGCCCACTTTATGGCCAACAGTTCTCTGTCGCCCACGCCATATCTTTGTTCGATAGGGGAGAACTTTCGTGAGAAGAAGCAGCACAGGTGGAGTTTGTTGTCTGGACCCAGCCGGGATAAAACGGCGCCAGCGCCCACGTCGGGTGCATCGACTTCGACCGTGAAGGCCTTTCTGGGGTCTGGGCGGAGGACGATAGGTGCGGAGGTGAAGAGGTGAACCAGGTGACTGAAAGCCTTCATGGCTGCTGGTGTGAGGGAGAATGGACGAGCCTGGTGTTGGGCCTTTGTGAGGTCGGTGAGAGGGGCAGCGATGGTGCTGTAACCCTTGATGAAGCGCCGATAGAAATTGGCGAACCCCAGAAAGCTCTGCAACTGTTTCAGGGTAGACGGAAGCGGCCACTTGGAAACGGCCTCAACCTTCTGAGAATCCATTGAGAGACCACCGTGGGTGATGGTAAATCCCAGGAAGGAGATGGTGGATTGGTGGAAGGAGCATTTTTCCAGCTTGCAAATGAGTCCGTTCTCCAAGAGCCGGGTAAGGACCGCTCGGACGTGGTGATGGTGTTCCTCCAGGGTGG
Source organism: Aphyosemion australe (assembly GCA_006937985.1). Taxonomy (NCBI): domain Eukaryota; kingdom Metazoa; phylum Chordata; class Actinopteri; order Cyprinodontiformes; family Nothobranchiidae; genus Aphyosemion; species Aphyosemion australe. The sequence continues at coordinate 460,824 of SSNS01000286.1, read as the reverse complement.
AGGAGTAGATGAGGATATCATCCAGATATGCAAAAGCCCAGCGCCCCAGCATGTCCCGTAGGACGTCGTTGATCAGCCGTTGGAACACCGCTGGGCTGTTACACAGTCCAAAAGGCATGACCAGATATTCCCAATGGCCGGTGGGCGTGATGAAGGCGGTCTTCCACTCCTCCCCCTCCTTTATCCGGACCAGATGGTAGGCGTTCCGGAGGTCTAATTTCGTAAAAACAGTGGCATGGGTGAGAGAGTTCAGAGCGGTGTCAATTAGAGGCAAAGGGTGCCGATCTTTGATGGTTACCTGGTTCAGGCCGCGATAATCAATGCAGGGCCGCAGGCCTCCATCTTTCTTCTTTACGAAGAAGAAGCTGGCAGCTCCGGGTGATGTGGAAGGGCGGATCAGACCCTGGCGTAGGTTCTCGGTGATGTACTCCTCCATTGCCCGATCCTCGGCAGGTGACAGGGAGAACAGGCGGCCTCGGGGGGGAACAGCCCCGGGTTGGAGGCGGATCTCCATGTCGTAAGGCCGTCGAGGGGGTAAGGCACCGGCCCGTTGTCGGTCAAAGACGGCCGCCAAGTCCCTATATGGCGGGGGCACAGCTGCGAGGGCAGAGCTTTCGTGGCCGTCGGGGAGGGCCCCCGGCAGGGGTCGGTGAAAAGTGCAGTTAGGGCCCCAGCCCAGGAGGCGGCCGGTGGACCAAGAGATGTTGGGGTCATGTAGGGACAGCCAGGGCAGGCCCAGAATAAGCGGAGTGGCCGGGGTCGTTATCAGGAGAAAGCGGATGGTCTCCTGATGATCCCCCAGGCTCATGCGAAGCGGGGAGGTGCTGTGTTGGATGGGGAATGGATCCAGTGGTCGACCGTCAACGGAGGTGACGGGAACAGTCCGGTCCAGTTTGATCCGGTGGAGGCGGAGTTGGGAGGCCAGGCCACAGTCCATAAAGTTCTCGGAGGCGACTGAGTCCAGCAGCGCTTTGGTCTCCAAAGGTCCGCATGGGAGATGTAGGGTCACGGACAGCAGAAGCCGGCCGTCTGGCGGGGGTTCGGGAACAGGGCCAGGCGCTATTCCCCCAACGATCACCTGGCCTGGTCTTTTCCCGGCCTGACTGGGCACTGAGGAAGTCCGTGACCGGCGGATCCGCAGTAGGGACACAGGCCTTCCTTCCGGCGTCGCGCCTTCTCGGCGGGGGGTAAGTGGCCCAGCTGCATGGGTTCCTCCCCGGTAGCTCCGGGAAAAGGCGATGGTGGCGTGGCGGAACGATGGGGGGTGTCATGACCCGCGGTCCGCGGGCAGGAGAAAACTCGTTGATCCATCTGCAGCGCCGACTCAGCCATTCCATCCAGCGTTGTTGGCAGCTGGCGCCCCACCAACTCGGCCCGTATATAGTCGGCCAGACCCTCTTTAAACACTGACCTGAGGGCTGGATCGTCCCACACCACCTTGGCTGCCAACGTCCGGAACTCTGACACGTAGTCCCGCACCGAGCGTCTGCCCTGACGCAGGCGGAGGAGTTGGGCTTCAGCGCCAATGTCACTGCTCGGAGGAGCAAAGGTCTTTCGAAGCTCCTTCACGAAGGTGGAGTAGTCCTGGCAGACAGGGGCCTTGTTGTGGTAGAGTGCAGCAGCCCACTCCAGGGCCCGTCCAGACAGCAGCGAGACCAGGTGAGCGACCTTGGCCCGGGAAGAGGCGTATTTTGACGGCTGACATTCGAACAACATGTCCAGTGTAGCAAGTAGGCCGTCCGGGCTGCCATCCACGCCATTCCAGCGGTCGGGGGTGCCGAAATGCAGTTCCTCTGGACCGCCGCTCCACTCTCTCTGGAGGGCGGTGAAGGAGGCAGACAGCTGCATAAGCATGTTGGACATGCTTTCCACCTTGGTGTTCAGGCGGTCTATTAGTCCGTGGAGATTAGAGACCTCGGCGCGGAGGCGAGCGACCTCCGCTGGGTCAAAAGGCTCAGTCATCCTGTCACGAGTTGTGACTTACCCCAGCTGGTGGGGGAGCAGCCGTTGGCGTCGGCCGTCGACGAGGATGGAGAGGCGCTCTGAGCGGGAGCGGGAGTTGAGCTCCGGAGGGAGCGAAGCGGCTCGGGGAAGATAAACCAAAAAGTCCGGAATAACTTCCACAAGTCCAGAGGTTAAAATCCACCAATCCGGTGAGCCGGAGGGCTCGGAGAGTTCGGGAGGTGAGGTGCCCTTCTAACGGAAGCAGGGGGTGAGCTCCGGAGGGAGCGAGACGGCTCGGGGGAACGTCCTCGAGTCCGGAAAGCCGGCGGGCTTGAAGAAAGAGCGTAAGCTCGAAAAGGGAGTGAGAAACAGTCCGATATCAGACGTAGAAATCCTTGATGACTGAGAGCGTCTGAGAGAGTCCTTCCGGCTTTTATGGATGACGGCGGTGACGGCGGAGGGCGCCGGAGGCGCGTGGCCTGACGGGAGATGGAGTCCGGAGGGAGGCTCCGGGAGTGGATGTGACACTCTCAGACTGCACCTTTGAGTTTTACCAAATATACTTGAACCTCAGACATTTAAATCAGAGGACGTAGCTCTTTCTGGTGGATTTTAAATGAACAAATCAACAACAGAAAATAAGGAATTCTGTTCCTAAAAGGATTTTCCTGCTCCTCCTGACAGCTCTGGCCCCTCCCCCCCACATGGAACCCGTGACGACCACAACACAGTAATCTGATGAGGTTCTGGCTCGCCTCTCGCCAAATGATAAGTGCACGTGTGATACGTCTGCTTACCGAGATGAGTGTGTTTTTGGGTGGAAATAAACCGGCGGAGGACTGGATGACACCAGGAGAGAAAAACGTCTCTGACCATCTCAGCTGTTTTCTCGTCCAACATGTCAACAACTCAGCTGTAAAGCATCATTCAGCTCTACAATCAAGGCTGTAAACCCTGATAAACTCCTTCACTATAGGATCTCAATCTATTCAACTCAGTTCATTTAAACTTGAGTCAGAAAATGTTCACCAGTGAATCCAAACTTCCCAAATGAAACACACTTGATGTTGTTTTTCATATATTTTGTAACTAAAGTCCAACAATAAGAACCGATAATTGGAGCAGGGATCAGGGAGGTTTATCTAGTCTTTTCTGTTTCACATTGACTCCCACAGAAACATTTATCAGATTAGAGTGTTGCAACAGGACCAGATGAAGGTGCAGTTGTAGCTGTTACAGGATTTGGTTTGATGAGTGGAGAACGTGCGGGACTGAAGGAGAGCATCAATAAAACCTTTATTTGGTTTGAGAGGTGGAACGAAACTGCAGGATTCCACCTGGAAAAACACAGATCTGAAGCTCATGGCTGCAGAAATCAGCAGCAAACAGACTCCACTCATCATCAACAGATCTGTGTCAGATTTAACACCCGCCTGACGCTGAAGTCGGAGTGATTTATCCCCACGCTGCTCGGATAAAAGCCCGCGGAAGTCTCTGGAGGTGCAGACAGCAAACAGGCTGTTTTTGTAGCAACAGACGAGTCTTAAACCCCCCCAACACACACACACACACACACACACACACACACACACACACACACACACACACACACACACACACACACACACACACACACACACACACACACACACACATTGTCAGCTCCCAGAACACTTTGTGCTGTCAGCCTGTCTGCGGCTGATTCTCCCGGGAGGGTCCGGAAGACGAAATCAGAGACAGATACGTGTTGGGAGCAGAGGTCAGAGGTGGGGGGGGGCTTGAGGTTCAGGGGTGAACGTTCTGCAGCAGGATGAGATTTTCCCAGCGGGGTTTCTGCATGCCAACACTGTTTGCTCATTCTCTGCCACACACAAGAGGAGTTGTGAGTCTGCAGGGACGTAAACGTGTGAGAGGTTGTCGTGTTTCTGTTAGAGAACCAGGAACACGCTGGAGAAACGTCTGTCATCCAGGACACGGTTATCCAAAAGCAACGGGACATTCTTCCATCTCACGAGTAGCTGAATAGATGGAAAATAAAAGCCTAACCACAGTAAAGTCCAGGTACTTCTATCTGAGCCCAGTAGGAGGAACTGGGTCATCTCCTTGGCGACAGCTCTGCGGGATGGTCCTGGTCAGCGGAGGTCAGGATGAAGGATGATTGTTCTGATCCAGTAGAAGAGTTGCTGTAGCTCAAACTGGTTCTGATAGAACAGCGCCAAAACCCGGAGGTTGTTGTATTTGGGTCTGCAGACGGGTCAGAGTGTTCATGCTGACCCGGCCCCCCACCCCTACCCAGAGATGGAGGAGATTTATGGTCATAATGATATGGCTAATCTGCTTGAGTCATTTTTGTGTTTTTGTGATGTTTGTATTTTTATTTCTTATGTTCCTGTTCTGAAACATGTAGAACCTGCTGGTTCTTCACTTGACCGCTGGGGGCCCCGGGGCCCATGTTCATACAGGAGTCCCTCTGTGATCATGGTGCATTGTGGGTAAATGAGTCAGAGGACCAAACAGCCTGCTTGTCTGGGTCCATGTCTCTTGGAAGTGCACAGTAGCAGATGTTGTTCTCTCTGTGTCCCCCCACCATCCCCGAGGACTTCTCTTAACAAGCTGGGGTGGGGGTGGGGGGGTGTTACCGGATCCCCGTTGTGCTTTAAGTTGTTAAATCTCAAGTTGCCCTCTCTTCTGAGGGTGAGGCTGCTGCTTTCCCACAGAATCTCCGAGCAGAGAGGCCTGTCCTCCATGAGACATCAGAAACCGGATCCTCCTCGACCCCGGCCAACGGGATCAGAGCTCACAGGGGGATCGGATTCAGCTCCCACCTCTGAAAGCGACGCTCCAGGTTCCCTCAGGTGCTGCGTGAGGATCTGCGGGTTTACCAGCTTAAACCGTTGAACCAGAACCGTCTGCGTCCCACACGCCTCACATGTGGATCTGGGAGAAGTAATCCCACCAATTATCCCAAAATGAGCAGCTGGGATGCGTCCATCACTTGGTTTAGTGTCAGAATAACGAAAACCAGTTCAGTCCTTCAACAAAACATCCTAACCTCACTAAAATCAGCACATATTTAATAACCAGTGATAAAAACATCTTCTTCACTGATCAAAACCAAAAAGGACAGAAATCTACAGACGGGTGGAGCGAAGCGGATGGATTACTGTCTGACATGCAGCTGGTCTCAGGTCAGCTGAGTTAACAGGTGTGTATCCCATCAGACGCTCCCATGCTAACGTCCATCTGCTGAGAACAGAATCCGAGTCGTACAAACAACAAACTCATTCCTGGTTTTGTTTATAAAAACGTTTGATGATGAGCGCTTCAGGTCATAATTTAACCACGCCATGTTTCCCGCTGCACCAGCGCTGACGGAGCATGTCGGCTGGATTTACAGCCTCTAATGAGCCCGGCTGGCGCGGCTCCAGACGTCTGCTACTGATATAATGTGGGAATCTCATGGTTCAGCACAATGCAGATGTTTTATTTTCCGGTTGGGATGCAGGGACAGAGAAGCAGGAAAATCAGCGTGTAGCTGCAAGCTTCTGCAGGTGATTTACAAAAATGTGCTGATCTGCAAACTCACTTTAACTCAGATCAGAACCAGAAGCTGAGCAGTTGATTATAAAAGACGAGAAATGAAACCTCAGCAGACGGTTAAATCCACCAGTTCCAGGACAAATATCCCACTTAGGATCAGATAAAAACAGGAAAAATCATCCGAGAGGTTTTCTGAGAAGTCTTCTGATGGTTTAGACCCCTCTCTGGAGCATCTTCTGGTCCACCTCGGTGCTGCTGGAGAACTGCATAGAGGAGCCACAGGTCAGGAGGATCGGAGGAAGGGTTGCAGCAGCTTCTGGATGATTGCTCTCAGGAAGAACCAGGAGACCAGGACATGCTGGCAGAGATGGTGATGCCCAGGAAGTTGAAGGTTTGGACCTTCTCCACTGTGTCACCATTGATGGAGAGGGTCAGCGGGATGGATGCAGTAGTGAGGAGCAGGAATAGATGGCCATCTTGGCCTTAGTGAGGGAGTGGATGTCTGCTTAATGTTGGTGTAAAAATGATCTCATGGAAACAAATAATCCAACAATAACATCAGGCTGGTTCCTTCTTCTCTGGACCCGTGGTGCCGGTAAACTTCATGGACTTTAGTGAAGAAGCTGCAGCTTTAGATGTTTCCCAAATAACAGATTAGAAAAAGTCTCAGACAGTTTAACCACAGCAGGATTTGTCTCTGACTCTGATGTAACTTCATGTTGAGTCATCACTGCTGGTCCAGGCCATGCCTGAAGCTGTTGGCTGCTTGATGACATCACTCAGGTCGTGACCCCAGCCTGCACTCCAGGTGGGAGGGGTTCCCCCAAACAAACAAATCCATGACTTCATGTTGATTGTGTCTGCAGGACATAAAAATGATAATCTAGAATAATTCACACCTGTACACGTCAGTTTTTACTATAAAAGCTCCAGCGGTTGCTTTATGTGTCGATAATGATCAAACAAACCAGAACCACGAATCCTTCTGGTTAAAATCTCATATTTATGAATAATTCTTCTGATCAGCTGAAAACCCGCCATTAACATTACTTTATAAATAAATATATTAAATATTAATAACTATTACTTTCATGAGGTTATTTTTGTTTCATTACTTTTGTCCCTAAAAATCATCCTAACAAACGCAAAGCCTTCGATTGGTTTCCTTTATAAACCGAAGCTCTTTGTGATGTTTGTTATTGATGAAAAAAATAAAACAACAAAACCTGAGTCTTTGATTTTTAGGGCAAAATGTTCACCAAAAAAGTCTAGGATACAAATAAAAATAAAGATGATGTTCAGCGACCACAGCAGGGAATAAAGAAGTCAACAGGAGGAATGGATGTGAGACGGATGTGTCAACAGCAGGAAGCAGGTACGACCCCCCCCCCCCCCCCCCCCCCCCCCCGCTGTAGCCGTACCAGCGGGGTTCTGGATGCACCGTGACCCACTTTCCTGCCTCTTGTGAAGCTTTTGTCTGAGTTTTAGATGCTGAGACGAGTTAAAGAGAGAAACAGCAGCTTTCATTTTCATTTGTTATCCTGGGATTTAAAGAGAAAAACACCAGACCCAAACAGGCCGAGAGTTTCCTTCTCTTATCCATTGAATGTATTTGTTGTATTTACTTCATCTTTAAAATTGTGTTTGTCTCACATTTTCCGTTTTTGAAAAACAAAATTGTAGATTCTTAATATAAACTTGATTTTTTCATTTCAAGTCTCTGTTTTTTCCTAACTTGCATTTATTTTGTTGTCTTGCTTTGTTCTTTATTATTCAAATGAGGAAAACTTTATTTTAAAGGATAAATTGTAGGATGGGGTTATAAATTGTAGAAAAATGAATTTACCTTCAGAGGTATTTCATTTTTATTATTATGACACATTCAGTGCTCCATAGCCTAACCCTTTGTAATAAAGCTGATCCTCACTGATCAGCAGGAGAAAACCAGCGGAGCAGCACCAGGTAACCTCTGGGTGGGCGTGTGGCTCTCATGAAGAAAACTTTAGAGTTTTGAACTCTTATTCCTGCTCAAACAGCATCTCTTCCTCACAGAGCTGAACTTAAACATCTCAGCTGCCTCCAGGCTCACAGAGCAGCTCAGGTTTCTCCGTTCACTCACTGAAGACTTCAGGAAAACGCTGAGAGTGAAAGCTGAACCCTGTTGTTTGGAGACGACGACATCCTGAATGGTTTAATCCCCAAACGGAGGTCTTTTGTTGTGCTGCTGTGGAGCTCGGTGGTACTAAACACCTGGACTCAGGTGTGAGAATGAAACAGCTGACTTCATCCCAAATAAAAACTTACTTAACATCCAGAAAAAGACTCAGCATTGTCCAGGAAATGAATTAACGACCTCCAGGAAATTACTCAATGATATCCAGGAAATGACTAGGCAATGCCCAGGAAATGCTCAGCATTCTCTCGAAAATGACTAGGTGACTAGGAAAAATCTCAACAATGTCCAGGTAATGGCTCAAGGACTTCCGGGAAATGACTCAGCAGCAGCTATGAAATGCCTGAATGTTGTCCAAGGAATGACTAAGCGATGTTCAGCAAATGACTCGCCAATGTCCAGGAAACAAGCCGGGAACACAAAGCGCCTGGTGGCCGGGCTTTCACCCATGGAGCCCGGCTGGGCATAGCCCAAAGAGGAGACATGGGTCCCCTTTTCCATGGGCTCACCACTCGTGTGAGGGGCCAAAGGGGTTGGGTGCGTTTTGACATGGGTGGTAGCCGAAGGCGGGGACTTTGGTGGTCTGATCCTCGGCTACAGAAGCTGGCTCTTGGTACGTGGAATGTCACTTCTCTGCTGGGGAAAGAGCTGGAGTTGGTGTGTGAGGTTGAGATGTTCCAGCTAGATATAGTCTGATTCACTGCTACGCATGGCTCTGGCTCCAGAACCAGTTCTCTAGAGAGGGGTTGGACTCTCAAACACTCTGGAGTTGCTCCCACTGAAAGGTGCCGAGCAAGGGTGGGCATACTTGTTGCTCCTCCATGTTGGTGTCTGTACGTTGAGGTTAACCCCGGTGAATGAGAGGGTAGCCTCCTTCTGCCTACGTGTGGGGGGACGGGTCTTGACTGTGGTTTATGCTTATGCACCAAACTGCAGCTCAGACTACCCACCCTTTTTGGAGATCTTGGAGGGGGCACTGGAGAGTGCTCCTTCTGGTGACTCCCTCATTCTCCTGGGGGACGTCAATGCTCATGGAGGTAGTCTGGGCTCTCCCTTAGAGATAGGGTGAGAAGCTCGGTCATGTGGGAGGGGCTTGGAGTAGACCCGCTGCTCCTCCACATCGAGAGGAACCAGTTGCGGTGGCTCGGGCATCTGGTTAGGATGCCTCCTGGACGCCTCCCTGGTGAGGTTTTCCAGGCACATCAAACCAGGAGGAGACCTAAAGGAAGAGCCAGGACACGCTGGAGGGATTATGTCTCTCGGCTGGCCAGGGAACGCCTTGGGATTCCCCCGGAAGTGCTGGCCCAAGTGGGTGGGGAGAGGGAAGTCTGGGCCTCTTTGCTTAGGTTGCTGCCCCCACGTCCCGACCCTGAATAAGTGGACGATAATGGATGGATAGATGGATGGATGGATGGATGGATGGATGGATGGATGGATGGATGGATGGATGGATGGATGGATGGATGGATGGATGGATGGATGGATGGATGGATGGATGGAGTAAACAAAGGAGCAGCAGTTTGTGAATAAATCTTTACCAAAACCAAACTTCAAAACAGAAAAGAACTCATTTTTAAAAATAAAATCTGTATTTTTGACGTTCTACTTTTAATTCACAGACTGTTGATGGAGGTTTATTTCTCTCTTCTGAGCGACACTTTTACTGTTTTCTTTTGTGCTGCTAATAAAAAACAATAAAACTAATTTATTTTTATGTGTGGTGTTTAGGAGCAGCTTTTTAAAGTGATAAAAAACATGAAGTTAGTTTATTAAAAATAAAAAACCTGGTCCAGCCCTCTGGAGGCTTCGTTAGCGTGACCTGAAGACGTTTCCCCGCTTTAAGCGAAGCGTGACCTCTTCTGAGTTTCTGCATAAAGAAATAAAATGAGCTTTTGCTAAAGTGGATGCAGTCTTTCATTTTGCTTCAGGGGAGCTGCATGCAGACGGGTCACATCGGGTCAGAATCAGAGCTGGAAACCCTGCAGCAGCAGTTGTTTTTACTCCAGCCGTCCACCCGGGGACCGGGTCTGGTGGAATCGGTTTAGCCTCCGGTGGTGGTGGTGGAGGAGAAACCCATATTTTCTGCTAAACACAGAACTCCAGCTCCATCAGACGTGAGCATCTCAGACACAGAGAGGCTAGCAGTTCCTTTGAGCCTTTTTATGCAGAAAGTAACCCCAAAGAAAACATGCAAACGAGTAGTGGAACCAACGGTTTCCACAGATTGGATTTCATGCCGGAGCGTTTTCCAGGGTCACAGCGAATCAGCTCCAGTTGTTTTGTGCACGAATATGAAATGATTTACAGCAAGGAACATTTTTCACCCCCAGAAAACCTCAGAGCTGCTCCTCCGAGCCAGAAGAGCACAAAAATAAACAACGTGAAGTCAAATAGTAAAAACAAACTGCTGGTTGGATCCGGCACCAAGCCCCGAGTGCATTCCTGATCCCACCGATGGATTTCTCATCAGGTCCGAAGATTTTGATAAACGTCGAACCAGAGTGGTATGGGGAAGTGATCCGCTATGGAGTTCTGTCAGCGCAGCACAAAACTAAAAATTAAGAGTTTTGTTGTTTTTATTAAAATGTTTTTCCACAAAGAGGATCCAAAAACCCACCAAACTAAAACATCCTAGGAAATTTATGTAGAAAACTTTTAGATTCTAGAACTTTGGATTCAAAGATTCCAACGTAACACAGTTTGTGCAACTTAAGGAAATTAAATGTTTTTAAATGTGGCGTAAACGAGGAACGTTCCTGTGTGTGGTGGAGGAGGAGGAAGAGGAGGAGGAGGCATGGAGATGAAACCACTCCGGATGGCTGAAAGCAGAGTGGATCCAGCTCCTGACCACACGTCTGGCTGTGTTTGTGAATAAATGTGTTTAAGGATCTGGGAGTCAGAAGCACTTTGAGTTGAGGACTTTTAGGTTTTGGAGACACTCTGGAGGTCTTCAGCTCTTCTGTCTCCAAATACAAACGTCGTCCACATTCAGGACAAAATGTCCTCTGAGGTTTTCTTTGTACAACGTCGGGCTTTTCAGTTGTGTGCAACATTCTGAGACCTCTGACCTTTCCATCAGCACCACCGCAGGCTTCTGTTGCCATAACAACTACAGTAGAGATGTTCCGATCAATCATTATTGGCCATGAAAAAGTATGAATGATTGGTGTTTTCGAGGCTGATCTCACCAGCCGATCAGCTCGTCCTCTGTAGTCTGCAAAGACGTGGTGTAGACACAAACACACACACACCTGCACTAATCAGGCGCGCGGCGAGAAACATCAAAGGTTAAATCAGGACTTCAGTGATGACTTCAGCTTCAGCTTGCTCTTTCTGCAGGTAAGACACTGACCAATCAGAACTCCTCCTGAACCCACATGAATAAGTTAGCTATGCGTCTGTGTCAGCAGCTGGTGTGGATGCAAACATGACCATAAAAATAAATATTTGTTTATCCTGAAGGTTTACTGGTCATTTCTGGGATTATTCCGTCTTTAGACGAGCCCAGATATAGTCACACGGTGCGGTAATCACCTAGCTGACCACGTTAGCCTGGGTGGAGCACAAAATCACACTCCATCATCTGTTTTCATAATGCTCTGCATGAGAGACGTCCCTCGTCTCACCGTGCTCCGTCACGTCTCCTCCGCCCACACTCCGACTCCAGGCGGGAGCCAGTGCTCACCGGGCTGCTCGGCCACAGATCCTGGGCGCAGATACGCGTCCTGACAGCGATCAGAGCCGTTCTCCAGACCCACAATTAGATTTGTAGCTCCAGACTTGAGTAACGCAGCGGCCCAGACTACACCCTGCTATGAGTTCATGAAGACGGTGCCCACACTAGGGCCGGTCTGAGCCTGTGGCTCTGTTTTTGCTGGATTATCCAACACAGGTAGGACAGCAGGGAGCCACGCTGCAGGGACACCAGGAGGGGGAGGGGGGTAAAGCAGGAAGTGTTCACTGAGCAGTCAGGAGAAACTAAAATCAGGTCAGTTGGCAGGAAAATGTTTATCTCACAACAAAACGTGAGAAAAAAATAATAACACCGCAGGTGGAAACAAAGGTCAGGACTGCAGCAGCGTTTCCAAAAGCACCAAAACCCTTCCACAGTGGGGTTGCTGCCCCATTCCGATCCCCCAATTCCCAGAATTCCCACCCGCAGAGCACAAAAGGATAGATGGATGCTCTCCATAAATAACCAGCGGAGCAAAGCCAAAACCACCATGTTTTTCTCTCCAAGCTTTGTTTCAGAGCCCGGGCAGAACGTCTCTGAGTCCAAACGCTCCAGAACCAGCACACGGGACCACAAATCCCTGGCACACATTATGATTAAAAAAATAACTAGAATTTGAAAAGGAAGTCTGAGAGATGAGATTAGAACCTGGGATCATGTCTGAGCCTTTCAGAGGACACGGATTATTCCCATTAGAGAATCCAGGTTTAAAAAAAAATGTTTTATTTGTTGTTTCAGGTTTTTAGTTTTAAAAAATCTCCTGAAATTAGAAACTCCAACTAGGTTTACCCAACCAGGAATGGTTTTACATTCACTCTCCAATGGAATCTGGCTCCTTGTCTATTCTTAAAAGTTTTTTTTCATCTTTAATGGTTTAATCTGGTATTGAAGGCGTATTTGAGCTTTTTATAAAACGTTTCTGTGTAAACGTATAAAACATTCCTCTTTTGTGAACAACTTCCTGAAAAGCCTCTGTTCAGAGAAATAGGACAGATGAGCTAACGGCTAGTCTGAGTGCAGTCCAGACCAACGTCAGAGAAGTAAAACTGTTCACCATCGTTAACTTTGCATGAAAACACATATTCATTCATTCATTCTCTAAACTGCTTTATCTATAGCAGCATCTCAGGGAGCTGGTGCTAGAATTCCTCAGGAAAAAAGCATCAACAGTCCCTGGAGTCCGTTTAAATCTTTAATCCCTCATATCGTCTCATCCAACCGTGTTCCTACGTAAATGCTGTTGGTGTCGAATCAGAGACGTTCCAGGTGAGAAAATCACACAACTTTGAAAACTAAAAATAAAGGAACAACAAAAAAACAAAACAAAATGTTGGTGAGATTAGTAATCTGATTACATGTGTTCTCTCATCTTCAAACTGAGGACCGTTAAACCTGGGGGTGGGTTGATCCCATCTATCACCTCTCCTGCTGGAATCATCACACTTCCACTCAGGTGGAGACGGATTATAGCTCAGACATGAGAGCCGACATGTTATCATCACCTCCCAGGATCAGAACACCACTATGAGTGTGTGTGTGTGTGTGTGTGTGTGTGTGTGTGTGTGTGTGTGTGTGTGTGTGTGTGTGTGTGTGTGTTTGTTCAGGCTGCGAGGCACCAGCTGCTGACCTCAGCATCCATTTGTCTGAAGCGTTTATCCTTTTCGGTAAACACGTGGAACACGGATGTCATAAATAAAACTCAGCATCGATTCTACAAACGGGCTGGAGGGAAGCGTGTTGAATCAGTCACGTTAAAATAGGCATGTTCAGTCATCTGTGGTCATTTATATAAACTACTTATTTGGTTATTATTTCACCAGCGTCTAGGATAACTTCCTTTAAAATCCCTTCACAATAAGAGCTCTGGGCATGCTTAACTCAAAATAAAACAAAACAAAGAGACTCATAACATTTGAAGTTTAACATCTGGTCTTCTCACTGCTAATAAATCACACATCTTAATGCTGAGAGCATCACGTTTTCTTCCTGCAGACCATAATAAGCTCATTACACATTAGTTTGCTTATTAGTCAGCAGCCATGATAAAATTTTCCAACAGTAAAAGCAGCGAGGGACTGAAAAATATGGATAATGGATCCTAGCATAACAAATTAATCATTAATAGTAAAATAACAATATAGGTTTAATATTAACAGTGATAAAAGTCTTCAGTCTGACAGAAAATCAGATGTAAGAAGTGAAATCTTCAGGTTACTAGAGCGGTGGTTTCTGCAGTAAAACCTGAACTGAGGGTTTGTGGTTCTGAATATCTTGATTATGGAAGAATGATCTCTATGCAAACAGCAGAAACTCTGTGGATGAGTCTAAGAGGTTCTGCGGGCTCTCTGTGTAGAACTGGGTCAGGACCGTCCGTCTGAGCTCACATTCAAAGAGCTAAACAGGGATTCTTCTGCTCGGCTGTTTCCATGCATAAAGCCGTGCTGTTTGCAGGGATCAGTGTGTTGCCTGAATGCTAAAAACCGCTGCTGACACTGAGGCATTATCCTGCAGCAGCCGGTGACAGAATGATGAACAGTTGGCTCTGCAGCCCAATACAAGAGCAATCCAGAGGCAAATGACTCACAGGGGAAGGTGTGCCCGGGCAACGAGAGCTGAATGAACAAGAGGGAGGGCTGCAGACACACAGGGAACACAGAACTGGGAGCTTTTAACACGGCCTTGGCATTCAGTTAATTCACAGTCAGCAAGTGCAGCACAATCTAGACTTTTACGGCCTTGTTTTTACCGCCTGCAGATCACTTATATCACCAATAAGCTAAGGGCCAAATAAAGCAGCGCCTTCAGCTCCTCACAAGGAGGCTTTCAGGTCACTGAAATACGGCGGCGACAATCAGACGTTAATGTTGGTGTTCGTGGTAGGGGGGTCAGTCTGGAGCCGTTAAATCTGATCTGGATTCAGCTGATGACACAAACAGCAGCAAGGCTCCAGCTAAACGACAGGATCATTAGGATAATACCATGGGCTTGTTTAGAAAAGCCAAACAGGAAATAACCTCGAGTCTGCACCAGGTTCACTAACCTACAAGGTTTTTAGGAGATTTTTATTTATAATTTAAAAAATGTATTCATGAGAAAAGTAAAATTTGATCAGGTCCAAACGGCTACGAGTCTGTTCTGGTTGAAGCAGAGTCCTGTTTTAGGAGTAAATAACGACTCCCTGAAGAAAATGATTCATAAACAAACCTTCATTTATAATAATCTAAATGTTTACAACAAACTAGATGTTATATTTCCTTTATTTAGGTGCTGGGGTTAATCTGCCTGACAGGACGTTCGTCCTGAAATAATCTCAAGAGACTGAACAAAACCAACTGGTTCAGACCTGAAAACTTCTCCAGCAAATGAACCCAACCTGAATGCTTCATCTTTAAGAGACTCCAGCAGACCGAGACCAATCCTTCATTGGACCTGCTATCCGTTCTGAAGGGTTCTGAAACCTGCAGCCCTGGAGCCACGAGGCTCTTCAGACCTTCTCAAGGGGCTCCATGTAGTTGGATCAAGAATGATTTAAGCCTGAGTGACGTTTAGATTCAAACTGGAATGTGCAGCAAACTTCACGAACATGTTTGTATCAACCAAAGATCTGTTAGAACTTGTTTATAAAGAGCTATAATGTGTCTTTAATGGAAGAATTTAAAAAGGCTCCTTTTCTAGTAAAGGATGCAGAACTCTGGTGTTACAGAGGTGTTTGGTTATTTTTAATAATAAAAATAATGATAATAAACATAATAATAATAAAGTTGAACTGATAGCTTTTAATTTGATGCAACATCAAAACTCACATGAATGAATGTTTCTGGTGACTCTGACCTTTTATCATGACCTATTAATCTGGTTTCATCACACTTCCTGCAGCTCTCGTGGCTTTTAGAGGACATTTCTGTTTTACTCACAGTTCCTGAGACATGAACACCTTGAACACCTGTTCTTTTCTGGGTTCCTCGGCACTGCAGAAGCTAAATTGGGCCTGATGTTGGTACGAAGACAGATGATGTCCTACAAAAAATCACAAAGGAAACATTTCAAAAATCCCACAAACAGTAAAAAACCACTCAGAATTATCTAATACATTACATTATATGTCATCGTGTTTTTACTCAGTCAGAATCACAGTTAGCATGATGCTAACTCATCAGCAGCAACAAACGCCACTCTCTTTCTCAGTTACCATAGAGAACAAAATGCTTTAAAATAATATCGCTGGGTGTTTTAATTAAGATCAGGTCAAGTTAGCGTCTCAAAAAGAAGTTCAGAAAATTAGAAATTCCAGTAAATAAAGTAGAATAAAACCCACAAAAATGATATTTAAAAAAGATTTCAGATTAGCAACAATTAAATCAGTTTTAATGAACGCCTCTCAGAATGAAAGCATGGATTCTACCCACAGCTCTGGCTCTACTCTGGAGTTTAGGTTTGAATTATTCACAGATTCATTTTGTAGCTTAACTAAAATCCGTCCTCTGAAAAGACCTTCTGTAAGTCTGGAGAAGTGTTTGTCCAGGTTTATGAGACAGGTTGTCTGATCGGCAGGAACACATAAAGAGACGAGGACATTAATCTGATTATATGTCCATGCTCACAGACGTAGAAAGGCCAGTTAGGACAGAGCTGCTAGTGCATAAATCCTGTCCTGTGGGACACTGAGTGGTTCCCGTGGTTCCCGTGAGTCACCATCACATCCAGACACATGAGGCCCGGCTAAGAGGTTCGGTGGGAATGACTCTGAATAGTTAGGGAGACAATCCGTTGGAAAACACCCACTGTCTTGCTGAATTCTGTGAATTCCTCTGTGCCGGGGGGTGCAGGAAGAACAAGCAGGATCTGAGGATCCATAAATCTGCCTGAGCTGAGTTCAAGGACCAGAGTTTCACATGGATCTCGGCTCTGAAGTCTCTACTTATGGAGGACGAACGGATGCTCCGCCCACTGATGAACTCGAACGTCTCACACACCTGGCGGAGATGAAAGGCCCCCAGATTGTTTTTCACTCACCCCGTTATGGTTTATTTCTGTGCTGAAATGCACTCCGAAGGGCCCGCAGACACCGGACGCCCGCAGTAACGCAGTAGGTGTGAGGCTGTAAATACTGCTGTTGTCATGGTGACCGATGGCACCCCAGATGCCAGCAGAAATCCTCTCCTGGCCACCGGCTGTTTGACTCCTCCAGTGAGATCCAGAAGCAGGATTTTGGGCTGTAACTCAAGCTGTCGAGGCTTTAGCTCTCATTTCTAGCAGAGATGTGAACAGAAAGCAGCTGAGACCGAACTCGGACGGACGGCCAAGCGCTGAGGAACGGATAAACAAGCCTTCTGGCTCGTTTCAGAACCCTTTCTTCCAGGAGCAGATATAAACAGATGGGAAAATGAGTTGTGTTTGTCGAAGGAAACAGGTGCTCACATGCACATAATCACACGGCACACAGACAGAAGAGAAGCCCCCCCGGTGCCCACTTGTGGTCCAGAGAATGGGCTCCAGCTGGGCACAGTGTACATTACACAAACAAGTGTTTGGAGCACCCTACAAGCGGCCTCCATCAGAGGATGTGACTGTTCACGAGGGACAAAGAGGGCCGATCGGCTCCCAGTGATTGTGATAAATGAGCAGACTCAAATTAGAGTGTTGGGAAACACATGAGAGGCAGAATAATTACAGAGTTGTGTCTCGGAGCGGGAAGACCCTCAGAAACAGAACTAAACAGACCCACGAGGCCTTCGTCCTGAGAGGAAGACCTCGGCTAGTTTAGAGACATCTTACTTCCATAAAACGACACAAGGTGTGGAGAAGCAACAGGTTCTGTTGAAATAACGCCAGGTCTAGTTTTCTTTGGTCTTTAAAGAGGAATAAACAGCATTTTAAAGATTCTAGAGGCAGTTTGTTGTCTGATCATAATCTGTTATCATGCAAAGATTAAGCCTCTGATTTATGATGCAGTCAGACAGTAACGTCCTTTCTGAACACGAAGCCTGTAAAGAGTTTAAAAGTGTTCTAAGTAATAATTTAATACATTTGAGAAGCATTAGCTACATGTTATTCTGTCTGCTGTTTACAACAACAAACAACTAAATAAATAAAAACACTGAATCAGCCTGACTTCCCCTCCTCTTCACCCCAGCGATAGGATCAGCTGCTGCAGTTTAGCGGCACGTTTCCGTGCAGAAGAAAAGCTGCATCATCACACTTCCTCAACACTTAGAAATAGACTCGTTCTAGCTTCCTGTTGAACGTTCTGATCTGTAAACAGAGAGATTACCCAGAAGATCAAAATATTCAGATTAGGACAATCTTCTGAGGAGGTTTGACATGTGGTCTTTACTAATGTAAAACAGAACTTTTCAACATGTTTAACCTTTTAAAACTGAAAAACTGTTTATCAACTTTCAGCTTTTAACCCCTTCATGATAAACAGGTGAATCGTCCAAACACAGACAAAGGTCCTATATCATGCAGAATCAACTTTTTGGAGATTTTGACCATGTTTAATTGTTCTTTCCTCATGAAAAACACTCCCAAAGCGTTTTTTAGTTTCACACATGCATTTTTCTGTCTCAGCTGCTTCAACTCTGCTAAATCCTGCAAAGCTGTTGCAGAAGCCTGGATCGGTCATTTTTGCATCACAAGCTCCTCCCCATCCAGGTCTAGAATCTGGATCGCTCCTCCCTTGGACTGTAAACACTAACACCCAGTCTCTAGGTGTAGCTAGCAGGGAGTTTAAGCCCCGCAGTTATGAAGAAGAGATTTCTTTCTTATCTAGTCTACACTTTAAATAAAGCCTAGAACCCAAAAATGTTTTTTGTCTGCGAGAGGAACAGGATCTCTGTCCAGTCTTCCTGAAGAACTGGGAGAAACGCTTGGATTTTATCTTCAGGAGCTCTCAAAAACTGAGCCAGAATGTGACTGTGATTTTGCAGACTGCTTGGTAAACCACCGATAGTACCAGAGTGGGTTTTCAGATGAATTACTTCTTCAAACCAGTGCCATTCCAATGTTAAAACCACCTGATGGAGAGCCAGAGTAGTGAGCACAACCAAAATGCTAACCGCTAGCTGAATAGTTATAAAGTTTGGTGAGTGAGCATCAGAAACAAGCTGGGACAATAATTTAGGCCAGGAATCTGCTATCTAAGCCGCCTTTGTTTCGTTTGAGTGGTGTGTGTGTGTGTGTGTGTGTGTGTGTGCGTGCAAGCGTGTATGTGTGCATATATGTGTGTGTGTACGCGTGTGCGTGCATGTATGTATGTGTGTGTGGTGTGGGTGTGTGTGCGTTCATGTGTGCATTAGCAGCTCAACCCACTGACGGAGACATGTCAGTGTGAAGCTGCAGAAAGCGTGAATCTGTGGTCTTTGGTGTTTTCTTTTTCAAATACAAGTGTCTTATTTCCGGATTGAAAGAATGGCTCACGAAAATATTTCTAAAAACATGACATCTCAATAGTGCCAGTTATATTTTATCATATACTGTGCCTACTTTTGCTCTGGAAGGTGTAATTTAAAATAGAATGATACAAGTCCTTTAATGGTCACACTGAATATTAACAAGATTTTTTAATTATCCTGAATTAACTCAGGTAAACTTTTTAATTAAGGTGAAAATATTGATAAGAATGAAATTATTTTAGCTTAGTTAGACATTTTATTTTAGTTCATTTTAGAAAAAGTTTAACTGTTTATTTTAAATACTTTTTTTCATAATCAAATTTTAAACATGCTTTTATTTTGTTACATTTTTAAGGGCTTCCGGTAACGGTGACGTAACTTCTGAAAGACAGCGATAGTTGGGCGTGGTTAGACCGTTGGTTGTGACCAATCAGCGACCGGTGTGTGTCTGAGCGTCGCTGTGCTGAGCAGCAGTCCGCTCGTAGCGGAGCAGAAAGCGGTGCAGCGGTTCCAGCTCGGTTCTCTCCGCGGCTCTCCGTGTCTTCGGCTCCGGATCGAATGGATCTGTAACCCGCAGAGAGATCAACTCCTCCGGTCTGCTGTTCTTCAGATGAGCGGGCTTTTCTCGCCTTTAAGCGGATTTTAGTTTGTTTTTGCTGGATTTTATTTCCCACCAGAAGCAGCAGGATGAAGTACAAAGTGAGTTCCGCTTCTCTACTTTCTGCTTTTCCCGTTAAACGCTGGAGAATTCCAGCTGATGTGGTTCTGACTCAGACTCAGAAGCTGTAAACTTTCATGTCACTTTTTAACCTTTGAATGGAAACATCCGGTTAGTTAGAAGTCAGAGGAAACGCTGTCAGGTTGTTCTGAGCGTCAGAGCAGGAGTCCGTTTAAAACTGCAGCCCACAGGGGCGTACAGAGGGGAGCAGGGGCCAGTCTGGGCCCCTGATGCCATCAGCCCCCCCAGCAGAACCCCAGGGAGGGTAAAAGCTCTGAAGCACTGTAGAAAGCTCAGGTTTGGGTGTTTGGCGTGGCTGACAGCACCACTCAGGTCTGTAATTTAGTGGTTGGATGATGAGAGCTGCAGACTGGAAACTTGTGACGCCATCCAGAACCGTAGTGAATTACACCACAGGCACAAAAACAGTCAGAAAACAGTCAGAGCAGAGAAATGAGAACTTCCTCCGGTGCATTTGACCTCATGTATAAATAAACCTAAATAATGGCATCACATCTAACCTCAATGATGATTAAAAATGTTGTGGTTCTGGTTCTGAGTTTTAGTTGTGAATCACGCTAATTAGTTGGAGCCTGATAGACGTGCTGGTCGGTGCATCAGAACCCGTCTCTGTGTGAGGTTCTGTTCTGTTTGGTTTTCTTGGTTCCGGTGTCACCCCACGTCACGGTCCGAGCTGACTCACTGTCCTGTTGAGTGCACGGTAATCACAGCATGGGAGGAGCAGGATGCGAGGGTCAGTGAGTTGCAGCAGGTCTCCATGGCGACAGTGATCATCATAAACAGGATCAGAGGAATCTGATAAACACGACCCACAGCAGAGCCGTGCATGCTGACGTGTGTGTTTGTAGATATCAGGAGGTTGTTTCCACTGCGCTTATAATAAACACACGCGCGCACACGCGTCATGAAAACACAGCCGGAGGATATAAAAACAGCCACTCAGACGACATAGATCACGTCACATCAGGATTATCAGGCTTCAGCTGCTCCCAGATCCGTTTGTTTCCATCGGTCATTTACAGAAACACGAAGATGAGACGTTTCTGACAGGTGTTCAGGTGTGACGGGAATCCTCCATGGGTCACCTGATCCCCTCCCCGATAATGAGTCCACTCTGGTGGACACACATGAGATTGTTGCTATTTTTGTGTGTTGTTTTGTTCGACTCATAGGTCTATGAATGGAAATGAGCATTCTCCTAAATCCGGTGTATTTATGGCATCATTAATATGCACTGTCCCATTCAAATAAATCAAAACAAATCAAATCATTCACGTATTAAGAGTTAATTTTTTATTTAAAAAACAAAAGTCAGATGTTTTACTCTAAAGTTGTTTTTAGATCCAAAATAATGTGATGTTATTATTATTGATGCTCCGCCCATCTTGCTTTTTTGAGTTTTATCATATTTGTTAACACAGTTCCTGTGTCAGTAACACACGTAAAAAATTATGAAGAAAATAATCTGGTGACCGGAATCAGCTAGCAATCAGTGTGATCATTGGTGTAGCTGATTCGACACGCTAATTCATGCTAACAATAACAGATCTTCCATGTGGATGTTTTTCCTTCTAGAATCAAAAATTTCTAGATAATCAGAAATTTTAAATTACTTATCACATTTATCTAAGTTCTTTGAGACAAACTGGTATCAGCAGGTCAGCTCCACAAGAACTGGTATTGGCCCTCAAACCAGAATCGGTGCGCGTCTGGTTTTTCTGAGAGTTTCAACCAAATTTCTCTTCTTCATCAGCACCAGAACTTCTGTCACTCCCAAACTGAATCAAAACATCATAAATGGGTCTGGTCGGAATTTTGGATGGTGAAAAAAATGTAAACAGACACATTAGCTGCTGTAAAATGTAAAAGTGCAACTCTCCAGTTTTATGAGTTAAAGTTAAAAACACAAAGATTTCATTAAGTTTGACTTGAAAAGCGTCTAAAGTTTAAATGACGTGTCGGGTTAAAAAGTCCTGCTAGTGTGAAAAATAAAAGCATCAGACAGACCCGGCTCCTCCACTGAGTCAGACCTCAGAAACAAAAAGTTCCGTCAAACCACAGGAAGTATTTATAGAACGGTGACGCTCTGGGCTGATTTTATTGGAATGGTATGAAGTGTTAGGACACAACTCTTCATGAGTAGCCCCTCCCCCCACACACCCCATAGATTTCCTCTGCAGCGTTCCTTCGTAGCTGATGTCAGAAATAGGAGCGATGAGGTGGACCCGTCTGAGGCCAGAATGTGTGTTTTCCTCTGAGTTTCATCGCTGAGACTGCAGGCAGCGGGCCAGCGGAGCTGAAGGAGGACTGACATTGTTCTAGGGGCGAGGAGGAGGAGGAGGACCTGAAAGGCCTTCAGACTCTGAAAGAGAGAGGAAGTGGTGGGGTTGGGGTGGGAGGTCGAGGGTGAGAATGGGAGCGTTCCAGGCGACGCTTCGTTGTTTCACTTTGTTAACGAAGGTTTTCTTTCTCAGACGTCCGTTTGAGCGTTTTATGTGTCGGAACAACGAGACGGTTGTGTTCTGATTTATTCAGAGGAAACCAGACGTCTGAACATCTTTAGATGATGCCACGTTGAATAAAAAGTGTCTTTTATTAGTAAAGATGTTTGGATGAAGGTTTCATTAGTTTCAGATGCTGATTTGATTCATTTGAATCACAAAAAAATTCATCAGGTCCTGAGACCTGGATCACATCCTGGATCCAAGCTGCTGAAACGATTTTTAGCCATAGGATAGATGGATTCAGCCTTAGAGATAAGGAGAAGGAGCTCCATCATCCTGGAGGAGTTCAGAGAGCGGCTGCTCCTCCTCACTGGAAGGAGAGAGCTGAGGTGTTTCAGATTCTTCCTGGTCTCTCCTCTCTGGAAGTTCTTCTGGAGCCAGACCCAGATCTCTCTGGTGGGATCCTTTCTAGCCTGGGAACAGATTGGGATCCTCCAGGAGGAGCTGGAAGGAGTCGGTGGGGAGGAGGTCTGGGCTTTCCTCCTGGACCTTCATGACTCTTTGATCTTGTTTGTTAGGGTTTAGATATCCAACGTTCTGATTGAGATTTACAGGACTCATTAGAAATGCACTGATTATGGTTTTGAGGGCCAATACAGACTTCAGAGCTCTGACCTGCTGATTCAAATTTATTACAAAGAGCTACAAATATTATTATTTTAAAATGTCTGTTCTTATGATCTGATTTTTGAGTTTCTGATTGGCTAATTTTTTTCATCAGATGATTTTTTAAATGAATTCATCATTGATCAGAATGGATTTTTTGAGGCTCTATTTGATTTTTTTTAGGAGAAACAGATCAAAAGTTTTGAATAAAATCTCATTTAGATGATCTCTGGACCTCCTGCTCCTCCCTTTGAGGAACCACCAGCAGAACCAGCCAGTTTGCAGATTAATCAGCAGCGAATGATTGTATTATTTTTCCTTCCAACCAGCACCTTTAGCTAATCAGAAACAATGACTTCATGTGTCTGTTTAGACTAAAATCAGATTTTATTCTTTATGTGATGAAGATTTCTCTGGATCAAATTAAAATGTGTATTTTTTTTAAATGTCAAATATTTACACAGAAACTTAATTCATTAAACTCTAAATTCTCTTAATTTTTTTTGTTAAAAATATTCTTACAACATCTAGATATTGTTACAAACCGCTCTTTCACTTTTCTGTCATTAAATTTGAAGATTTTTTTTGTTTTTCTTCATTTAAACAGGATGTTGGTTCGCGTTTTGGGATGTTTGGGGTTCTTCTGTAGCTGATCTGGTAAAAACGAGGCCTTTGGATCCTCCTCTGTGTTTCAGCAGGACGAGTTGGTTTGTCTTTGTGTGTCTGACGTCTGCTGCTAGCGTGAAATCAGACGGACACTGAGGTGAATCTGCAGCTCATTGCTGATTCTTGCATGTTAAACCGTCTCAGAGCCTCCCCAACACACACACACACACACACTCACGCATGCACACACACACATTCAGAAGGATTAGTGTAGTCTCTCAGGAGTACTGGGATGCTCCCGTTTGGCACCGGCACCGAGCTCAGAGATAATCTGCCTCTTCACTTTGGCTGATTTGAATGTTTGTGGGCTTCGTGAGCTTTTAGCCTCTCAGGATGGTTCTCCTCCTGCTGAAGTCTGGGTCGGTTCGGTTCCTCAGAAGCTCGTCTGACACGGGTTTGGATCCTGAATGACAGCTTTTAGGAACAAAGAGGCTGTTTGCAGAAGGAACTCAGGAAGGAGTCGGATCACACGGACTTTAGTTTATGTGACAGTAAAAGAAACCAAAACCAGACTGGATAGTATATAACTATGTAGTTATAACTATATAGTTATAGTTACTGGTATAACTATATAGTTAGTTATAATTTTTTAACCCCAACAGGTCAGTGGTGAGAATTTTTAAAGTTTAACAGATATTTAATAATCTGATGCAGGTTAAAACAAATGATCAGACTCAAACTGATTCATTTTAGTGTTTTTTTTAGGTTTAATCTAAACTTCTTGTCTGACTAACGGGCCTTCGGGGTTCGGGTTGTCGGGGAAACTCCCTGATTCTGACATCATTCATGATGAAACAGCTCCACATCCTGCTGAGGCGATGTCGTGTTTCAGAGAAGATCTCCTTAAACTTCATGAATCAGCGATGCTGGGATTCACACTGAGGGGTGTACGGAAAGCCAAGCGCCACATTATTCACCCTTGTCTTGCCATTAAAAATGTTTTATAAAATGTTTTTTACCCTCTAGAGACGACTCGTCGTGTATGGAGTTAAATTTGTGTCAAATGAATAATCCAAATGAGCTTGTTAAGGTCAAGCAACAAAAAATGATAAATCTAACTTTTTTCTACTTCTCACCGGATGTTTTTTACTTCCAAAATCAGAAATAAAGTATATGTTCAGTTAATTATTGTTCTTTAAGATAAACCAGTATCATCAGGTATTGGTATTGGTGCATCTCTACCAAACACCTCAAATTCAGATTAAGAGATTAAATCATCGATCTGTTTCCCACCATCTTGAGCTCTCGGGGCTTATCCGGGTACTGAGTACCAGCTGATAAATAACAGAATGGTCAGCGGGCCGGGTCGGGCCACTTTCCCTTTTCTTGTGCTGAGGTTTCTAAGTGTAACCATGTTTACACACGGCAGAACTTCAGGAGATCCAACCCTCCTGAAAACGGTCTGAATAAAGAAATAATGCTGTACTCTGAACCGTTTCCCATGAGCCCGACCCACCAGAACCTTCACACGGCCCATTTATCAGAACGGGCTCTCACCCGCAGCTCGCCGCACTCGGAGGAGCGGCTTGGAAAAGTCATCAGGTCCTCATTACCGTCATTACTATAATTAGGTTCTATATTTAAGCCCGTGAAACGAGGCCAGATGAGTGTGTGTGTGTGTGTGTGTGTGTGTGTGAGTGAGTGAAACACCCCCCCCCGGGACCCGCTGCAGTGGCATGGGCCTGATGGTTCTGCTGATGTTCTCACAGTCAGACCCGGTTCTGGGTTCAGGTTGTTTAGGATGGTTGCTATGGTGATCCTGGTTTCTTCCATGTGGTTCTGTTTTTGTGCCCAAAACCGCCTTCATTGGTATTAGAATGAAGTTTGGACCAGAGAGGAAGAACCAGAACCACCCAGAGAGCTCGGTCTGGCAGCTCGGTGCCAAATGAGACCACGTTGGTTCTGTTTGTGTTGAGTCAGCCAGGATTCTGATCCAGTTCCGACTCTCCACAACCAGCTTTGGCCTTCTCAGTCTCTAAGGTTCTGTGGTACCATCATTTATCTGGATCAGAACCTTCCTGTTGACTCGGCCAGGAGACGATTCCCTGAGCTGAGCCCAGAGTAAAGGAGAACCGCACCGATTCTGATACCGATACTGATTTATTTATATTTCTCATTAGCCTGAAGATTTTTCTGGTGCGTTCATGGGCTGAGAAAAATGTCCGATTGTTTTTTTTTTATTTCTTGTTAATTCTGATTTTTGAGTTTCTGATTGGACGATACTTTTGAATATCAGCTGATTCAGAAACCCGCTGATTTGATCTGTTTGGTGATGAAGCAGAAACTTTTAACTCCTCATCGTTCTTCTTCACCACTCAGACCTTTTCACACAGAAAGTTGCTGACTGCAGCAAAATCAGATTTATCGTCAAAATGATTCGAACCCATCAAACGTTCATTAAATCTCTTTAAAACCCCATTCTAAAGAAGATTTAAATCTTTAGTTTTATTTTATTAAAGTTGATGATTACACTGTCTTTATTTGTATCTAAAGACTGTTTTCCATCCTGCTACAGAAGCCCAGGTTGGACAAACAAAACTCCAATGAGCTTTATTTGTTGGTTTTATGTAGAAAAGTCTGATCTAAAAGCAGCTGCTGTCTGTTGAATCTGAGCCTGAGGAAGTAGAAACGTTCTTCAACCTTTGGTCACGATAAAAACTCATAAAAGTGAACACGAGGATGCGCCCAGTCGCCTCCTCCTGCCTTCAGACGGATCAGCTGGTTGTTCTTCTGTTGTTAAAGGTGACCTTTGCCCTGAGATATCTGAAATCTGCAGAGATGATTCACCGGTTACAGCGTTTGCATGTTTTAAACCACAGTGAAAACCTGTGAAACGTGTCAAACCGTTTCCGTGGATCTGTGTGGTCTCCAGACCCACCGCAGCTGATGAGTTCACTCCAGTTTGTGGGAGTTTTTCTACAAACTCACCATGACGTCAGAATCAACAGAGCTCAGGGGTTAGGACTTTTACGTTTCAGGCCGAAGAAAAACTAAATAAAGGTTTTATCCTTAGGTTTTAGATGGAGATGCACTGATTCTGCTCTTTAAGGCCGATACCAATTTCTGATTCTTGTACAGCGCCGACCTGCTGCTCCAGATTTAACTCAAAGAACTAAAGTCAACAAATCGTTACTTTTAAAGTTT
The DNA here is from genome assembly GCA_006937985.1 of Aphyosemion australe. Lineage (NCBI taxonomy): Eukaryota > Metazoa > Chordata > Actinopteri > Cyprinodontiformes > Nothobranchiidae > Aphyosemion > Aphyosemion australe. The sequence continues at coordinate 434,381 of SSNS01000286.1, read as the reverse complement.
CTGACTCAATCTGAACTTTGTTTAAACTCCTGATCTGGGCCTCCTCCCTACTTCTTGTAATCCTTCAACATGGTTCTGGATCAGGAGGAGGAAACAGAAGAGGACAAAAGCAGAAGTGTTGGTTCTAAATAAAACCCTTCAGCAGCTTAACGGATTGTGAGAGTCGTATTTTTGAGAAACAGGAAGGAAGCGCGCTCTGTTTGACTGGCTGTGGTTTGGTTTCGGTGCTCCTGTGTTGATGCCAGCTGAGATGTTCTGGTCGTTGGTGTCTGAGACCTACAGCTCAGTGAGGAGAACAGAAGACATGTGGCTTAAACACCTCAGCAGGCATCATGATCTTCTTCTGTCTCAGAAGTCATCGTTTAGCTTCATCAAACACAGATTCTGCAGGTTTGTTCTCACGTGAGGGAGGACGGGTCAGAACCGCTGCTTTTATGACTTAAAGACTAAAATAAGATCAAAAAGACTCCCAAAAGAGTTTCCAAAACATCTCAGAACTTTCACAAGGGTTCCGGGTTCCTTCTGTAGAGCCGCGGGGCCTCACGGCTGAATATGTAAACGTTCCCTCTCTGGTGGAACTTGTCTGTGTTTACGCCGGCGTCTCAATGTGATTCAGAGGAACAAACCTGATTCTTCGGTCTGTCCCTGAACTCACCATGGTTACGTGTTAAACTCACGTTTAACATAAAAGATCTTTAATGTAGGAGATTTTATTTTCCAGAATCAGATTTAAGTTAGTCAGAAGTTTAATAGTAAGATGAATTCTGTAAACTCGAGTTCTCTCAGATGAATCAGAATCGGTGGATTAGATAGTCCAGAGTGGTCGGACCCACTAACGGTACCAGAAACAAACCCAAGACTCTCCTGCTGCTGCTGGACGAAGCTGGCTGGTTTCAGATCAGATCTGTGTTTTGGATCCAAACGAGTTTGTGTTCTGATCAGAGATGTAATCTGTTTTAATCCTGCAGATTAAGCAAGATGCAGATTCAGCAGCAGAGTTTCTTCTTTCTGTTTGTTTTCTTCTCATTCTGACTCAGGTTCTGGATCAGACGGGATTTCTCTTCTCCCTTCATATCTGAAGGCAACGTGCCCTTGAGCAAGTCACGTATTCCTTAATTGCACCTAATGGGGCGTGCACAGCTGGAAGTGCACAGCCACTCTAAGAAGGTTGAAAAGAAGCATTCATGCCCCGTTTCCTCCTTCCTCTTAGATAAAAGCTGATGCGTTTAACGAGGTAATTGGTCCTAAACGCCTGGTTCAGGCTGTGGCGGTGCTGTCGGGTCATTACCCATGAACCCTCACTGGACCTTCCCAAAACTCTGCCCTGAAGCTGAAGGCAGCCTGGGAAAATCCTGCCAAGTTCAAGTTCAAACGCATCTGGAAGCTGAGCTGAAGGTCACAGAGTCATCGGACTGCACGGCGTTTAAAACCTGCGGGGGGGGGGGGGGGGGGGGGGGGGTGTATGTAAAGTCATAAATAGAAACATTAACGGCTGCATTTTACTGCCTTTAGCTTCTCTCAAGCTGGGAGAATTTCACCAGATGTATTTATTACTGGATTTAAGCATTTTTCCTCTGAGGTGTTTAAACTAAAATCAAATCTAAATAAATGAAGTTTCATCAGAACGCTGAAATCTAAACTAAATTATTCAGCTCACAAGAATTCAGACGGCCACAGAAGGGTGAGGAGACCCCCCATCTAAGGTCTGAGAGTGCCTTAAACTCAGACCTAAGGGGGTCGCTTTGCCCTGCTTTTATTTTGGTAGGCTACTTCCTTTCTGCATTAGCATATGAGCTACAGATTTAGTTTAAAAGGCCACATTAATATTTAGGTTTTGTTGGATCATCGTCTCTGAGACGTGACTCAGGCCACGTCCCCATTCTGTATCTGTCCAGGACAAACGTACGCCGGAACGTTTGTTCTTTTCACAATCAGACTCGACGCAGCAACACCCATGGTTCTCACATCTTGTTCATGTAGGATAAGATTTGTGATGCACACAGATCTCTACACATTTCCTTGTGGGGAGGGTGGGCAAAGGATAAAAGCTAATGTATGAGAAGATTCGGGGCCCTTTTGACTGACGACCATGGGGGGTTTTAGGGGGTCAGGGTGTGTTATTGTACCATTTCCTATAGAAACCTACTGAATAATGGTGATTTTTGGGAGGGTATCAGGAACAGAGTTGGAGTGTGACCGCTCCTCCTCCCCTGGAAGTAAAGAACCAGGAAATTAAGGTCTGCTAGCTGGAGATGATCTAGGAAAGGAGCTTTCTACGGACCTTAAACAATAACTTTAGACCTGACTCTGATTATTTAAATGTAACGTTATTATTGAAAGCTGGATTTGGTTTAATGAAGCTGTTGATGTTTATGTTTTAATCTTTCTTTGTTCATGTGTATCTAGCTCGTGTCTAATAACAGTTTTGTTTCTGTGGCTGCAGAACCTGATGGCCAAAGCGTTGTACGACAACGTTCCGGAGTCTCCCGAGGAGCTGGCCTTCCGGAAGGGGGACATCCTGACCGTCATCGAGCAGAACACCGGTGGCCTCGAGGGCTGGTGGCTCTGCTCTCTGCGCGGCTGCCAGGGCATCGCTCCTGGAAACCGCCTGAAGCTGCTGATCGGACCAATGTTTGAGGCACAGTCATCAGGCGCCACCGCCCAGTCTCCTCCTCCGAGCTACCAGCAGAAGGCTGGCTCAGGGGCCCCGGGCCTCCAGCAACAGCAGCAGCAGAGCATCTACCAGGTCCCACCAAGGAGCACGCTCAGCGCTGAGAGCACACCCAGCAAGGTGAGAGCGCTGCAGCTGCTCCCTTTATCGGTTAATCTGGTAATTAGCTTTCTGATGAATCCAAAGGAGAAATGACCCAGCAGCTCATCCGTTATGGGTTTTCTTAAATCTCCTGGTCTCGATCACTTCTCAATATTTTAATCTGCATTAACGTATAAACCAGTAAATAAAAAGCAGTGGTCAGAGGTCTGATCCCTGGTGAGTACCTGAACTTCTGTCTTCAGGAAGTCGTGTTCAAACCATCCAATAGGATAATCAGGCAGACAAGATACGTCTCTGATGAGACGGACAGGAGATACGTGGCTAGCTTCTGTTAGCTTGTTCTCATCCAGCTGTTGGCCGCTCCTGCACCAGTCAGCAGATCCTCAGGACAGCAGCCAAAGCTCATCTCCCTCCAACCTTCAGATGAAACTCAAGAATCCTGTAACAGTTTAAGTTAATCCATCAGCTAAAGAAGTTCAGTCCTCCTCCTCCTCCTCTGGCAGGTCTGTGTGGGAACACGATGAGAAAACATTCTCGTTTATTCATCCGTTTAACTTCTCCAGACGTGATCGGATCATAATTAGAACCTGAAGGGGTTTATACTTTAATCAGTCCAGTCGTTGCTGGAATGATCTCAGGTGTGTTTCAGGAGCAGCGTATGATCCGGGTTAGGGCACATGTCAATCATCCTGAGGGGTCCAGTTGTGACAAAGTGGGTTGAGCTCAGATCTAAGGTTATGGAGGATCTGCCCCCTGAAAACCCAGCTCCTGTTCCTGAGATGCTGGATGGATCTGATCCTGACATCCTGAGCCAGCATTTCCATCCCGTTCATTCTAGCTCAATTGCCTTCTTTTGATGTGGCTTTTTTTTGGGGGGGGGGGGGGTTCTGGTGCATAATTGGACTCTGAGGTTTGGTGGTTCCTCCCTCTCTGGCTGTTTGGTGAAGCGTTCTTGACCCACCACCCCCTCACCCCCACCTCCCCCAAACAGAAGTTTGGATCTTGTGGCCACACAGAAAGCCCGTTCACATGAAGCAGCCTTTCCCGGTTCTGCTGCTGGTTCCTGTTCTGACTCAGACGTTTTGGTCACATCGTTTAACGGGTTCAGAGGTCAGATTTCTGCTCTTATCTGCTCCTTTCAGACGGCCCGTTTCATTCTTCTCTTCCTCTCGTCTCCGTTCTGAGCCGATCAGCTCATTGGTGCCATAAAGAGGTTCTGCTGCAACAAAAGGTTTAATGAACTCCAGTAACAGTTTCTGGGCCACGAGGGTGTGTCGTCTGCGTAGATAAAAGTCCAGGTAACTGGTGTAATAAACAACTGATTGTTGGTTTCAGAATGAAGCTCTCAGCTCCTGATCAGGCACTGGTTTTCTCCGGGATCCGGACCGATCCTTTAGACTCTCGGATCCAACTGAAGGTCATAAATCATCATCGACTGCAGGAAACGTTCTCCCCTGGAAAGTTTAAAGCTGAAAAAACAATAAATGCATTTCTAGATCTCAACCAGAAACTCAAACCGAAACAAATTCCGATTCAAACCACAGGGAACAAAGAAAACCAGGAGTCGGTTCTGGTTAAAGAACCAAACCCAGCTTAGTTTGGATTTTTTTAGCTACAGTTTGAACGCCTCTTGGTTCATCGCTTCAGTTCAGACCAAAATGTCTGTAAACCAAAACCAGAAAATGACAAAAATGTTCACGTCCAACAGAGACGAACGTCGTGGTTTATCAGCTGCGCCACAAACCCAGGAAGATATGGAGCTCCTAACTAAAGCTTTGTACCGAGTCTGATCCCAACTAAACATTTACAGGTTTTCTGAGTCTTAAAGACCAGACTAAACGATCCCAGATTGTCTGAGCGACTTAAAATCTTTTGTTCAATCGTCTACAGATTCAGATCATTTTCAAACTTTCAAATAAAAACAACAAACCAGAGGAATTTTATTGGTTCTTTACTTGTTTTTAAAGCTCTGATTGAAGCCAACAGGATGATATTTACATATTTTAGTCCTGATCCAACCACAGATGTGAGATATTTCCCACCAGGTTGTCCCATAAAGCGGACCCTAACCAGCTGCGGTTTCAGCTCCAGCATCTAGAACCAGTTCTAAAACCTGAACATCATCCTGGTGCTTCATCTTTTTCCAGGATTTTCTCAGGACACATTTATCTCAGACACGTCCATTAAACACGACTTATTCCAGATTATCGCTGCGAGGGATTAAAATGCTGCTTTGATCTGAGCGGATGGTTCTGATGAAACCCGTCTGCTCTGTTTGGGTTCAGATGTGTTGTGGGACTCGGGACTTAAATACCTGCATGAATTAATTTGGTGCTTTAATGGGCTGGTTGGTTTGGTCTCCTGCCCCCCCCCCCCCCTGTCCTCGGTTAACCTGCGTTAGAAGGTCAGCGTCCTGATGGATTAAGGAGATGAGAAGAGAGACGCTGCTGTGTGTCAGCAGCTCTGTAGCTGGAGGGAAGTGGTTTCATGTGTCGAGCAAATGAAAAGGTGTGAAATGATTTTCTGAGAAACACTGAGGTGCTAAAACTCAAACGGAGCAGAAATAAACCCAGATGCTCTTTCCTAATTCTTTTTATCTGCTGTTAAAAGCTCTTTAGGTCTGAAACATCTCAGCTTCTTTAGAACACACAGAACTTTCTGCTAACAAGAGCGCTCATCTAGCTGGTCTGGATGTTCACATTTAAAGCACCTTTTGTTGAGAAACGTTGGAATCCTGGATGTTTGGATCAAATCTTGTTATGGAAGGTCAGTGAACGTCGCTCAGCTCCACCTGCCTGAACCTGAGCCTGCTGAGTAAACACCTGGGGGGACAAAGCATCCTGCCAACCAACTCCTCCATGAAGGAATCTATAGAAGCTCACACCTAAGTGGGAACTGATGTTTGCTCACTTCCTGCTTCGCTTCATGATGTCATCATTCTGTGAAGACTCATGAGTTGGTGTAAACATTTACCCTCCAGCAGTTACAGCAGCTCTGAGATGACAGGCTGATGTAGGGGGGCACTAATGGCTGCTCCAGGTCAGAGGTCATCCAGAGACACACTGATCCCACCTGTGTGTGACGGCATTCCTGCTTTAGTCCCACCCGGATTCAGGAAGCTGCCTCTCACAGGTTTCTGAAGGAGTTCAGCTGCCGGAGGCTGGGTGATCTAAGGATTCCTGATTCTGGTTTGAGGGCCAATACCGATTTCTGATTCCTGAACAGCTGTGACCTGCTGAACCAGATTTATCTCAACAAACTAAAATGATCAGAAAACATTTTCCCTCTGAATGCTGATTGAGCCGATGGGTGAATATTCTGATCACCGAATTATGTATCTGCTGCATCTCCACTAGGGATGCATTTGGGCCAATATCGATATTAATACTGCCGTTAGGGCTGATAACCACTTCTCTGCTTCAGTTAGACACTCCCACAGTCCAGCGTCTGAATAAAGCCACTCCTAGACTACGGATTAGTTAATGATGGCAAAAATTCACAAAAGTCCATCTCGTCTCTGATTAGAATCCGCTCAGCTCAGACAGCTGCTTGCTAGCGTGTGCTGCTGCACCTGTTTTGTCTCGGTCAGCTGATCTGGTAAAAACGAGGAACTCTAACCACTCAGATGATGGAAACAAATCTTTTAATTCACCATCTATGCCTCTACAGAAACTCTTCAGGCTGCAGGAATCTTTTCCAGATGTGCCGGAGTGAGCTGTGATGCATTTAGGAGCCTGTGGGAAAAGCTAAACTCATATTACTTCAGTGCAGACCGCAGAAAGTTACCTTTGATTCTAAACTTAGTTAAGATGCTGTCACAAGTTGGGTTTTTGTTGTTTAGTTTGAGTTTTTTTGACTCAAAAGGGACGAATCAGAGTTTCCCGTCATCTCTAGGCGTATTGGTGGTGTTTTACCGCGGTGACTGAACGGTCTTTGTTCTGTAAAAGCAGCTGAGAAATCCCGACGCGATGCTTTGACCTGTTCATCTCAGCGCCGACCCAAAATGCTCTGGTGTGTGATGCGTTCAGACAGGAATGAGAGCTATGAGCTTCTGGAATCACTGATGAGAAACATATGGACGACTGTTAGTCAGACTCCAGCTCACGTGAATGGAATTCCTCTCCATAGAAGGAATCTCGTTTTCCGCTCCTCTCCGTACGTTTTTTTTTTAGTCTGGTTCTGAGGTCACGTTCCACAAACGCCCCACAGAGATGCTGCCTGGATCCGGAGCTGCTCCAAGGGCTGAGGTCGACCCGGGAGCCTCTGCCAGGAAGTCGGGCGCATGGATCTGAGCCTCACTGATGAACTCTACTGTGGGGGGGGTCATGGGAGGTGAGCTGGGCTCAGGAAGGACATTCCCAACATTCCTCTTGTCTATCTGAGGTCTGTTAGTGTAAACGAGACGGATCTGGATGTGTGGAAAGGCTGATTAGCGCTGACGGGAAGAGAAGAAGGAAAAGTGTTTAAAGAAACGTGACAAGGTCAAAAGGTCGCCGATGAGGATAAAACCAAAGGTTTAATAAAAATCTGTTATTGTTTTTAACTCCATCATACTTTTGATGCCCTTTTAATTTCTATGTTTGATTTAGTTTTAGTTTAGTCTGTTAAAACATTAGGTTTTATTTAGTTATTATGTAAGAACGTTTCCAAAGAGCTTTTGGGTTTTGGGGGCGGTGGTGGCGTTCATACCCTCCCAGCCTCTTCAGAAACGTTCCGGTTCCTCAGCGTTGTTCTCTCTGTAGCTCAGCGTTCCCGTTAGTGACTCGGATTCCCGGGTCCTGTACGGTGAAACGGGGAGGGGGATGTCAGAAAAGATCAGCCTCAAATGTAATTACTGCGGGTCACTTGGGGACGAGGAATGGAAGTGAAAACAAAGGCGGAGCAGAGTCTGACTGGTTGTTTCTGTTCTGCTGTGATTGGACAGGTGGTGACCCCAACCAGAGTGGGACAGTCCTACACCTTCGGCCCCGGACAACACAACCAGCAGGACTTGTATGACGTGCCGCCCAGCAGGTCCCAGGGGGTAGGTGTCACATCCTGATGCATTCTCCACCAACGTGAAAAAGCTTCTGATCAGGAGGAGGAAGTAGATTCTTTGATCGTTTCCTGATCGGTTCTGAACGCTGACCCAGTGTTCTGACTGAGAACCTGCAGCCATGCTTCTGTAAAGAAACATCAGTAGAAGTTGGTCCTGTAGTTTCCTCCTGAGCTCCACGCTTGGCTCAAAAACACGAAAACACAAACTTTAAGATTCTGCATCAGATGATTTTTATTATTTATTCATAAATATTCCCTCTTTTTGCTGTTTTAGGCTGTTGAACTCTTTTTTATGCTTTTATAAAAGCATCTTTTCTGTATTTCAGACGTACGACGTTCCGCCGGGTCACGTGTTCCTGAGTCAGGCGGGCGGAGCCAGAAACCAGGGAGTCTACGACGTTCCTCCGTCTCAAATGGACTCCAGAACACAAGGCGTTTACGACGTGCCCCCGTCCTCACAGGGGGTAAGATTCAAACAGCCTTTTATTGTCACTAATAAATGAATCAATGACATTTACGAGATTCTTGCGGCTCCTCTAAATGAGTGCTTCGGCTGCCAGTAAAGTTAACCAGAACTGTGGCTTCATGTTTAAACGTCGTCTGTCAGAACGTTTCTATTTCCAGAACCTCTTAGGTTTCATCAGAGCCATTAGTAATAACATGAAACACGCTCAGACCCGCTGTTTACTCCTAATTACAGTTCGCTGCTCCGGTCTCGCTGTTAGAGATGGAAATCACTTACAGCCCACAGTTTAAGTCCTCCTGCTGAGTTCCCATGATGCTTTGAGGCAGAGTGGTCAGGTTACAGCAGGGTCAAAGCTTCACCGCAGTCGGTGGAAAGTTTTAAACGTGTCGGTTTTCCTGAGTAAACGGGAAGCTGCTGCTGCTGCCCATAGAAACTAAACTCAGACTGGAAAACTGGGACGAGGTGACGGATCTCTGCTGGACGATTCGTTAGTCTGGAGCAGAGTCAGATGAATTCAGGAGTGAAATCCTGAAATCCTGCTCCGTACCCGTTAAAGGTTCAGGAAGGATCTGAGGAAATGCTTCAGATCCAGACCGGCAGAGTTTAGTTCATGTTGAAGAGTTGATCTGTTTGACAGAAAAAACTCAGCTGCATTTGATCAGATTTCTGATTGGATTGGATTTGATCAGATTTTAGTCAGATTTGATCGGATTTCATCAGATTTGACCAGACCCATCAGAATCTCTAATAATCTCCTTTGTCCACAGATCTACTCGGTGCCCCCCTGCAGGACCAACGCAGCCCTCGAGGAGGGGAACTATGACTTCCCACAGCCCCTCAAACACAAACAGGAAGGGATATATGATGTCCCGCCCCCGTCCCTCACCAAACCCACCCCCAACCACCAGTCTCATTATGATTTCCCCCCCAGCATCGAGCCTGCTGCCCTCCGCCAAACCCCAAACCCCAACAGGAACGAAGGTATTTACGATGTTCCTCCTACGGCTCTCCTTTCAGTTCTGGACCCCCAGCAGGATGTTTATGACTTCCCTCGGGGCGTGCCGACCCCCCAGCACAAAAACTCTGCTGCTGACAGAGACGGAAGCAAAGGAATCTACGACATCCCGGTCCAGGAAGCTCGGGCAGTAGCGGACATGACAGACGGCGTGAACCGGCTATCCTTTTCCAGCACCGGCAGCACACGCAGCAGCATGTCCACGTCCTCGTCTTCGGCTGGATCCAACTCAGAGGGACGCCTGGTTCTGGACGTGGACGCCGCTGTGCAGAAGTTGTACCGCCTCCAGCAGGCGCTGGAGCTCTCCGTCGGGGCGCTGCATTCCATGACAGCTTCCCCTCACTGGAGGACGTTCCCATTCATGGAGCGCCACGCCAACGACGTCCGTGCGGTGCTGGACCGGGTCCGGGTCACTGTGGTGGACTTTACCACGTTCTGCAGAGGAGCCGCGGTAAACGCCACGTCTCTGTCGGACTCCAGCCTGCACAATAAGCTCCGACGGCAGCTGGGACGCTTGGAGGACTCTCAGCAGATCCTCCTGCAGACCTATCACGCTCTGGAGAACTCCAGCTGGGCTCTGAACGCCCTGGCCTCATCCAGACCGCACCACCACAAGAGTGACGACCTGGACCGCTTCGTCATGGTGTCCAGGACCCTTCCAGATGACGCCAAGCAGCTGACGTCCACGATAGGTGGGAACGCTGAGCTGCTGTTCCGACGGACGCACGTGGATGGGTCGTTCTCTAGCGGAAGCACACCTGAGGAGAACCAGATCCACTCACTCACATCCCCCTCCTCGGACAACGACAACTACGGTGGTCGGACCAAGGCCTTCCCCGCCCCCCCGAGCCAGGACAAAGACAACATGAACAACAGTGAGAAGTGTGTGAAAAGCTGGATGGAGGACTACGATTACGTCCACCTGCAGGTGAGAACCAGCGACAGCTCAAGGGGGAGAACTTTCTTTAGTCCTTCAGAACTATTAAAAGGTTAAACTTACAGATTTAGGCAAGTTTAAAGGTTTGAAGAAACGTTCCAACTCAAACGCTGATGCTGCATTAAAGATTTTAGGTTTTAGCAGAAAACAAAACAGAATCATCTACATTTAACAACATAAAGTATAAAATATTAACGTATTGTTCCGGAGCCGTAGAACCGGTTTATCTCACCCTGTTTCCGTTTCATCCCAGGGGAAAGAAGACTTTGAGCGTCAGCAGAAGGAGCTGCTGGAGAAGGAAAACATCATCAAGCAGAACCCGGTTCAGCTGGGCCAGGAGCAGGTGAGACGGGGAAAACTGGGTCTAGATCCGCTCTGTTCTTAGGAGGACGGTTTTAGTGAATCGGAAGGTTTTTCTGGTGTGTTTCATCTCAGGTTCCAGTGAAAAACAACCAGAACTTTATCTTTATTTTGAGTCTGGATCTCTGGTTGCTTCACAGATCAATCAGTTCAAGAAGCTGGAGCAGGAAGTGATCAAACCCGTGGAGAACGACATCCCTCAGTGGATCAGCGCCTCCCCGTTGGACCCGTCCTCCGCCCACGTCTTCTCACCGGACCGCCAGCTGCTCAGCTTCTACTCAGCCCAGTGCGAACAGCACTTCATCACCCTCCTCAGCGCCGTGGACGCCTTCTTCAGCTGCGTCAGCGCCGGCCAGCCGCCCCGGATCTTCGTTGCCCACAGCAAGTTCGTCATCCTCAGCGCCCACAAGCTGGTCTTCATCGGGGACACGCTGTCCCGGCAGGCCACCGCCCCCGAGCTGGCCAACAGGGTCATGAACTCTAGCAACGTGCTGTGTGACCTGCTGAAGACGGTGGTCACCGCCACCAAAACGGCCGCTCTGAACTACCCCAACACGGCCGCCATCCAGGAGATGGTGGACCGGGTCACAGACCTGTCGCACCACGCGCAGCAGTTCAAGGAGCAGCTGCTGCAGATGGCCTCGTTGTGATGCTTCATCTGGCTGTTGTGTAAATAGTCTGTTGTGTAAATATCAGCTGTTTCCTGTAGATAGTTTTATATTATGGTCTGTAGGTGCAGTCGTGGTGTCTTCGTAGAACTTTGTGGACGTTTCAGAACATTCCTGTTGCACCTTATGAGTTGTAGGTTGTTGTTGTTGTTTGTGGAGCTCGTCTCACAGTAAACGACTCATCTGAACACAGACCAGACTCGTCTCACTGACACTCACTTACTGACAATCTCTTTGTCTGGCTCGGTTCTGTTCAGAACCCCTCATCTGTTTAGATTTTCATTCCATAAATGAGATTTTCTTTTAAAGTTCTGAACATCAGTTTGTCGGCCTGACTGGGTTTTCACCAAACTGTGTCGACCAGAACTGAGCCTTTAGAACCTGCAGCAGGTTTTCAGAAACCGTCACACTCAGTGGTTCTGTCTGAGCAGGGGTTGAGTAACGGAAGTGGACCGGTACCAAGAGCTCAGCAGACAGGTATTAGCTCAGAACCAGAACCCGAGGTTCTGCCGAGTCAGTTCCTCGACTCACCACAGACATTTCCTGTAAGTATTTACAGGTTCTGAAATTACAGCTTGGTTCCTCCAGAAGCTGCAGATGGAAATGCAGCGGTCCAGATCTGAGGGATGTGCGGCTTCGCTGGTACCAAAACAGCCAGGCCTCGGCCCGCTTTGAGGTGGTTTCAATCTGGGTCTGTACGTGTGTCCAAGACGAGATGGATGGAAGCAGGAGCCTCTGAAGCTTCACCGAAATGCATCGACGATGATTCTTTATATACAAAAATTTCACTGATCTCATCCCAGTCCTGGTACTAGCAGGTTCTGGTACCAGCAGGTTCTGATACCAGCATCATAATTCCTGGAGTTTTCATTTTACAGAACAACTAAAACATAAATGGTGACAAATAAACCATCAATAAAAACTAACAAATTAAAGATTTTATGTTATTTTGGTTAATTTTTAAAGTTTTAATCTAGTTTGATGTGAACTACAGACGTGACCAAATAAAATCTGACACCTGACATGCAGGTAGAGAAAAGTTGAGTCCATTTATCCCATTAAAGCACTAAACTTAAACGACGCACACACAAAAAAAATTTCTACACAATAAGGAAATGTTTGAATGAATAAAGGTAAACATTATGCTACCTAATTATTACCTTAATATTAGTATTGTTACTGTTACATTTTTGTTGTTACTTTAAAACATCAGAACTGGTATTGCCCCAAATGAATTAGAAAGCTGCCAAAAATAAAGAGTTTTCTCTTTTTTTGGTGTAAAGGCAGTAGAGTAAAAGTATAATAGAATCATTATTAAATAAATTTTTACTGTTTTACTTAAAAATAAACTTTTATATTGATGAATGGTTTTAGCTTACCCTACAAACAAAGCCCGTCTTGTTGTTTTTACCTCTGACCTTTGACCTCCTGCAGTCGAGCTGTTTTCTGTCAGTGCGTTGCTGCCATTTGATATCTATGGTTGCTGCCCCCTGCTGGTCACTCTGTGGAAAAAAACACAAATTTGCTGATCCATCAAATCAAATATTTTCCTAAGTAAAATAGAAACTATTCTAAATGATTCATCAAACATCCTATATTTAATAAAATCTCTGTTAAATTAGATAAAGCAGGTTCTCACAATTCTTAGAAGAATTTAGGTTAAGTTCACATAAATTGGTAGCCTGGCAAGCCATCCTATATATGTGAATATATACAAACTCTGCAAAGCAAGAATTTGGTCTAGTTCACTAGGCTAATAAATTGGAGCTTTTCAAGTGATTTTTAAAACCCTCTGCTGGACACTTTTGCCAATTTAAAAAAAAAAAACTTAAAGATTTAATGTCTAATGAGAAACTTGTTTGACATTTCCATCACTCGGACGTGAAAGAGTTGAGTAATTTTATCCCAAACAAAAAGAAAAACCTGAACGTTTATGTGTATCATGGTGTAATTATTATGATGTGTGAACACAAATAAGGGTGTGACATGAATGAATTTTAATTGAACTTTTCCAGATAAACTCCAGGTGGCATCCTAGTCCATCCTAAAGGAAAATTGTTTCTCAGCACCTGGCAGTTTGAGCGGGAAAAATCACCGTTTTGTCCTAGCAGCTAACTTTAGCCTTGGCGCAATCTTATAAACATCTAAAAACAACACTTAAGCCTTACCTATGGCAGGTAAACATAGACGGTCAGTTTCGGACCGTACAGCCACTTCAGCTCCAAGCAGCTCGTGATTACAGACAATCTTCATGTATTTCAAAGCAGCTCAACTCTCCTACCGATGCTACTCTAATGCTAATTCCAACATGGCGGCGAGGCTCGTGCGTTGACTGGTGTTAAAAACCGTTCCCAGCCTGTTTTCTGGTCATCGCGCGACTTCAACATATCGGTTTTTGAACCTGTGTCATGTAAACCGGTTTTAATGGTGATTTAGCCTTTAAGAGGTGTTGCTTGAGCCAGAAAATGACACTAAACTAGGCAAATTCCAATTACCGGTAGACAAATTTATATATAAAATAAAACTTTATTGGTTTAAACAACTGTTTATTTACAAAGGAAAACACGCAGACCGTTTTTGACTTTATTTTTTTCTTTTATTGCCTAATTATTATAGTTTAGGCTTTATGTAGCCTATTTTTGTGTTTATTTTTTAATGTTAGATTTATTCCGCCCTTCACTGACTTCAGTGTGTATTGCTTATTTGGTATTTATATCTACTTTCAAAGTAAGGGTCACATTTAATTTTGTTAAATTACTTTAAGAAAGACAAAGACTCCTGATAACTTGTTTGTTCATGTTTTTATTCAACACAAATGATCAATAGGATCCAGATGAATAGATGACCGTGAAGTTTTTACTGGTGAATTCTTTTACATGAACCGGTTGGGTCAGGGTTAGACAAATGAAGATGAATCAGTCCAGATCAACACCAGCATCTACATGCCTTCTCTGATTATGGAGACATACGGCTCAAACCAGTTCCTCATCTCCTCCATCTTCTCTCCCAGAGTGGAACCGATGTCCCCGGTCGTGCTCTCCAGGCGCCCCTTGATGTCCTCGGCGGCTGTCTGGATCTTGGTCTTCATGTCCTCCACGTGAGACTGGAGCAGGTCATTCAGAGTGAAGATCTTGGCCTGGGCGTTGTCCCGGACCTGAGAGAAGTACGGGTCCAGCCGAGTCCTCATGTCCTCCACATTGTCTGAAGCTCTGGTCTGAAGCTCGGTGATGTAATCAGTAATGTGTCTGAGGGACAAAATTAGTTTAAACATTTAATTAGTGAAATTTCCTAAAGAATCAGATATAAACATGACGTGATGAGAACTGAAACTGAGCAGAAGGTTTCTGTTTGGAGCATCAGCTCCTCCTGCAGCTAGAAGCTCACCTCTGAATCTCCTGGGTGTCCTTCTGCAGCCGTTTCTTCAGCTTACGGGTGTAGGCAGCGACCCGGACCTTGACGTCTTCAGCGTTCTGTTCCATCATGCTCTGCAGCTCCAGGAAGTACTTGTCCATCTGCTCACGGGCCTCGCTCACATGAGTGTTGAGCTTGTCTCCCAGCAGCTGCAGGTCTTTCCTGACTCGCTCGGTGGCCTCCTGGGTGTACGGGGTCAGCTTGGTCTCCAGGTCATCCTTGTACAGGGCCAGCTCCGACAGGCTGTCCTGGATCAGGGTGCTGAAAGACAAGAACCTTTAGTAGCGTGTTCTCAGATGAAATCAAGACCAGAACATTTCTAATCAGCTAGGGAACCAACAGAGAGACGGGTCAAAGTTCAACGGTTCTGATCCCAGGTAAACAGGCTGGGTCAAGTTTGAGCCTGGAGATTAAAATCAACTCAGAGACGAGGCATTTACACGTTTAAATAAATAAACTTTTAAATGCTTTAATCTTTTAATTTATTGATATAAAAGAAAATAATCTGATAATGCTGTTGGTTAAACCTTTTAGTCACTAGTCTTACTTTAGTTTTCCTAAACTTGCTCATGTTTCTTGTTCCTTGTTGGTTTAGTTAACAGAACCAGGTTTTAATCGTCTGATCTTCATGTTTAATGTGAAGAACTTTGAGCGTCTTCCTCTCAGACTAAATTTGGGATTATTCCCACTCAGATTATAATAATCTGTTAACTCACTCGAGCTCTCGGCTGATCTGGGAGCTGCGGATGTCCTTCACCACCTCGTCGGCCTTTGAGTTCAGCTCTGTGATGTAATCCTGGAACTTCTCCATGGTGACCTCCCAGGTGGTCTGCCAGTCGTCCTGAAGAACGCTTCGGCCATGGCAGCCTGGCGAACAGAAACAAGAATGTTCTAAAGGATCAGTTCTGAGTTTACATACAAAGACTTCAGTTTTTGTTGTTGGATCTGTGACTCGTGTCAAGTCAATAAAGTTAAAGTCCCAAGTATTTATCACACACTGGTGAAATTACATCTCCGCATTTGACCCATCTCCATGGTGGGGAGCGGTGAGCTGCAGCGGTGAGCTGCAGCTGTGGCCGCGCTCGGGAACTATTTGGTGGTTTAACCCCCCAATCCAACCCCTTAGTGCTGAGTGTCAAGCGAGGAGGAATTGGGTCCCATTTTTTCAAAGTCTTTGGTATGACCCGACCGGGATTTGAACCCCAATCTCCCAGTCCCGGGGCAGACACTCGTACCACTAGACCACCGGAGCTGAACTCAAATCTCAACTCAAAAAGAGCTCGAGTGAGTTAACAGATTATTATAATCTGAGTGGGAATAATCCCAAATTTAGAAAAGAAACAAAGGAATTGATTTTTTAGGCAATTTATCAGGAGATTAGAAATATCTCCCATGCTTCATTACAACAGCTAGTTTCAGCTCTGGTATAAACTCTTAAAAAGTTTTAAATTAAAAGTCAAAATTAGATAAAACACGACTATGTAAATTCTATTCCTGTGATTTATGATTTAAATCCATTTGCGCCTCTCATTTCCAGATTTCCGCCCTCCTTTGATTCCATGCAGCTCACCTGAAAGCACCGCCAGTACAAGAATGACAGCAAACGCCTTCATGATGACACAAGGATGGACACCTGAAACCATCAAACATAAAAACTTCTTATTTGAACTTTTCAAATAACAAATCCAACGTAACGACTCCCCAGAGACTCACCTCAGATGTCTGACTGGATGTGTGACGTCTGTGAGGCCGACCCAAGCCGCCGTGCCGTATTTATACAGGTCAGCTGGAATCAATCCGATCCAATAAACCTCCGGAGGATTTGTGACCTGCGTCCGAAGTTCCCACCATGAGCTGCGTTGTTGTCATCTTTTATTGCTGTGTGTGTTGTTTTGGCTCCACGTTGCACTCCGAAGCCTCGCGTGACAAACCAGGATTTTAAAAACATAAAAACACGCCGGGGGGGTGGTGGTGTCCTGGAGGGAAACACGATTCTCTCTTTGGGTGTTAAATGTGACAGAAGAGTTCTTTCTGACAGAAATCTCTAGAGTTTTTAGTTGATATACAGCACAGCACGGAAAAGGGTCAAAGGTCACGTCTGTATCATTTTAAAGTCCAACTGGACAAACTTATCTACACACACGTTTAATAAAACTGGTGTGTTCCAGAAATCCCCTTTCACACAGAAGACTATTGAGTAACTCGTCTGTATGTGTGGAGATTCACAATAATAAGGAAGAAAACAGAAAATCTCTCAGAAAGCTTCTGTGCTGCATGATCAAAACAAGTAAACAACTTCATGAAAAACTCCAAAACCAGCTCATGAGTGAGAAACGAATCAGCAGGTTGCACACTGCCTCCTATCAGATCCACAGCATTAATCATAATGCTGGGGCATGTCCCTAGATGCCCCGGACAGAGGTGAAAAGTGGACACGTCTGGGGAAACAGGACATTTGGTCACTTTCCTCTAAACTGAGGCTAAGCTGCATTTATACTTTGGTCAGCTTAGTCTGAAAATGGGTGTGTTGTGTCCAATCACCATCAGATTGGCATACGCATATTACAGCGTATCTGACAGCACAAGTCTGTCAGACAGGCATAAGCTGTCAGATCATCATACACTTTGTTTCAACAACTGTATGACATCCTGACTTGTCAATTTGATTTATTTTAAAGCTTTATTTTCTAAACGTTTTTTTAGAATTCAAAGGTGACAAAATAAAAAAAATTGTGATACACATTCATCAGTTCATTTTTGTGGATGGTAAAACATCATGAACACAATCAACAAACATTTTCCTCGTACTTTGCCGTCTGTATGCTGAACTGGTTCCTCAGAACGTAGCGGAGGTTTAGATGAATGCGCATGTGTGTGCATGCCCATAAACTGCATATATGCTGCTCTAATCTGTGTGGTGTTCTGTCAGAACACCACTGCAGCTGTGGCTGGTCCAAGCTGCAGACAGAGAAGACGTTTACCCTACTGCATCCTGACTACTAATAAATCATGCATGCGGGAAGCCGATGTTGGCTGATTCTACCAATCAGAGGCTCCCACTAGTAGATAGGTGTGAGACTGACATAACTTCAGCTGGCCACAGGTGGGTGTGTATGGTCGGTTCAGCACAAAACGAACTGCAGGGAAGAAGGACCAAAAAATAAAAATAAATACGGTTGGCTCAATATAAAGGAAATGACCCTACCAGGGCCAGACTGAGCTGACCATAGTGTAAATGGGGGTTTTAAACTGTCCCAGGTTATCTGTTTGTTGGCTTCAGGTAGCTAATCCTGCAATCTGTAGCAATCTTAGGTAAACGTGAGCGCTAACCAATTCTAGCAACGTGGCTGTTACCTTCATAAAGTTAGCAGCTAAATGTCATTTAAGCTAATGGTTAGCAATGGTTAGCTAGGGGTTTTTAGTGTTAGAGCTCAATGTGCTGTCTATGAAAAGGAAAAACCACAAGAGGACTTTGGTTTAAAAATCTTGTATTTTGATCAAAGCATGTCAGACATTTTAAGACTTTGGTAAATCATGTGATCCTAGTGATATAGATAGGAATAAATTAAAGAAACGACAAGGCCGATGCTGCCTCTTCTGGTGTAGTAGACCAGATGGAGCTCATTAACATCTAGACCCTAACCCTTAATACTTGTTGGCTGCCCAGGTGTTCCACATGTCCCTCAGCTGATCATTCATTTCCTCATCGTTGTTACCCATCATGACATAGTGCTTCTTTCCAGGTGGCGCCATCTTCCTGTTGATCTCATTGGTTGTTTCGACCAGCTGGCCTTCAAAGTTGTTGACCATCAGAAAAGCGACTCCCTGGAATTCTTCCATGTGCTCATCTATTTTCTTCTTGTCGCAATCAGGCTTGTGGTCACGATGCTTGTAATAATGACGATAACGGCCATGGTGAGGGTGATTTTGCATGTATTCACAGCATTCGTACATCTGCTCTCGGATCTCTTTGGTCTTCTTCATTATGCATTCCTTTAGGCCATTGGGGTCCAAGGACTCAATGTATTGGGCAATGTACTTCTTCAGTTCTTCCATCTTGCAACGCAGTTCAGCTGCAATCTCTTTACTGCGGTATTGGATATCATCTTCAATATCCTCCAGAAATTCCTCCATGTGATACTTCAGGTGGTCTATCTCATGGCAGAGTTTATGGTAGAAATCGTTGGTCCAAAGAACCACTTGAGTATACAGCATGTTGAAGAACCCATAGATGGTCTCAATGCTCTTGGAGATAATATCGCTGCAAAGACACCAACACAATGCTGATTTCAACATTTTTCCCTTCAGATTTGAAGTGTTTTATCAAATAAATCAGATGACAGTTTTCATACACAATGATATGTTACTGAGAGGGAACCAAAACACAACAAACACTTCAGAGTTCCAGAGAAACTCTTTGAGATGAAGGTTTTCTTACCACAGACTCTTTCCTGGGGGGGACTGTCTGATCTGCCACACATACTCTTTGCTGGCCATGGTTTTCTTTCCCACATAGTCCCAGAAAGCATTTTGCACCATGTCCACTTGATATTTGGTTGGACAGCCGGGGTGTTGGTCATCCCCATGACACCCACGAGGTCCATGACGTCCAAGATGTCCATGATGTCCATGACGTCCATGCTGATGCCGATGCAGCTGTTGCTGCTGCTGTTGCTGTTGCTGCTGCTGCTGATTTCCATTATAACCAGCATTACAGGCTGCAAAAATAAAACAAAGATTAAAGCTTTAGTTATCTTTTGCCACAGAAACTTGGAAGAAAGACGTTTTCTGACCTGTGAAGAAGACTAGGAGCAGCACGAGGATCTTCATGACTAAACTGAAAGGAAACGCCTATTTAGCTCTTTGACATCAGCTCTGTGCCGAAGTGTGAGGAGCTGGAGGACTACCTGCTCAGTCAGCTGCTGAGTGTCAAGCATGTCCTCTGGAGTATTTATAGGCAGCTGCCTGGTGGAGCGAACGCCGTGCGGTCAGAGCATGACGCCAGGTCGGGACAGCCCACCACACAGGATGAATGTTCTCATGAACATCGTGTTCAGATAAAAGAAACTCTGATATTCTCTAAATGGGACGTTCTGATGAGATTGTTTCTGTTTATGTGACACTTGATAGATTAATTATCAGGAAAGGAAAGACTCAACATGTTTCATCTTCTATTAAATTCATCTTTGTGTTGAACTTTGATTTAATAATGTTATGTTTTTGTCTCTTTAAATTTACATTAAAACCAAGTTACTTTAGAGGTCTTCTATAAATCCAACAAACATTGAAAATAAACTCCTGATCCTGTCTAGAACCCCTGATCCAGTCTAGGTCTCTTGATCCGGTCTAGGATCCCTGATCCAATCTAGAACCCCTGATCCAGTCTAGGACTCCTGATCTGGTCTGGGACTCCTGATCCGGTCTGGGACTCCTGATCTGGTCTAGGACTCCTGATCCAGTCTACTCCTGATTCAGTCCAGGACTCCTGATCTGGTCTAGTACTCCTGATCCTGTTTAGGACTCCTGATCCAGTCTAGGACTCCTGATCCGGTCTAGTATTCCTGATCCAGTCTAGGACTCCTGATCCTGTCTAGGACTCTTGATCCGGTCAAGTACTCCTGATCCAGTCTAGGACTCCTGATCCTGTCTAGGACTCTTGATCCGGTCTAGTACTCCTGATCCAGTCTAGGACCACTGATCTAATCTACAAATCTTAATACGGTCTAGAATTCCTGATCCGGTCTAGGACTCCTAATCTGGTCTAGGACTCCTGATCTGGTCTAAGACTCCTGATCCTGTCTAGGACTCTTGATCCGGTCTAGAATTCCTGATCCGGTCTAGGACTCCTAATCTGGTCTAGGACTCCTGATCTGGTCTAAGACTCCTGATCCTGTCTAGGACTCTTGATCCGGTCTAGAATTCCTGATCCGGTCTAGGACTCCTAATCTGGTCTAGGACTCCTGATCTGGTCTAAGACTCCTGATCCTGTCTAGGACTCTTGATCCGGTCTAGAATTCCTGATCCGGTCTAGGACTCCTAATCTGGTCTAGGACTCCTGATCTGGTCTAAGACTCCTGATCCTGTCTAGGACTCTTGATCCGGTCTAGAATTCCTGATCCGGTCTAGGACTCCTAATCTGGTCTAGGACTCCTGATCTGGTCTAAGACTCCTGATCCTGTCTAGGACTCTTGATCCGGTCTAGAATTCCTGATCCGGTCTAGGACTCCTAATCTGGTCTAGGACTCCTGATCTGGTCTAAGACTCCTGATCCTGTCTAGGACTCTTGATCCGGTCTAGAATTCCTGATCCGGTCTAGGACTCCTGATCCGGTCTAGAATTCCTGATCCGGTCAAGGACTCCTAGTCCAGGAGTGGTTAGGGACCAAACTTCATCACTTGAACATTTTCTCTTGATTTTCATCCTAAACCAGAATTTTTGTTAGAAAAATGTTTTTAAAGTGTTTAAAAATTGTAAAACAAACCAAAAAAAGGTTGAATAGTAAAAAAAGGACCTTTGAAGTTGAAAAATATTTTTTACAAATCAAAAGTCTTTAATCTCCTCCAGTAACATCCTTGGTTTGAAACTTCATATTTTTATGTATTTAAGTTTTGTTTTATCTTGTTACCATTTAAATAAAAATCAACATTTGCTTTAGAGTCAAATTCATTTCTAAGCTGTGAACAATAAATGATCAAAAATTAAACATTGTTCAGTTTAATATGTGCATATCTGTCTAATATAAAAACAATATTAAAAACTGAAATTTGTTCTACAAACTGAGTTTATTGTCTTTTAGGAAATGAGACCTAGAATTTGAAATCTTTTTTCTGTTTTCCTTTTTCTATATTTAATCTAACCAGGAAAACACTGACGATAAATTCCAGGCTTTTCCATACGTAACCTGTTTTTAGTGTTCAGAACAAAAACAAAACCTTCCGTTTCCTGTTGGGCCAAAACAGCTGATATTACAACAAACAGTCCATCATAAAAATACGTTCATATCTAATTTTAGTTTAGATCTCTGTTTCTTGTTCTGCTTGTGATTTCTTTTGTTACAGAAATGAGTGAAACTCAGCTGATGGAGTTCAAGCGTAAAGAAACAAACCAGTAAAATGACAGAAATTACTTCTGTTGATTAAATAAACTCCAGATTTACTCGTTCTGGTTGAGAAAATCATGAGTCAGTTTGTGTAAAAACAAACGTTAATGCGTAAAATGATCTTTGTATCGTTCAGCTTCAGTGTCTGAATGTTCCTGACAAACTCTGAGCTTTTATGGGTCAGCGAGATGTGAGAGGGACTTTGATCCTGTTCTGCCATCTGACTCAATAATTATCTGTACTGGAGAACTCAGAGTGTCCTTCAACAGCCCAACAGACAACAGATAAGAAGGCTGAGGCCGTCCTGCGGAGAAAAGCTGCTGATTAACACGATTTTATTTAACGTAGAGAAAAGCCTTGAAGGGAAACTCCAACCTGGAGTCAAAAACGGTCAAATTTAAAATTAAAACACTTTATACCAAAAAAGTTTTGGTATAAAGTGTTATTTGTTAAATATTTAAGAACAGTGACAGTTTTATAAACTGATTCATCACTTTATCACCTATTCCTCCAGATTTTTGTCATGTTTAAAATTATGACAAAAAAAAGTAAAGTTTGACTTAAAGCCTCCAAAACAAAACTGAAACATTCCTTTATATCTGAAATGGTTTAAAGGTGTGGTTCCCTGAGAAAAAAACATTTTTTTAAATTATTATTTCTGATAATCGGTCACTATGGGTTTTTCATGCAGGCTGAAAATGAAAATAGTCTCCTGCACCCATAGACATGAATATAGACGCCCCATTGGGAGCTGGAGAGCGTAACAGCGTCCCCACCATATTGGATGGGTCTCCTCATTCTACAAAGTCAATGCAGAGTGGCCAACTATGCCTGTTTTTGTGCAGCCGGTCTGCAATTGAAAACAGATCACGTGGGATTACTATTGACTTTTCTAGCCTACCTGATAGGATTTTATAATTTAATTTATTTTGTTTAATTATGTTTATATTTTAATTATCATGCCATACCATGTGTCTGATTTTGTGAAAAAACTTGATAAAATGTGTTTTTTAGCTGGGTAAGCACCGTCCTCAGTAGAAATGAATGCACTGGGGGCGAATGGAGACCCAACTAAGATGGCGGCCGGCCACTATGGAAGCTCCTATAGGCAGCGCCAGTCCACAAGGCGTTTACGTATATATGTCTGTGTCCTGCACCTATCTCCTGCATTAGCTTCTGATAGAAAATAGATGGTGAAACTCTAGGACTTGAAAAGCCTGACAGATCTATGTCACACTGTCACTTGGACTCACCCATCTTGACTCACGACGAGGAAGGCTATTGTTGGTTTAGCGTCCAGGAAACAGCAGAGAACGTCTCAGCTAGTAGAAGCTAACCGTTAGCATTAGCAACACACAGCAGAACTCCTTCAGGCTTGTGTTTGTGGAGAAAAAACATCAACATTGCAGAACAGTCAGTGGTAGAGTCAGGTTGCTGTTAGCCAACCAGAGGAGAGATGTCCAGATATCAGGAAATAAGACTCCAAATCCTGTCGTCTTCTGCTCACCTCTGACATGGCATTCTGCTAGTTCCTGAAACAAGCGCATATTTTTACATAAACTGTTAAGCGAGAGACTTTTGTCCTCTAGTTTAGCAAGCTAATGTTAGTAACCCGTAGCTAACAGTTTCCCTATAAACAGCAGTGAACGGTAGTGAAATGCGATTAGCGCATTTACCAACCAGCAACAATCTTTTCCTAGAATTAGGAAAAAAACTGTAAAAAAATAAATATTCATTTTAAAAAATTCAAAAAAGGTGAATTTATTTTTCAGGGTGAAAGAGCAGGTTGGCTAATGGGATTGGGTTTTTCATTGTGACTGAATCTCAAGCTGCTCTAAGGACAAAATATCAAAAACTGAATAAAGTTTAAAACTGATAGTTGAGAAAAAAATAAATGTTGGGCGAGAATAAAATAAACCATAACATGATAAATATAAAGCTAAAGTTTTTAGATGACATAAAGAACGCCTGGATGTTCCCACCTGTTGACTTTGGAGGATATGAGTCTCACTGTCAGTAGCAGGGTGGGGGTGGGGGTAAAGTCCAGGTGTAGTCAGACGTTGGACAGGTGTGTTTGTGTCCATCAGAGTTAATCTGACAGATTAATAATTTAATTTCACACCGTGAAAACAGCAGTAAACATTCTATTGTGTGCATTTCATTGGGCATAGTGAGGGTAAACAATAAAATTAATGTAAAAATAATAATATTGTATTAAGAATTGATACTGATGTTTCACTTTATATTAGAGCATCTCTATATTTTGTAGATTATTTTTGATTGAGTTGTTTTTATTGTAGTTTTATTTAATGTTTAATTAAATAAAGAGAATAAAATATTCAGTTAAAACATTTAAACTCCTCCAGACTGTTGGTTCTATTTCTTTTCATTTTGCTTCATTTCTGCTGCGAGTCGGGTCAGAACCATCCAGAACAAACTGCTGCATGTGATGCAGTTTTAGTGCTTTAAAACGTCACCGTCCTGATTCAGTACATTAGACGCCAGAGTGATGTGGAGCGTCAGCAGTGACAGGACCGGGTCCAGCAGGGCAGCTCCAGCAGGACTTTAACCTCCATCCAGACTATAAAACCTGGGAACGCTGGTCTGAGCAGCACCGAGTCATCCGGCGCTGACGGAGAACAAGCTGCCTCTGAAAGGTACAAACTTTAATCAGTTTTCTGTGACTGATCTGTTTTACTAACTAACTCGCCCGTTTTACCCATCAGAACTAGTCCACAGTCCAGTCATGAAGGTTCTCGTGGTTCTCGCTCTTTTCTCTGGTGAGTTCACTTTCTGTTTGAACTGGTTTAAGCTGAAACCAGGTGACCAGGTGATGGTAACCTGCTGCTTCTTCCTCAGTTTGCCGGGCCAACATCCTGTGGTCGGATCCACCCAAACCCAACATGGAAGTGGTGAAGGAGGCCTTCTGGGACTATGTTGCCAAGGCGACGCAGACCGCTGAGGACTCCATGAAGCAGATCCAAGCATCTGAGCTGGGACAGGAAGTGAAGTAAGAGTCCAGTTTGATTACAGATCAGAACCAGAACCCCTGATCCAGTCCAGAACCCTAATTGTGGATCACCAGCTCTCCAGGAGGTCTGAAGGAATTTTTCTTTGGACTTTGATGGTACCAGAACATTTTCAGAATAGTTTTATCTCTGAACCATTCAGGCAGAAAAAGTCTCCTAACTAAAGGGATGAGCCAGAGTTGGGTCGACACGCATCAGAGCCAGTTCTGAACCGGCAGCAGACCAATCTGCTCCGGTTTCCTTATGGAAAGACTAAAAAAACTGACAGGAATCAGGAGTTTTGGGAACCTTAAAGGTGTTAAAGTGGATCAGGACCAGGTCAGAACCGTGATGAAACTGTTTGTTTTTATTTCAGCACCAGGATCGCTCAGAGCACTGACACGGTGAACCAGTACATCGCCTCTCTGCAGACCCAAGTGGCTCCTCTGACCCAGGACTTCATGACCCGCTTCACCCAGGAGGCCGAGCGGCTGAAGGCCCGTCTAGAGAATGACCTGACGGCCGTAGGCGACAACGTGAAGCCGTACGCTGAGCAGATGGTGCTGAAGCTCCAGAACCAGGTGGAGGAGCTGAAGAAGGAGATAGCTCCCTACGCCGAGTCCATGGACCCAGAGGCCCTGTCGGCCGCCCTGCTGCAGAGGAGCCAGGCACTGAAGGGGCAGCTGGAGACCAGCGCCACCCAGCTGCAGGCCCAGGTGGTCCCCTACACCGAGGACATGAGGCAGAAGATGGAGCAGAGCCTGGAGGACTTCCAGAGCAGCGTGCTTCCTCTGGCCCAGAGCTTTGAGGCCCAGCTAACCCAAAAGAGCCAGGAGATCCAGCAGAAGCTGGTTCCGTACGGAGAGGAGCTGAAGGCCAAGCTGGACTCCAACGCTCAGGACCTGCAGGCTCAGCTGGCGGCTCTGTGGGAGTCCTTCACCCAGAGGACCCAGTAAATAGACTCACAGCTGATATTTATATGTGGGAATCAAAAACACGGTTCTGGAAAGGTTCTGGAACATCTCACTGATCTAATAAAAGCTGCTGGTTTTTCACACAGAACCGACTCACGAGTTTTTATCCAAGTTTACAAAAATAAGAATAACTTCAGAATTCAAGATGTTTAAAAATCATGTTAATGAATAAAGTTTATCTTTATACACAAATCAAACATGTTTAAACTCAGAGTCTGAATTAATGAGAACTTTTATAACGATAATAACTATAATAATAATAAGTTTATAACTTAACTTTATGATGAAGGAAAAGAACAAACTGTCGTTTTTATAAGAAATTATATTTATCCGTTTGCAGGAGGAACATTCAGGTCAAACAGGAAGTTTATGTAACTTGAGTCTGGTTCCGTCCAAACAGCTGATCAGATGAGTAACTAGTAACACGGAGACAAATATGAATAATAAACGAGAAAAACAGGAATGAAACTTCTAACAGGATGTCTCTGCTGTCGTTAAAAGTCCTGATCCGCATCACAGATGCTAAGATCATCAGAGGAACCAGAAACTGGAGTCCGTTTTTTGGACCAGAACCTCGGTTCTAACCCATGGTGATGCCGAAGCCACACTGGAACTTGTTCTTGTGGTGGTTCAGGAAGGAGCAGAGGAGCAGCGAGAGCGGCAGTGGGAGCAGCTTCTTCTCCAGCGTCGCACCAACAACCCAGTTACTGTCCACGGAACCTGATGGCCCAAACGGGAAAATAACATAACTAAAAAAACTTTTGCATTCCTGTAGCCTTTGACCTCATCGAGGTCTTGTTGCTCTGACCTTTGACCTCTGGGTCAAACTGCAGAGAGGAAATTCCCATCATTCCACCTTTAATAAAATGATGGAATTCTATTTGTTTTGGTCAAATCTTTAAGACTTCTGCAGGGAAAAGCCTCGCCGTCCAGCTGCAGGCGGAGGCGGGACTCTCCTCTGGAATTTTAGGAATTATTTGGGTTGTGGAGCACCAGAAATCAGCTGATGTCTAAATAATCTGAAGATAAAAACTCAGATCTGAGACACGTCAGCAGCACTTACAATATTCTCGTTAGCATGGGATTTTCAAAATAAGAGTCTAACAAATGGGAAAACTACAAGTGTGAGAAATAATGGAGTCAGCTTTTTACTCATGTTTATGTTATCAATATCTAAGCGCGCGCGCGCGCACACACACACACACACACACACACACACACACACACACACACACACACACACACACACACACCTTTAAACTGTAAGTTAGCTTTGGGAACCTCCAGCTGGTAGCCAAAGGACACGCTGGATTCCTGCGTCCGACTGCTCGCCTCGAACTCAACGCCGACCTGCAGCTGTAGAACGACAAGGTCAAAGGTCAAAGTCCTACAAAACGCAGAATCACATGAACCCTTTGCACATCTGGAGCAGCTAGGGTTATAATAATGAAATTATTCAGGTCATAATAAGATAACGTTTAACTTTTCGGTCTACAGTTCTGTATCTGTTAGAATCTTTTTACTCATTTCTCTGTCTGTAGTTTAAAGCGAGCCAGTGAGCTGCTACTGAAACTGTTTTACAATCACTTTAACTGAAGATCATGAAAACAGAATTGCAGGATAAAACAAGTCAAACCGGATAGGTCACCTGATCGTTGGCTCTGTGGTAGTACGACGCATGAGCTCCGGCTGATCCGAGGGTCAGTGTGGCGATGTGGTTACTCCCTGTGCAGACGGAGGTCGTTACCAAACTGACCAACGACCTCCACCCAGAGCAGGAGGTCCGAGACTCACCTGTGTACCTGCCCACTAACGACAGCACCGAACCCTCCTCCCCAGGTCTGCGGTGGTAAACCAGCTCTCCTCCCAGAGCCAGAGACGGCGTGACGGACTGCAGGTAGTGAGCCACGATGATTCCTGAAGAAACACGGGAATGGAGGAGATTTAGTCCTGAAACGGAATCCGAAAATCTATCCGAGAGTTAATAAAGACCCAGGACACAGAGGGGTGTGTGTCAGTATGAGGTCCCAAAAATCTGAGCATGTTCACCAGACAACATGCATCACCCTGTGCCCAAATAATTATAATCACCATAAAAAATAATAAGTTTATTTAGTAATACAGCATCAGTAAATCTGAGGTTTTATTGTCTGTTACTGCGAGGTGAAGGTGCGTTCACTGACAAAAAAAAATCCTCCTTTTGAGTCTCTGGTTACCGATGATGGTGAATATGGGCCGGTTCCGCTCACCAGAACCTTTTTATTCATTTTGTTTTAGTGAATCTCTAGAACCAAACACTTTCAGAACCTTAAAAAAATCATGATGAGTGGAAGGTCTGGCAGCTGGGAGCAAATTATAGGGATAAGAACCGAGTCCGGAGTTCTGGACCGGGTCAGGAGTTTTAAACACCATTTATCCAGTCACGTACCAGAGCCGGCGAGGACGTCGGGGTTTCCGAGCGTTACAGTTGCAGTGAAATCTTCTCCCCTGAACTCGGCGTCTCCCTGCCAATTGACAAACTTGTTCTGTTGGGTCTGAGGACAGATTGGGACCGGGTCAGCATGGAGAACAAACACAACTTGGCTGTACAGCAGCTGAGCAGGTGAAGGCGAGCCTACCTGGAAGGCCAGTTTGGACCGGGTCCTGTTGGTGACCTGATGGATGATCTGGGCGTTCAGGCTGCCACAGTGGTCCATGTCTCCCAGCATGACTGGAAAGAACTGAAGAAGAAGAATGACTCGTTCATTCGTTCATCTGACAGCCCAGAACGGAACAGGAACCAGAGTTTCTACGTTGGCGCACCTCGGCTGGACCGGTCTGCTTCAACCCGATAAAGGTTGCTCCAAACCTGTAGCTGGAGTCTCCGGAGGAGCTCAGCAGAATGGAGTGATTCACCTGGAGGGACAGGTTCTACCTTTAAATCAATGTAATCTGACAGGACAAGCAGAAGAACCGGTTCTGATCCGTTTAGGTTAAAAGGGACGGATCTGACCTGGAAGTGGTTGCTGAGGCCCTTATTGACGACGAGTCGGACCCCCTCCATCTGCAACGGGAACACCTCTGAGGACAAAAACAAAAATAAAAACACAATTCATGCTTTCAGCTGGTCTGATTGGCTCCGCCCACCTTTGCATTTGCGATGACACTCGTCAAAGGCGCCGGGGTTAGGGAGCAGGTTTTCCACATCCTGCTGCGGTCCAGAGGCTGACCCGGTAGGGGGCATCACCGCGGATACTGGAGGCATCCCGAAGCCTGTTGGTATCGTCAGCCCGGGAGAGGCGGAGCCACCGACGGCCGGAGGAGGCGGGTTCGAGGAGCTGGCAGCCAGAACACCACCCATTCTGAGCAGAGAAGAGGAGAAGACAATAAACCCAAGTTTGGTTCTACTCACTGGGACAGAACCGCCAGTTCTGGTCCTCCTGGTTCAGCAGTCAGCTGACAAAAAGTCACAAAGGCTTCAAAGTTCCCTCCAGCCTAGACTCTTCTGGATCTCTGGTGTTCTGATGAGGTTCTGGTTTCATCAGCAGCAGAACCTTCGTAGGTCTCAGAAGCTGTGAGGTGAAGCCTCCATGGATCGGACTCGTCTGTCCAGAACAGAAAATTCCACAGATCACAGACTGGAATTAGTTCTGGAGAGTTTGGAGTTAAAACAGGTTCTTGAGTTCTTCAAACAGGTTCTATTGG
Organism: Aphyosemion australe; assembly: GCA_006937985.1. Lineage (NCBI taxonomy): Eukaryota > Metazoa > Chordata > Actinopteri > Cyprinodontiformes > Nothobranchiidae > Aphyosemion > Aphyosemion australe. Next base: position 404,949 of record SSNS01000286.1, on the reverse strand, counting down.
TCAAAGGAACATACGCATGAAGAACAGGACCCAAAGTCTCCCAGCAGAACTGGGTTGAGCAGACTGGACCTCCTCCTTGGTCTGGTTCTGATGAGTCCTCTGTAGAACCTTGGAGGTGGACCCAGCCAGGTCAGCATGGACACCCTGACCTGCCTGCGGCTAAACAGACCCAAACATGGTTCTGACACCTTCCACACCAGAACCATCCCATAGAACTGACCCAGATGTCTGATTGAATCAAACGGTCTGATTGGTTCTGGTTGAGCTGATGAGCCCCGCCCACTGCAAGGTGCCATAGTAACCAAGGCTTCATTACGTCATGTCGTATTTTGTTATTTTAATACAGTTCCGGTTCATGAACACAGGAGAGAGAAAGAGCTGTTTGGACAGGTGTGACGCTCAGGTGCAGCGGTTACAGGTTATGAATGAAACAGGAAACGGTTCCGCCTCAGACGTCTCACTGAGCGGAACACCAGGTTCGGTCTGAGCCCAAACGACTGGCTGCTTTTTAACAAAAACACCTGAGTAACATTGCATAAAACAGGAGAGAACGTTACTCACGTTGTGGCTTCTAGGAGCAACCGGAAATGCGGTCCACAGAGGAGGAAGTTACGTTAACCCAGTTTGGTCAAATCACGTTATGACTGGTGGACGTACCTGTCACTCACAAACATGCGTCACTCCTCTTCGCAGATAAAAAAGTACACCATCAAATGCGATTGGCTAAGCAGAGTTGACTTAGAAAATTTGGGACTTCTGATTGGAGGAGACGTAGAGCAGGCCATAGATATCATATAAACACTAGATGCCTTACCCGCGCTGTTCGTCGATTGGACGAACGTCCCTACGCAGCGGCCATCTTACCTCGGACAGCTGCCCCCTTTCGTAACATTGGTGTCAATGGTGCATGTACTATTTAAATAACTCTAACTTGCTCAATTTTTAACCGAATTTCAAACGGTTTGGTTTGTTATAAACGCCAGAGACGTGGCTGTAAAATATGACGGATTTGGCCCGTTAATTTAAAAATGTGCAAGTGTGTCCTATCAAGCCTATGTGCTATAAGGTTTGTAATAATGCAACCGGCTTGTAAATCCGTTCATTTTTAATCGAGTTAAGAGTGTTTTTGTTTAAGTTGTTCACTCACCTTCCATCTGCTACCATTGAGAACGGAACGTACGCTGTCTGAGGTAAGATGGCCGCCGTGTAGTGACGCTGTCAACTTCCAGTTAAGGCATCTAGTGTTTATATGATATCTATGGAGCAGGCCGCCTGGTAGGCGGGTCTAGCTAATGTGGCTAACGAACAGCTTCAATGAAGCACGGATCAATTTTAGGATCCGGACTGGAGACTCAAAAAGTTCAGACATCATTTCTGTTCCGATACACCAGAAACATGGCGTTCTTCATAGGGCCATTAAGAACAACTTGTTAATAAGACCAACCTTTAGTAGTTTTAGGGTCATGAATGAGTTCTGAATTAGATCAGCGAAATGTGGCACTACGAATCCGGAATCACATTCAAGAAGACGAGCACTTTTACTCAAGTAGAAGTAATCAAATACCAGAGTAAATAAGCTTTTAGCAAAAAGGTTACTGAATTACTTAGTAACTTATATTTGTTGAAATTATATGAAATATGAAGTCACGAGTAAATTCCTGCAGTTTAAACAAATAAACTGAGTAACAATAACACACACACACACACACACACACACACACACACACACACACACACACACACACACACACACACACACCTTTAATTTCTGGGTTTTCAGCAGAATAAATGACAGAACAAACAAGTGAAGTTCAGGTCAATTTATTGAATTTTAAAGCCTCTGCATGTTTTTCCACATTATAACAGTAGAGGACAAAGTCAACACAAATCTGGTTCCAAATCCATTTTTGTAGGTAAACAAATTCAGGAATTTACTTTGTAACTCATTCAATCAGATTCTGAAATTTCACCGGATCAAAACGAATCCCGGGGACATTTAGAAGGAAAATAAAAACTTCCTGAGTGTAACGTTCAGAATGAAGAAAATCCACTGGGACTGAAATCCTTTTTACTAATTCTTGAACCAAAAAGAGCCACTGAGGTCAGAAAAAAACAAATTTAAAGAATGACAACGAAAGATAGAGCAGAATTTCTCTGTAGGCAGACAAAGAAACTTTATTGCTCAGAGAAAACCTTAGAGCCTGTAAAGCTCCAACTTCTTACTTTTAGTCATGAATCAGTCAGAAATCTGCAGAAAATTTAAAAATCCAATTTGAATCATCTTCACAGCAGAAATACAGGTCCTAATCCTAATTTACATCAGGGTGTTTCTTCTTCTGGAATCTATTTGGACCCAAACCCACTCCCACTGGTTAACCCCCCCACCCCACGCCCAGCACTCCGCACCAGAGTGCGCGCGCACACACACACACAACACCGTCTTGACACAACAAGGCGCTCGTTATTCATCAGAACCTCATCTGACCTCAGAGTTTTACCGATATAAACCGACTCCATGTTTGGAGTTTTCCAGACGACTTTCAAATCTCCCATAAGTCTCATTTAAACAGACGCACAGAGGAGGAGGTGATGGATGATCGTCAGGGATGTGATCAGAACAAAATACTCAGAAAACGTCTCAAACCTTTGTCCACCGGTTTCAGGTGGAGGCAGATGGCAACAAAAATAATGAATCACATCCCTGAGGAACGCCGATGTTAGAGACGGAACAAAAAACAGATTCACAGACGAGCAGCTTCTGTCTGGTCCTGGATCAGAAGCTCAGAACACATCTCTCTCTCTCTCTCTCACACACACACGCACACACACATCCTAACACACACACATTCACTCATTCTAACATACACACGCAATTTATGCACACACACAATCATTTACCACACACACGCACACACCACACTCACACAAACATCCTAACACACACACACACACACACACACACACACACACTCATTTTAACAAACACTCATTCAATTCATACACACACACACGCGCATGCATGCACTAACGCTCACACACCACTTTTTTTGGTTTGCTTCAATCCTGAAATCCCATTTCAAAAACAAGGAAACTAAACATTCCTCCTCCGCCTTTGAAGCAAAAGCTTTTTCTGTTCGTAATAATTGTAAACGACTAGAGTAAACAACGAATCATTTACAATTTTGCTGTGGCCTCAGAATGATTCGTAACACCTCGTATAAAGATTGCCCTGTTGGAAAAGGATGGAGCTGCTGGAAACCACCGGAGATTCCCAGCAGCTCTTTCCTGTTTAAACTCTCTCTGACACCTAAAACACAATGTTTGTTTATTTATGTTTGTGTGAAAACAACTTTAAATCCACTTGTTGCTGATGGCTTTAGGTACCAGAGAGAGGCGCAGGAAACACTTGGTTTCCCCTCCAGAATTCCCCCGGAGCTGAAAGCCCCGCACAAACTACCTCAAGCAGTTAAACGTAAAAGCAAAAAAAAAATTTTTTTATGTTTTTTTGTCGTTAGTGATGCTCTGTAAGGGGAGGACCGAAAAAGTCACAGCTGCCTGTTTAAAGATGCTACAATTCTGCTGTCGAAAACAGAGTCGGCCCCTTGCACAACAACCACAAACTTATTGCTGCTGCAGAAAGGAAAGTTTCTGCTGTGGTCCGTAATCAACAGAACGGGTTTCATCTGTGTGGTCCACGAAGTCGCTTCACATCCAGTTTATGATCTCAGAAAAGAAAACAACACAATCTAAACACGCTAGTGACAGCAGCAGCAGACAGAGACGAGCTCAGAGCCCATGTTCCCAGAGAAAACAACCGGGAACAGGAGCTCCAAACCAAAGGAATCAAACACTGGCAGCAGATACATTCACCCCCTGGAACACGTCCGGGCTCAGAACCAAGGTTCTCCACCAGTAAACGTGGAGGAAACAGAACCACTGAAAGCTCAAAGTGTTGTTTTGCACCAACTCACCGCCGCGTGCATCATCATCTCTACTGGCTGAGTTTGGTTTCACCCACCAGCTGCTTCGGCCAACAGAATCACAGTTTTCACCAGCAGAGACGACCGACCGACCCAACCGGACCCGGACCCACGCAGCGCTTCGGGTCTTTGTTCTGATTTTCTCACATTTAGTTTCACCGTGAGGGGGGGCATGGGGGGGGGGAACAGTCATGCAGTGTTTAAATCAAGCTGCCCTTTTTTATTGCGACGCTTCACATTCAGGATGGCTGCAGATCGCGCCTCAGTGGGAGAACCGGCGCGTTTGGAGTTTGGTACTGTTGCATAACGGCGGTCCAAATAAACCCAGGTTCTGGTCAAGTTTGTGCTCGTTCTCTGCTGCTGCAGCAGGACAGAAATGGGTGAGTGCACGGGGTGGGGTGGGGGGTGAGTAAGGCACTTAAGTGACAGCAGTGAGAGAGAACAGAGTCAGGCTGGTGGAAGTGCACCGCTGTAACATCAGAACCGGACTGGACCTGCAGCTGGAGGTCAGAATCAGTTCTAAGAGTCGTCTGTGAGGAAAGTCCGGTTTGGGTTTGGTGCAAAACAACAGTTTACAAAAACAAACAAACAGGGAAGGTTCTGAAACTAAAAACAGCCTTTATGTCCGTTCAGCCGGATGGGATGCTTCGAGTCTCAGAGAGAGAGAGAGAGAGCTGATGTTTGTGCAAAAGCCCGGAGTGTCCCGATGTTCTGAAGGCAAGAAGAAAACTGGGATTAGGGCAGATTAGTCCCACCTGAATCAATCGGGAATAAACAAAAACAAAGTTCCTCATTCCTGCAGAACACCAAGGTAGAACCAGTATCTCACTGGGCTGTTGGAGACACAGAACCGAACTGGTACCTGTCGGACCGCTCAGACTAGTTTTATACTTTATCGGGGACCGAGGATTAAACATTTAGTCAAAGTAAATTCGGAAACAAAGACGGGTTCTGGATCGGTTCTGGACACCCACAACGACTCTGCAACATGTTCAGAACTCCAGAGGGAACTGAACCGTCTCTGTGGTTTCTGGACACTTGGAATGCCGTTTGTCTCCAACAGTCAGAACCCGCTGAGATTCTGGTTCTGGTTCTTCTGGATCATTCACCTGTTTTAGGTGCTGTCCTGTTGGCGTTCTGGCTTCTCCTCCACCTCCTCCACATCACAGTCACCGCTGGCGGAGTGATACTCGGCCACGTAGAGGCTCTTGTCGATGCTGCTGGGGATGGGCTTGATGTCGGTGACCAGCTGCTCCTCGATGGCCTTCAGGTTGAAGCGGTCCTCGGAGGTGATCAGGTTTATGGCCAGACCCAGGTGACCAAACCTCCCTGGAGATGAACAAAAATTACGTTTTCCATCATAAACAAACATCACAGGAGCAGCTCTCCTTCTGCTCCTCAGGCTGATCACTCAGGGGTCAAAGGTCACAGGTGTTCTGGTCCAAAGTCTCAAACTTTCTGGAGAGTCATCGACCCAGAACGACTTTCACACAGGAAGGTTAGGAAAGAGACGGGGACCAAATCAGGGCTACCGGACCAGATCCATGGAGAATCAGAAGAATGAAACCCACCTGATCTTCCGATACGATGGAGGTATGTCTCTGCGTTTTTAGGGAAGTCGAAGTTGATGACCACATTGACGGCCTGGATGTCGATGCCTCTGGTGAAGAGATCTGATGGAGGAGGACAGAGTCAGGTCTCTGGTGGATGTCTCCGTCTCAGACTGGACGAGTGTCCGACGCTAAAAACTCACCAGTACAGACGAGGTTCCTGCAGAGCCCGTTTCTGAAGTCGTGAAAGACCCGGTTCCGGTATTCCTGCACACAAACGCACGAGGATTAAATCTGATCCAGAGTCCTTTACATGTGTGACAGAACCAGAAGACAGAACGGCCGAAACGGGTCGCCCACCTGCATCATCTTAGCGTGGATGTAGAAGCAGGAGTAGCCCAGCTGGGTGATCTTTTTGGCCAGAAGCTCCACCCTCTGGGTGGAGTTACAGAAGATGATGGACTGGTTGATCTGAAGCTGAGACAGAAAAAACAAATCATGACTTCTGATTTCTCCGACTGTAGCGCCTCCTCCTGCTAAGGAGGCTGCTGGAGGAGCGCCGAGATGATCTCCTGTTCTCTGGAGAAAAAAAATCTGAACTCTGCCGTTACCCTGGAGAAGAGCGTGTTGAGGCAGTGGACCTTCTGCCGTTCGGTGACGTAGGCGTAGAACTGGGTGATGCCCTTCAGTGTCAGCTCCTCCATCAGGTTGATCTCATACGGTTTCTGGAGGTGTTTCACCTGCAGACAAGAGTCCAGAACATCTATGCAACTATAAACCAGAGGTGGACCGTCTAACCAGAGAGAACCCTATCAGGACTGGATTTGTTCGACACCGTGTGGCCCAGAGCCGAAGGGTCAGACCGAGTAATCAGATTACTCACCATGAACTTCTGAACGCTGATGGGGAAAGTGGCCGAGTAGAGCAGGATCTGCCTGTTCTTAGCCAGGAAGCTGATGATGTCCTCGATGAGCACCACGAAGTCCTGAGACAGCAGCTTATCCGCCTGAAACCAGAACCAGAACCGTTCAGCAGGTCACTTATCACACACAAGCAGCCACACAGACACCCAGGTCTTTTACCTCATCCATCACCATCATCTGGACCCTGTCCACCTTAGCCACGCCCTTTTTTATCAGATCCAGGATCCTACCAGGTGTAGCAATGATCACGTGCACTGGAAACACACAGAGAGCTTAGCTGGGAGAGTGTGTGTATGTGTGTGAGAGTGAGTGAGTGTGTGTGTGTGTATACCAGTCTCATCCAGGCGCATGATGTCATCTCTGAGATTGGTGCCCCCAGTGGTCGCCATCACTTTGACTCCTCCCAGGTGTTTGCTGAGCTGGATGCTGATCTGACTCATCTGCAGCGCCAGCTCACGTGTGGGTACCATGACGATGGCTGTAATGTGACAAACACTGGTGAGGACAAAACATCAGGAGGGAGGCGGGGCAAAAGGGAGGGGGGCTCACCCTGTATGTGGTCCTTCTTCAGGTCTATCCTCTCCAGCAGGGGGATCAGGTAAGCTCCACTTTTCCCCGTCCCGTTCTTCGCTCGAGCCAGAATGTCACGTCCCGACAGCGCGATGGGAATGCTCTCCTCCTGCAGGAACCCACATTGTGACTGGACAGCTTGTAAATGCTAACAGGTAACATGGCTGCACTCAGGTAGAACGTAAACTTGTGACTTCCTGGTTAGGAGCTCCAGCGGCTCTCTGAGGGAAACCTTTGTGTCAGCAGCAGAAGATTTTAAACTGGAATAACTTTATTGACAGCTGCAGGCTGAGACGGGGGAATGGAGGTCTCTGCTGGGATTAGGACTAGGAGGTAATTCTTTGCAGCTGTTGAGGGTATAATTTGTTATGGTGTACTTCCTGTAAACTCTTCTGCTACTTACTGTCTGTAGTGACCCCTACCGGTGAGGAGAGGTATTGCATTGCAGCGGGTCTCACAGACTAACAATAATAATCTGATTACATTTAGAATATTTAATGGCAGCCAAACGAACAGACATGCTGCTGCTTTTATTATCCTCAGAACCGCTTGAGCAGCTGGACCACAACAGAACCATCAGAGCCACAGCTGACTGGATGCAGTCGAGTCTGTTGTGGTTTGTGGAGGAAACAGAATGACTCTGAGCTACAAGTATACATTCAGATCTGATCTTTAAAGTAAAAGTTTACAGCCTGAGGAGATGAACAGGCGGGTAAAACCCAGCTCAGTCAGAATTACGGCATCATAAAGATCTTGAGTGGGTTTTCTGTAACGCGCTGATCCTCTTGTAACGCTTTTTGATCTGATGGATAAACTGATGAGAAGTGACCTCACCTGGATAGGTGAAGGTTTCTCCCAACCCATCTCAAAGATGCCCATCAGGAGTTCCCTTTTCAGACAGTAATCTTCAAACTCGTTCCCCTTGGTTGCCGTGACGTCCTGCAACAAACACACATCAGTTAGAAAAGTTTAAGCTGAGCTTGAAACCCGACTGTGGCGGGACTCACCGACGTTCTGACCCGGTTGTCTTTTGGGGGAAGCTGTAAGCTTTTTTTCCAGTCATCTCCAAACTTAATGCCCCCCCCTTCTGGTTTCTGCGGAGCACCCAAACTCTTCCCTTGAGCCGTGGACATTGGCTGGACCGAAGCAGGCTTGGTCTGTCCTCTGAGCTGCCCGTTCTGCTTATTCAGTCCCATCACAACCGGGCCGGCGTTTTCTGTTCGGGCCGTTGCCATTTCCTCCTGACTTCTGTTCTACTGTCCTTCCAAGGTTCAGATGTTTTTACTCTTAGGTTTTTATTTCTAAAAAATCTCTTCAAAAGTTAAAAAGCAAATAAGTTTGATAAAGCGTTAAACAATAATATCTTTTTCTGTCAAAGCTTTTCAAAAACAAGTGGATTGATAATATTTACATATAAACAGGTATGTGCAGTTCAGTCCTCCAACAACAGAGTGACCGATGCACAAACAACATAAACACGTTTGTACACAAGAGCTCTTCAAAATGAAGAGAAATCTGCATTCATATGCATGAATATCCTTGTCCACAATATAGAAAATTATATGTGAACAAGCATCGAAGTGGTTCAAGTCCTGAAACAGAACAACTAAGGCAATCTGCACTTGGGGATCAGCTTCTTCAAGAATAGTAATCTCAGTCCAATACTTCTGTTTATTACTTAAACTATTTCTCTCGTTTCCACAAAGAGTTCATAAGAGCTGCTGCAAATCAGTGTTCCTGAAAAAAAGACTGGTGTCCAACTTTGTACAAATTCTTCCCCAAAATTCATGTAGTTTGTTTATTTCCACTGAGTTTTTGTTGCTTCATGTGAGGAAATAATAAAGATCCTACAACAAGAGGTTTCCAGTCCAAAGCAAAGAAGCTTTCCCTCCTTGTTGAGTCTTCAGTGAGTTTCTTCTGTGCTCCAGGTGTGAAACCTCCTCTACCTGAACCACAAGCGTGTTCAGCCTGGTCCTGACCCAACTCCTGCCTCCAAAATATCCAGACCAACGACTCGAACTTTACCACCTTAAATAAACCAAAGAAAACATTTCAGCAAAATGGCACTCAACCAATCTTCCACTAAAACAATTTAATGAAAGCTGCGTTTTAAATAAAATAACCATCTATGGAAAACTTCAGTCCAGATTGTTTTAAGGTGGTCCAGATGACATAAATCACCGAGGACGCGTCTTTTGCTTTGGTATAGATATTTCACCATATGAAGCTACAGATGAACCCACCAGGTGTGTTCAGAACACGTTCAACTAACAAAAATATAGCTAAGTTCATCAACGAGAAAGTTGCAGGTCGGACAAAAACAGCTAAATCAAAACTTTTCGTTTTATCACAAACTTTTAAATTTAAAATCAGGTTCAAGTCTATGAACCAACCTTTTAGGGAAAATGGTAACAAAAAACATTCAAAACCTAATTCACGTGCCTCTGTCTATGAACATCGTCCGTCTTTTCCAATAAATTTTACTCGCTTTTGTAAAAATAAGTTTCCGTGAGGTTTGAACTGCGTGTCAGAAAACATTAGCCGCTAAATGCTAAAAAACACCAAAAATGACCGCGGAGCCGAGACACTTATAGGATATATTTAATCCTTTAACTCAATCATGATGTTGATATGTTTATTTAGTTAATTTCAGATGAGTAGAAACGTGTTCTTTTTTTGGATCTGAATCTTAAGATAGAACCAGAACAGAACTACCAAGGCAGTTAGCCTCGAGGCTAGTTTAGCCGTTAGCGTCGAGCTATTCTCCCACCAACTTGTTTTTAAACGACCGAGGACGCCTCAAAGTTCACTAGACATACCTCAATTTCTTCCTCAATTTTTGATTGATACTCAGAGTGCGGTGAATCAACGAGTTTCTTTTAAATTTGCTGAAAATGTCTTGAATTTAATCGTCTCTATTGTGTTTCTTCTTCCTTTAAATCAACATGGTCGCCTCCTCTTCCTCGATGTTTCTCTCTACTGTTTTTTTCATAAAGCTTCTCTCGTACGCTGCCGCCACCTGCTGTCACAAACGGTTATTACACTACCGGAAGTCCCCATAGGACGTCCTTTATTTACTCTATACTTCATTTATCTATATAATCCTGGTCCTGGGGGGCCACTGCCCTGCATGGTTTAGTTTTTGAGGTGAATTTCAGAAACCTGATAATCACAAATTGATTAAAACCAGGTGTGTTGGTGCAGGAAACAGAAAACATACAGGCCTACAGGACCAGGCTCAGCCTGAGGACAGCTGACTTGAGGAAGACTCCATCCGGAGTCAACCCCAGAAAAGCTGCCAGACTACACAACATTGGAGAGAGTGTGTGCAGACCAGCTGGCTGTGTGTGCTGCTGAACATTCAGGTCAAAGGCCTGGGGGAAAAAAATCACCCATTCTGTGATTCTCCACAGATGGCCAGACCCTTGCCTGCAGATCACATACCTCTCTATCAGTAACTTACTCAGCAGTAGAATAGAACTACTAGGTTCTGAGCTTTAAACACTATAAGTCACATGCACAACCTTCTGCCTTCAGCTAAAACCAAAGACTGCATTTTGTCATCTTATTGCAGGCGAAGTCTGCACAAACGTCATTTCATTCAACTACATGCTTTGTATGTAGAGAATGACAATAAAGTTTTTGAATCTTGAAACTTCATTCAGGTACGTTTGGACCACCTCAACTGTTGCGCCCTCAGTGACATTTTGGGTCTTTTGTCTGCAGAACTGTGGTGTCCAAATGATGCAACCCTAGACAATCAGAATAGAGACTAAAGTGTGACACATTTCTAATGGATTCATGTAGGTCACTCTTGGAAACGAGATTTGATATCTCAGCGAATTTTCATCATGTTAAAGGAATAATGAACCTTGAGTCATCAGCTTTTGGATGTCAACCCACGCGTTAACATGAGCCTCGACCCAGAATAGAAGCATCGTTTATTGTCCCTCAGTGCGGAAACTTAGGTGGAACTTAGGTAGGACACACTATTCATCCTGGTCTGGACAATTTATTTTCACTTTATTTTATTATTCTATTATTAGACAATTATCTCTGATCTAGGAATAAAAGGTCCTAAACTCAGGGAATAGTTGCGTGGATGCAAATATTTGTTTTCTGTCCGACTGAACTGAAAAAAAACTTTAGGAAAAGCTCAAAAACATAATTTGTCTCATTTTCTTTAGCTGACACAAAAAAGTTTATCTGGTATCTGCACAGAAGTTTGATTATTGTAGTTGATAAAAATCTAAAAATAAACACAAAAATCCAAAACACCAGGAGTTCATGTACAGTTATTTAATTTCACAGTCAAATACTGCTGGTAAACACCTTTACATCACACTGTAAACATGAGGCAAACAGGAAATAAATCCAATTACACATCAGATGTAAATATAATATCAATAAGACACACAGCATCTGTGCTTCCAGTTCAAGTACAGCTTTTATCCTGATCAGAAAGCAGCAGAGTTTTCAGTTCAAGGCACAAAAATGTTTCAGAGAAACAGTCAGCAGGTAAAAAATAAAACTCCCCTCGACTTGTTCAAAACACGTCAGTTTTAGAAAATCTGAAAGTTTTAGCTTATTAATAAAATAATAAATATAGTTTCCTCAAACAAAAGGCTGATTAAACACAGAAGGGTGACTCCTCCTTTGCAGGAACGTCGTCTCATCGGGTGACGCTAGTTGTAGGTTTTATCGGCTCTGCTAGAAATCCATCAGCAGGTTTAAAGTGCAGTTTTCCCTGATCCATCCTGGTTCTCAGCACATGATCCGTTTCCCTGATCATAACATCCCAGTTACAGGAACCAGCTGGATGACTTGGCACTACAGGTCTTTAGGAAGAGCATTCCTCATGTTTTCCTGCAGGAAGACCTCCCTGACTCGAGCCACGCAGATGTTTGAAGCAAACTGCGTCTCTTTGCATATCTGCGACAGACTGAGGAAGCCGTGAGGAAGATCCTCCACCACCGTCAGGCTCACGGGCTGCTTCATCGCTCGTAGCTTCTTAGCGAACATCACAGAGTCGTCGAGTAGAGCGTCCAGAGCCGAGGCCTGAAGAGCACAGAGAGGAACACTGAGTCAGGAGGAGCAGAACCAGGGTGCTGACATACTAAAACCACACGGGAGAATGTTCTCCTCCTTTCTTACCACAATGTGAACGGGCGGCAGACCTTTGAGCAGACTGCTCGGCGCCAGCAGCGGCGACACAAACGGGTTCCTCATGACAGGGCAGGACGTCGGGTTAATGAACGCCGGGCAGTCGGAGCGCAGAGGCTCAAAGCCGTCTGGATAATGGATGGGATCTGCAGAGTTCTGGAAGGCGAGGTCAGTGGAGGTTCTCCGGATCTCGTTTCCTCTTGGAGATGGAGACCCACCTGAGGTCCGGCTGGGATCCAGAAAGGACTGGATCCAATTGGAAGCTCCCTGAGTGAGGTCACTGAGCAGCATAGCCGTGTCTCGACCCAGAGCGCTCAGACTGCCTCTTCTCTCTGCCGGCTGGACCGTCTGGAAGTCCGAACCTTGGAAAACCAGATACCAGCAGATAAGGGTCAAAGGTCAGATTTCTGTCCAACTGATTAGTTTTAAACTAGTCTGGATCAGGTTTAAACTAGTCTGGACCAGATTTAAACTAGTCTGGATCAGGTTTAAACTAGTCTGGATCAGATTTTAACTAGTCTGGATCAGGTGTAAACTGGTCTGGATTAGGTTTAAACTGGTCTGGATCAGATTTAAACTGGTCTGGATCAGATTTAGACTAGTCTGGATCAGGTGTAAACTGGTCTGGATCAGATTTAAACTAGTCTAGATCAGGTGTAAACTAGTCTGGATCAGGTGTAAACTGGTCTGGATCAGATTTAAACTAGTCTGGATCAGATTTAAGCTAGTCTGGATCAGATTTAAACTAGTCTGGACCAGGTGTAAACTGGTCTGGATCACATTTAAACTAGTCTGGATCAGGTGTAAACTGGTCTGGATTAGGTTTAAACTGGTCTGGATCAGATTTAAACTAGTCTGAATCAGGTGTAAACTGGTCTGGATCAGATTTAAACTCATCTGGATCAGATTTAAACTGGTCTGGATCAGATTTAAACTAGTCTGTATCAGGTGTAAACTGGTCTGGATTAGGTTTAAACTGGTCTGGATCAGATTTAAACTGGTCTGGATCTGATTTAAACTAGTCTGGATCAGGTGTAAACTGATCTGGATCAGGTGTAAACTGGTCTGGATCAGATTTAAACTGGTCTGGATCAGGTGCAAAGATGGGTCCGTCTGTCCCTGATCTGCAGACCAGTTCACCCTGCAGGCGGGTGAACACCACCAGCTGAACATAAACCCAGGTGGGAGCAGGAGCGGGTAGTTAAACATTTCTTCCTTCCACATGATCCAGTTCTGACAGAAGTCCTTCTGATGTCCTGTGTTCTGTTCTAGAAGGACCGGGAAGTTCTGCCGAGCCAAATGAGGCGTGGAGCAGAACACAAACACACCTGCATAGGCGTTCAGGCACTTAGCAAGGACGCCTAAAGGCAGCAGGGGGTCAATGAGTGTGAGCAGCCGGGAGGGCGAGGCGTCCGTGGTGAGCAAGGTGGCAGGGTATGCAGCCACGATCCCATCAGGAACACGGATCCCGGAGGTCAAGGCCCTCATGGAGACAGTGATGCAGAGGTTTCCTCCGGCGCTGTCCCCAGCCAGACAAACCCGCTCCGCTGTAGAACCTGAAATCCAACAGCAGAGCGGAACGTTCAGGAAGATCTGCTCATCTGAGAGGAAACACCTCACGTGTTAGTACAGTACAGTGGCCCAGAAGGGACAAACACCAGGGTGTACAATAGGACCAAGACAGTTGTATGTCCAACTCAAGTTGTTAGGGATGCACCGACTCTGGTTCTGAGGGCTGATTCTGACTAAAGATTTCCTCAAATAACAAATGTGCAAAATAAATGTCTCACTGGCTTAAATGTCTGGTTCTGGAAGTGAAAACGTCCACCTGGAGGATTTGCTGTTGCTACGGTGAGGATGAGTTCATGGACCAAACAGGAAAATCAAATTTCTGAGATTCTGACTGAACGATCATGCTGAATATCAGCTGATTCACAGGTACAACAGGTAAAACATTGTTTATATAATTTTCATAGAATCCTGCTTTAAAGTTTTGAACTTTTCACTTCCTGCATTAAATCAGGCAAGTTGGAGCAGAAAAGCATCTAAAACATGCGGGATCTGTGGCCTTGGAGGGTTTTTCCAGCTGTGTTTAACCAACTCTTCAAGAAAATATTCAGCTTTTAATAAAACAAATCAAGAGTCTGAAGTTATAGTTGGTTGGGATCAGGATCCAGGACAGAAACAGGAAATCTGCAGTCTGATGAGTCACCATTATGGCGGGTCAACGCGTTGTCTTCTATCGTTGAATCTAACAAAAAACTGATGACGATGATTTTAACCTTAAAAATGTAAAAGGTTTAGTTTTGGTGCTCTTTCATCAGGATTCGTCTCATATCAAACAGGTGTTTGAACGTTTTTTATTTCCTGTAACAAAGTAACTTAATGAGCAACCTGACCTAAAGCGAGGACATAAAACTGGTTCATGCATTCATAACATCCAGGTTGCCATTTTTGCTTGGTGTCTAAACAGTTCCATGGAAATTTTTTGAGTTTATTAGAAACAATGCAGCTTGGACAGACAGGAACAAGCGCCAAAGATCATATGTCTCCTGTTCTTGTGTGTCAGTAGACTCGTATGAAATCAGACGTCACTTATCTCAGAGATCTTTTTGTTCCTCATCACTCAGAAGAAAACTCTCTGTTTTCTAAGAACAGGTTTACATGTGATTCCCAGAATAAACGGGACTAAAATGGGAGTCCAGTTTCATCTGAATCAGCTCCTAACTTAGTTTATAGGCTTTAAAAACTTAAACATATCGCGTTTCGCCGAATTTAAGAACTTCTGTAAGCTCTGCTTCAATGTCAGACTGTAAACACGAGACTTTCTGAGACTCGTGTAGTGGCAACGTGAAGTCCAAAGAGAAACAGTTCATGTGAAATTCGGTCTTCCCCTGAAGCAAAGTTCTGATAGAAAAGAAAAAAACATGAAACTGTTAGAAAAGAAGAATACTGTCTGTAAACAATAAAACCAGGATGTTAGATGTCAGCTTTACGCTGATATCCGACATACCGATACAGTCAAACACTCTCATACCAACACAAACTCACACCAATATCTCATCATTCACACTTAAACTATTAACATCATCTGCTTTAATTTAAGTTGGGCCAGTTAAGCCAAAAAAACCAAAAATATCTCATAAACTAAACCTGAGATCTGTCACGTTTGGACATTTTGAATGAAGAGTTTGCTGTATAATGAGTGTGTGGGATGTAAACGTTGTGTCATTAAAAGAGTTAAAACCGATAGATATCACCTTTTAAGGCTAATAATATAGAACATCCCTTATTGAAGCCTTTAATTTAGTTACAAATTAAACCTTAAAGGAATTTAAATAATCCCTATAATAATAATAATTGGTTGGTTTTTTTAACATAAAAACTCCAGAAATAAACAAATGGAAAATATAAGATGTTTTTTGTTTATTAATCAGTGCAAAAAGGAGGGGGCGGAGCTTAAAACCTGTACTGAAACCAGCCACTAGGGGGCGTTGGTTTGTTATTAATAACTAGACAGCTGGTTAAATTCTGGTCAGATAGCTCGGATTCCTGTGTTCAGCGCCCCCACCAGGAGCCATGATGGAACAACGTCCAGAAAAAGATTAAAAATCTTCTCATTCTCGTACCGCATGTAGAAAGATGACAACATTATACGTTATTATGTTATAAATAAGAGATTTTAAGTATAAAAGTTACACATGGACAAACGTTTGAAAGTTTTCACCCGTTTTCTGGTTGTTTTAATTCAGCAGCACCTGTCTAGCTGCTAACCGGACACCACAGGTGAGCACTGACCCAGCAGGTGACAGTTGTTCAGGGCCCAGCAGTAGGCGTAGAAGCATTCCTCCAGAGCTCGAGGAAAAGGCGCTTCAGGTGACAGAGAGTAATCAACGGAGAGGATGGGGACGCCCAGCTCCTTCGACCAGTTACGAAGATAATTCTGATAAATGGAAGAGCAGAAGAGACTCAGAATTAATCCTAAACTCTTAAGAACTCTTTTATCATGTTCTCCAGATGAGGATGTGTGGATTTCCAGCAGGTTGGTACCTCGTGGGAACGAGAAGTTTGGGCCACAAAGCCTCCTCCATGGAAGTGAATGAGCAGCCAGGGGGAGCGCGGCTGCTTCTGTCTCCAGGGCAGACGGGAGGAGATGGGAGGAGGATCGCTTCGGGAAAACACCAGCAGCTCCTCGCTGTCCTAAAACATCCAACAGGAGACGAGAACTGCACTGACTTCAGGAAACATTCAAATCAGGTTTGTTGCTCCTGAATGATAAAAGAGCATTTTAACTCCTATCTGCTCCCTGATTGGTCCAGAAGCAGCTCATCTGTTGCCATAGCAGCACTGTAATTATGAGGCTAAATAAAGACGGGTTAAATCTACTCAGACTCATCCGGTGAATGAGGCTGAAACCGTTTCTACTGGAACTTCATGATAATATTTATACATATTAATATTTATCAGGATAAAGTGAATTCTGTTAGGAGTATTTATGTGTCTGATGGTTAGAGGTGACTAAAACTGTGACCACATTCCTTCCAGTGTGAGGCTCGTGGATCCTCACCTGACCTTCTCGAAGGTCGTAGGAGAGCAGCCTCATGTGGACCGGCCCGGGGCCCCAGTGGGCGATGGGAGGAGACACGGTGGTGGAGAGCCGGGGGTCTGAGGCCAGAGGGAGGCGCAGAGTGACCGGAGGCACAGTTAATGTGAAGTTTACCTGCACCGGGTTGGAGGCGATTCGGGTGAAACCCTGAACACAAGGAAACATGAGGAGGAGTAAAGATTTCCTCCAGAGCGGCGCTCCTGGGTAACGGAGGGAAAATAATGGCGTGTGACCCTGCCTACTGATAAAATGTCAGACTCTGTGACGTTCCAGAAGGACTTCCAGAACTGCATATCCAGATTCTGCGTGATGCGTTCAAACTCAGCTCCTCGTAACTCCGGATCGATGACGTACTTCCCGGATGTGAAGAGTGACAAGGCGGCTGTTCCTGCAGGGAGAGGAAAACTTAGTCTGAAGATGATCCAAACAGCAAATCCCAAGATAAGACCAGAGGAAAAGCTCCTCACCGATCCCAGACTGCTGTTTACCGTACGTCTCTCCGTAGGAAACCATGCTGATGACGATGGTTTGGAGGAAGGGTCTGAGGGCGGGGGAGAACTGTGGAGGGAAACAGACCAAACTGGTTTGATGGTTTTGTTGTGAAACCCATGGGTGGACTTATATATACAGTCTTTGGTGGAGAAGCAGAAGCTACTGGAGGACCTGGAAGCCCAGACAGCGGCCGTAGAAACAGGCTTTGTGCATGGAGCTGTACTCCTGCACAAACTGGCGGTTCAGGTCCGAATCCTGCTGGATGTAGAGCTGGCCGTGCTCGTTGTCATGGATCAGACGCTGGGCGAGGTAGAGCAGGGCTCGCAGCTGGCAGAGGGCGCTGCAGTACGCCTCCATCTCTGTGGCGTTGTGCTCGGCTCTGAAGAACGCTCCGTTGTAGTTGGAGGCGATGTACTGGCCTTTGTGGATGATGTGCAGAAGACACGACTGTAAGACCTGAGAAGGACAGAAACCACAAGATCATCAGAAACACTCGAGGGACGGCAGCCGGTGAAGGACGGGGAGAGTCTGAGGAAAGTTTTCTTTGATCCCTGTGGGATGAATCAAACTCCATCCTTTAGATCCTGTTTCAGATCAGAACCATGGTCCGGTTTTTCCTACATGAGTTAATTTCTCCTTAAAGCTTTTCCTGAACTCTGTAGATCGGACTTCTTGAATAATCTTTAAACCCCATCGATACTTTTGTCTTCCTAGGAGTTGAAAGCTACATTGTCAAAGAAATCCGTGTTAAAAACATCTGAATAAAGTTCCTAAAGAGTCAGAAAGAATTCCAGCAGCTCCTCCAATCAGACACCATCATGACCGTAACTCCTGACCAGCAGGTTAAAGTAATAAAAATAATTTCATTTTGTTTATTTCTGACCATCCTATCGGTCAAACCAACGCTTGTGCAGAAGGTTTTTCATTTGTTCTGTTTTGGTATTTTTGCTCCTTTGTTTGATTAAACTACTCTGCTGGTTTTACTATGTTGTCCTTTTATTCTGGCCTTTATGTTGTCTGCCTGTTATCTTTTCCTGTGTCAGATATTGAGTTACAGGAAGCTGAACAATAACAAACTCATTGTTCTTGGAGACATCGTCTCTGGAACACGAGACCTTGTTTAGTTAAGCTGCACATTTATTGTTTAATAAAATAGTAACACATTTATTTATTTATTTATTTATTTATTTATTTATTTATTTATTTATTCATCATCAATATAGTTTAGAAACACACCGATTCTGGGGTTGAGGCCGACATCGATTTATCTGGCAGAACAATAATGAACTAAATCCTTTCTAGTGAAAGTCGGTTGAACCTGGAGGATCTGTTTTTCCTATCGAACCTTAGCGGTGGTGAGTTCAGGGACTGGAGAGAAAAAAAAGACTTTTACATTTAAAACTTTATAGATAATTATAAACTTTTAAAGTTTTTATAGATTATTTATAAATACATAAATGAGATGAAATAAAAGTAGGAGAGCCCACTGATCGGTTTAATTTTTCTGTCTCAGCTGGATCTTCTTCCCGTTTCTGACTTGCCGATTCTGCTCAGAGTTTTTAGATTAAACGCTGCAGCTCTCAGCTCTCTGGGAATCAGGGGTTTGGAGCTAAAATCCAGTTTTCTGTCAAACTGAGTTATCCATGGAGAAGTCTGGAGAACTATTGATTCCGACCACTCCAGGAGATTACGGGAGAATCTGGCTGCTCTGACGGAAAACAGAAACAAATCAGGACTGAATCTGAAGATTTGGCTGCTGTCTTTTTAACCCCCCCTCCCTGATGCGGCACATCTCACCTTCACCAGAGTTCGGTACCCGTTTCCAGGCGTTTGTGCGTCGAAGTCGTAGTGATGATAGACGGTGGTGAAGCTGGCCACCATGGGCTCCAGGGCACGGCCGTGCTCCTGGATCTTCTTCATACTCGTGACCAGGCGCTTGGTAACGGTCCCGTACGGTAAGTCGGCAGGCCCACACAGAATGGAGATGTTTTCCTGACATACTCTCTCCAGAGCTGAAAACACAACCTTGTAATCCATCCTAGAGGCTGGAGGAGAGAGAGAGAGAGAGGGAGTCAAAGGTCCACATGTGTCTTTATATCTGCCTCTGCAGCTATCAGCTCAGGAAGCATGTGATGAGATCTGGATCGTCTAAGAAAAGGTCGATCATCAAGGTTAAACACACAGATCCAGCGTTACTCACAGCTGTGCTGATCACTCCTGTTATCTGTCTGAACTTTGGAGCCAGAATCGACATGATGACTCCAAGTGGAGGATATTTGATTTAACATCATAAACATAACTGTTCATGAGGTATTTAATCATCTGGAGCACACAGACACAACAGAACACCGACTCATCTGCTGTCAGGATGAATTCATCCTACAGGCTGGAAACCAGCAACAGGTTCTGATGTTCTGGTGTCACTCAGACCCAAACGGTTCTGACCTGAAGCCATAAAATATCTATGGTGTGGCATAAATATCACCAGATATTGTCACGTTATGAGCCACAATTGTTTCTAACAGCTGCCTTCACCAGATGTTTGAGGTGATGAAACATCTGTATCACAGCTGATCATTTCATTCAGGCTGTTTATTATCAGTTCTTTGAAGATGCTGGAACAGTTTGTTTCATTAATATATTCCACATTGCAATATCTGGATTTTAAATTTACATATTTTTAGCATCAATATGAAAACTGTCTGTATGGAGATTGTTGAAAAACCCAACAGGAGCACAGCTTATCATCTTCTTTCTCCTTGGGTTTTTCCCTTCAGGGGTCGCCATGGCGATTCATCTGTAGCTGATAACACGTTAAGAACAGAGAGGTTGTGCAGAAGCAGCTCAGCCGCTGACGACTAACTAATCAGGACACAGAGTCCCTTCTGGCAATCATCACCAACACTCAGGGCTTTTGTTACATCTTTGGCACATGATGGGTTTGACTTTTCCTGTTTGTGGTCAAGAGTCTGGGTCTAACTGGTCCTCGGATCACAAAAATACACCGGAATGATGAGATGAATTCATAAAGCTGTTAAAATGACAGCATTCCCTAACCCAGACCCGGATTATAACAACAACCAGCTCAGTTTCAGACAGAGACAGGGTTCCTGTGAGACGTTTGGTAGAATGTTCCTTTAATCAGGTGAGATATCCTAAAGAGCCCCAGGTCCTCGTTTAATCACAACAGTTTAAAACACAGACCCCAGCTCTGCTTTAATGAAAATGTTAAAATCCATTAATCTTGTTGGGTCAGGTAACCGATCCAGGTGAGAAACCCAGACGTCCCTCTCTCCAGAGACCCTTTTCACCTCCTCCTGGGGGACACCACCTTATTCCCAGACCAGAGAGGATATAATATCCCTCCATAAGGTTTTGGGTCTGTTTCCAGAGGAAGGAGACCAGGAGCTATCCTGATCGGATCGCACCCGACTGAAAATGGAGCTTTAACTAATTATTATGGGCAGTAAAAGGGAATGTTTTAACACAGGTATTATTCCTGTTTTTCATAGACATCGCACTTTTCAGAGGTCTCTAGCTCCACTACACCTGGTCAGGTAGGTTTTCATGCTAATTTGAACTTTAGACCTGATCGTTATTTAGTTTATAAACGGTCTCTAGATGTGATCTGATGCACCGAGCTTTGCTTCCCAGCGGAATGTCGCCGTTTTCCTGCATAAAAGCCCCGCTTGTCTCACTGAAGCGCTTTAAACGCATCAGCTGACAAATGACGCGTCGCGAAGCTGTCCGTCAACACGCCTCGACACAACACCGCCACCTCTCCGGTACCGGCTCCATTCGGTCCAAACGTTCGGAACATTTTCAGCCGCCAGGTTCACCGACTTAAAAAAAAAATCCCCACAACGAGGAACCGCTGAGACCGGGTGGGAAGGGACGAGGCGCCGTTTGGTCTGAGGGACAACTTCACTCACGACACCAAGTTTGATGAGTTTAGTTCCGTATTTTAGCTCCGTGTCGGAACGCGGAAACACAGCAACGCCGCCGACGGTTCACACTAATGTTCCCCGTCGAGTTAAATCATCATTAACGTACAAAACACAACAAACACGGGTCTCTGTGCGGGTTTAATAGCATTTACTCACCAAAACGCATCTTCTTCCGTGGTGTTCTGCTCGGTTTCTGTCCGCGCGCCCCCGCGGGGAATGCTGGGGACGAGCGCAGCGCGTGCAGATCTGGCTACACGGTTAGCATCATAAAAGTTAGCAAAACCCCACAAATGTTCCAAATAACTCACAGTCTTATCAATAAATGTCGGTGGTTCTATTTACTAGTCAATTTTAATCAAATAAGTGCTCTCATTAATGTATTATTTATTTATGAGTCAAATAAATATTAAAACCCAAATCAATGTTTCTGGTGTTTTATTAAATTAAGTTCCACAAAAAGGGATTTTTTTACGAAAAATACAGATAAGGTTGAATTTGTCATAATTATTTTTATTTAACCCAATAAACATAAAAGTTTTTGTTGTATTTTCACAAGATAGCACACACACCTTTCAAATAAATGTGTTTTGGTGAGCTGTATTCCGGGGTTAATGTATGTATATTAAGGAATTATTTGGGTTTATGAATATTGATTTCTGTTTTTATGTTTTAAGTGTGATTTATGTGTACAGTTGCCCATGTATTAAATGTACTAACAAAAACAAACAATTATCACATAGGCTATCTTCTACAGTATTTGATTTGAATAATAAAGTCTTGAAGGAAAAACATAATGGACATAATTCCTTCAAGACTTTACTATTATTCAAAGATAATTTCATAGAAAATGATTGAGTTTTGGTAAAATCTTAAGAATAACAATATGCATGATAATACAGACATCCCACAACAAGTTTTTGGACTGAACTAAAGTTGTTTTTGTTGTCTGATTTTAAATTGGACTGTAAAAGTGAATCATCAGTAGTTAACCCAGTGATTATTTACTGTGCGTTTCATTAAAATCCACTCAGTGTTGGTGACTGAC
Organism: Aphyosemion australe; assembly: GCA_006937985.1. Taxonomy (NCBI): domain Eukaryota; kingdom Metazoa; phylum Chordata; class Actinopteri; order Cyprinodontiformes; family Nothobranchiidae; genus Aphyosemion; species Aphyosemion australe. Next base: position 382,673 of record SSNS01000286.1, on the reverse strand, counting down.
CATAGCACTGGGTTACGGGTAGGGATAACTAACGCTCAACTACTTCAACACTAAATTTGAGCAAGTTTTTTTCATACGGACTGATTTGAGGTCATTTCTGTGTTTTTTAAATGTCAGCTGGCTGTAGTTTCTTAACCTACAGGTAGCTAATGAAAACCTGGAAACCACTGATGGGTGACCTTTGAACTCACATGAGAAGCCATCATGTGATCAGTAACTCTGTGCTGCCAGTGTTGAGAGTCACCTCTGCATGACACAGCATGACAGGGATTTTTTCATCAGCTGTGTTTTATAAGCTGGCGATGCTCATTAGTATCAGATCAGTGCTCAAATCAAAGGTCATTGTTGTGTTGATCCAACACTTCAGTGTGACTCACCCGCATTCCACACGGATGAATGTTGTCCATCTGGAACGTATCCATGCTGGTGCTCTGATCCCTCTCCCCTCTGGTACCAACACAGACAGCAGGTAACAAATACTGGGATATTTCTGCATAAGCTCTGTTAATTTTCAATTCATGAAAAAGAATTTCATTTAGAAAAAGAATTCACAGGCTCTGAAAAGTTGAATGGTTTCTTTCTGATCTCATTGGTTTTTGTTTTATTTTATAATCAGATTCATTTATTCTTACTAAACACGTTAGAGAGAATAAAAAACAAAATGTTTCAGGCTGACCTAAACAAACAAATGAATAAAACAACAGTCATTCATATAAAACTGATATCGTTCATCAGCATCAGAGTAGACGGTGTTCTGGCTTCGAGACTGCTCAGTCTCCTGCCTGAAGGAAGGAGGATGAATCGTTAATGGACCCGAGGAGTGTAGTCCACAAACGTCTCCTGTTGTCTTGTTTATCTTAAATACTATTAATACATTTCCAAAGTTGAGTGTGATGCAGATAAAAAGCCAAATCAGTCACTGTCTGCAGCTCAGCATTTTTTAATGATCTTATCAGCGAGTTAAAGATTAACTAGCCTAGTGAACTAGACCAAATTCTTGCTTTGCAGAGTTTATATTCACATATATAGGATGGCTTGCCAGGCTAAAAGATTAACGATAAAAAAATTCAGTTTTCGTTACTGTGATTCCTGTTAAACAAGTCTTTCTGTCTGAGGATCTTTAACCTGCTGGGACTGAAATAACCCAGGTTTATGGTGGTGTAAATGACAACAACAACAACAATAATAATAATAATTAGTCAGATTTATAAATATTCACCAATAACTAATTTAAAGACTGATTTAATATTCATGCTGCTGCTGTATCAAGATGTAAATAAATAATTTATCCTCCTTCTGTAGTTGTTTTGTAGAGTCCAGTCCTGATTCCACCTGATGATCCAACAGAACCTCCTCCAGCAACTCTCAGACTCTTCTGTCGGGCTTCATCAGTCCCACCACAGCTTCTCAGTCAGGTTCTGGTCTGCAGCATCTTGGGTCTGTTGTAGGTCTAAAGAAAAGAGAACTTTGAAGAGCTGATGAACGAAGAACATGAGAGAGAATGGAGAGTAGAATAGGTGACTGTTGTGGATCAGGAAGTAGAGGAGATTAGTGAGGAAAGCTTTGAAGAGGACAAAGAGGAGAAGCAGTTGGTACTGATGACATACCTGTGGAGGTATGGAAGTGTCTAGGACCTTGACGAGTGAGAAGAAGCCTGAGGAATGGAGGAAAAGTTTTCTGGTGCCGATTTCCAAGAACAAGGGAGATGTACAGAAATGTTGAATGAGTCATACAATGAACTTGTGGGAAAGAGTGGTGGAAGCTAGGCTGAGGTCAGAAGTGAGCATTTGTGAGCAGCAGAATGGTTTCATGTCAAGAAAGAGTTCTCTGATGCTTTTTTGCTGTAAGGATGCAGCTGGAGAAGAACAGAGAAGGTCAGAGGGAGCTGCATTGTGTCTTTGTAGGTTTAGAGAAGACGTACGACAGGGTGCTGAAAGAGGAGCTGTGGGGCATGAGGAGGTCTGGAGTGGTAGAGAAATATGTTAGAGTGGTGCAGAACATTTATGAGAGGTGTGAGACAGCAGTGAGGTGTGCTGTAGGAGTGATGGAGGAGTTCAGAGCTCTAAGCCAACTTGTTTGCTTTGGTGATGGACAGACAGGCTGACGGATGATAGACAGGGGTCTCCGTGGACTACGGTGTTTGCAGATGACATCATGATCTGCAGTGAGAGCACCAGCAGCTGAAACAATAAAACATTTATAAAACATACTTTTATACATCTGAGTCTACCTGCTATAAGAATCAAACACAATGCTCTGTCAATGTCTATCTGACAACCGTTCAGGGCAAAAAGACAAACCATGAGAACAGTGGCTAGCTTCAGTTAGCTTAGCATGCTAACTGTGCTGAATCTTATTCATAAAGTCGTAATTTCAACACGAACACAGCGGACCTCCACAAAATACACTCTGACTGCGCTTACCTACCTGGGACAGGTATTGTGGGTTTGTTAACTCAACATAAAGACTTTAAACCAACGTTAAGCATAGTGCAGCTTCACCTATAGCTACACCTAGCTACACCTAGCTTACTTTCACCAGCTTCCAGTAAACAATCACTGCCCACCAGCTGTGGTGAAATTCATTAACCTTTTTATCTCTGTTACGCCAGCAGGGGCGAAATTTCCAAGCACCTCAAAGACTTTAAAATTCTCTGATGCTGATTGGCCAAATATTTATTATTTCTGTCTCACAACCGCACATGATTGGCTGTTTGGCTTGACTTCAGGGGCACTTTGCTGCGCGCCCCTAAAGAGGAATTATATGAGTCTGTCGGGTGGAATTCATTGTTCGGTGAGAGTCAGTTTGTGGAAATAACTTCCACATTGATAATAAATGTATCTATTTTTATATTTTTTCCCTCCGCATCTGAGAGGGTAGCCCGTCGTGTGGACACACCTGTACACCTGTGCACACACCTGTACACTCATTTATAAATCCACTGAATTAAAAGGTGTTTTAACTGTTTAATTTGTCTGATTTCCTCTCTTCTCCCATCAGGAGAAACCAGCTCTAGAATGATGCAGCAGCTTTACTCATAAACTAACAACAGACATGTATGTGGTGTAAACAGCTCCGACTTCCTGGCAGATCAAACTCAATCACTTTGATTTTATTATTATGATAAAATATTTGTTTGTTTAATAATTTGTGGCTGTTGTCATACATGTTGTATTGTTGTTTATATTCATAAAATCCTACACATCCTACTAAAACATTCTTTGTGATGTGATAGGAAGCCATGTGTTATAATAATGTGTTAACGCTGTCAGTAGAAAATCAGGTTGTTTTACTGTGTCTCTTTGCTGAAAACTGTAAATGAGTCTGAAGGAGAACTTGTTCCTCTTTTGTGTGCATCTGATCTTTGAGATTAACATATCAGATTTCTGTTAGTGCATTGATTGCAAATTGTCTGAGAAGGAATTTAATATTTGAAGATATTTTCTGTGTGAAAGGAAAGCTGATATGACTGTTAAAATTTAAACCAAAGTGATTGTGACGAAAAGCTCCTGATAATTAACTGAAAGAAGAGAAACTCGGGGTCAATCATGGGTTTATGTTGTCTAAATACGGCCATGTGCAGGCGCTGGCGGCTCAACGCGGCCGCGATGGACCAGGAGGGGACGTTCAGAGTTCACCGGCTGATTTCCAATAAAGTAACAAACAGGTCAGAACACCTTCCTGTCCCACGTCACCTGTGTAAACCTGAACAGCGCTCGCCAATCCGTCACAGGTGCTCTGCTTTCCGACAGGAAATGAAGGCATCATATGCTTTTCTGCAACGTTCTGCAAAAAAAGTGTCTCTTTTTACCAAGCAGCAGCCGATCAGCTAATCAATAACAGCAGATCAATAACAGCCGGGTCCAAACCTCAGCTGTTTCCCAGGGAACCAAATCAACCAGAGACTTTGATTAAAATGGTTTATTTATCAAAGTTTCCAGCTAACATTTAGCTTGTATTGTGTAAAATAAAGAAACTTGACATGTTTTTAATATAATCAGTGACTTCCTGGATTCAATCAGCTGATTTTTACTGTTAAACCCTCCCGTGGCGGACGGATGTTCCAAAGCTGCTTTTGCCGTGTTGATGCTTTTATCACCACCACCAGCTAACAGACCGTGATGTTTGTAACTCATTATTGTTGTTTTGTTTACATATCTTTAGGTCGTGGAGTACTTTTATCTTGTCTCCTTCTCCTTTAACCAGGACTGATGTTCATTTTCTGTCTTTCCTGGTTAAATAAAACTTTATTAGAATGAATCAAAATGAGTTCATCAGTTCTGTAAACTATTTCTCTGAACAGAGGCTGTTCAGGTAAAATGGAGGATATTTATAAGTTATAAGCACAAACAAATGACTGAATGGATTAAAAAAACTTTTTCAGAAACATCCACACCTTGAATTGTGGGTCTAGAGCGTCTCACCTGGTCAGGTGGGAGGAAACATCTGTCCTCGTTAGTGGGAATCACCTCAAACCCTCTTAAAACGATGGATCTGAGTCCAAACTCCAGTTCAGTTTGATCCAAACAGACGTGACTTGATTCTTCATTAAAAACAGGAGCAACAGGTAATAAAAAACAGCCATTTCTATAAAACCTCAGTGAGAAAAGCTCTGAATCGGAGCCAGACCTGGTTTATTTTTATCACACGGAGAGAATCACTGCTCTGATCGGGGTGTGTTCCTGCTGATTGTTCTCATGCTTTGGTGCTTCACATAAGAACTTCTGAAATGGCTTCTCAAATACATTAATACCAGTTTAAAGTTACTCACAGGCCTTTAAAAGAACGAAGCAAAAGCATCAAATCTGCGTCGGAACAAAGTGGTCAAACAAGCTGGTCCAGGTGTGAGGAGGTGGGAGGAGACGCAGGAGCATCAGAATGGGCAGAGCTTCACCTGCTGTAGAAAACTGGATCCTGACAGAGAGGAGAGCAGACAGAGGGCCATCATGGTCAGGTAGGGTCCAGACCTGGATGTGAGGAGCAAAGTCAGACCCCAGAGGGAGGAATGAGAGTCTGAGAGTCCAGAACACTTCAGATCTAAACCATAACATGGCCGGAGTTTGGAGACCCGCTCTGCTCCTCTGCATCCTGCTGCTGGTGGTGTCCAGAGGCCCGGCTTGGGCCCGAACCAGAACCAACGGGAGCTCGGTGAACTCGTCAAAGACAGAGAATCCCCAGCCAGGTGGAGTACTGATCACCACACTGCCCATCGTCTCCTGGCAATGGGATGAGGTGAAACCGCCGTACCTGGTGGCTCTGTGGATCCTGGTCTGCTGGCTCTGCAAACTCGGTGAGTGCTGGTCCCTTTGGACTTCCTGTGTTGGTTTTAAAATTAAACAGCCTCAAAGTGTCACAAACAGTCAGAAAGGTCAAATGAATCAACCAGTCAGGTTAGAGTTAGGGTCGGAGAATCTAGGAATGAGAATTTGTTCAGAATCAGAATCATGAGTGAGTTTTTATCAGGAGTAAAAAAATAACCTTTTATTATTTAAAACCTTTACATCGCCTCTGTCAGCGCGCCCGGGGCAGCTGTGGCTACACTGTAGCTCATCATCACCAGTGTGTGAATGTGTGTGAATGGATGAATGATTCACGCTAGTGTAAAGCGCTCTGGAGTCCTCTGACTCTGAAAGGCGCTATACAAGTGCAGGTCATTTATAATTTATCGTCACATACGTCTGTGCTTATGAACTTCTCACAACTGCTTTTTTGTTCCGTTTCTGCATGAAAAACATTTTTAAAAGACGAGTTTATTTAGAAAATTAAAAAAAATTTTGTTCTTGAAAGAACCATAAAGTCTTAGATTCTGATTGGCTGATGATGATGATGATGATGATGATTATTATTACATGTCTGACTGGTGGAACTCTGGGATCCATCCAGACTGGAGCTGGTTTTCCTGCTGCTGGTTTTGGTTGTGAGGATGCAGATCAGCATCAGCTCCTCCGTTAGATTCTCCTCCTCGGAGCCCGGAGGTTTTTCTCTTCAGTTTTCTGAGAATTCCAGTTTCATCTTTTCCTGTTGTCCTTCCCAGCAGTCCCACTTTCCTTTAAAGTGGTTCTAGATCAGCGGCTCTCCAAACTCTCTGAAGGTCTTTCGTTGTTTTTCTTTGGGTCTGAAGTTTTCTTTCTTTGGTAAGTTTATGGATTTGGATAAAAAACAGGTTCTGGTGTGAAGGACTGGTCCAAAGACCTTCTGACCTCTGCTGAACGTGAGCAGAAGAAGATCCCGTCTCCTGTTTTCATCACAAAACGTTATCATCTGTGTCCGTGTTCCTCTCAGCTGATCCAAATACGGGTCTGATGTTGGTGTGATGCAGAGAGGTTCTTCATCTGGAACCAGAAACACCAGCTGACTCCTTCCTGTTGTCATCAATCAGAAGTTTCTGCTGTTTCAGACACTAGAGGGCGCTGCAACGGTCCAACTGACTCAGAAATGTTAAAGTCTTCAGTTTAAAAATGACATATTTTAGTTTATCATCATAGTTTGGTCATTTTGCATTTAAAAAAGACTGTAATAAAGTATTTAAGGTAGTAAAAAGGTAAAAAGTCAATTTATCACCCAAAACGGTGTATTTACTTATTATCAGCTCTAATTTAGAAAAGTTTGGTTAAATCAGTTTTGACAAATTCATAAATGACAGAACAAGGACTCAGACTTGACTCGAGGCTTGAGCGGAGAGACTTGGTCCCGTCTTTGGAAACAATAAAATTCCTTCCTATTCGTGCAAAGTTAAGGTTTTTCCACTTTTCACCTGTAAAAACGTTTAAACTGTTTATAAATCTGCGTCTGCGCCGTGACGAGTGGAGGTGACTCGACAGGAGGAACTCTAAAGTCCGCCAGGTTAGTCAGTAACTAGATTAGACACACATAACCAGAGCTGCCAGAATTAAGACTCCCAGAAATATAAAAACCCAAATTGGGAATATAAGGAACGCCTGGAGTTAAAGAGCGGGACTCGTAAATGTTTTATCCTTCTCTGTATTTAACTTTAAACATTTAGGAACTGGATTTATAGATCACAGAACTGGAAGAACGAGACGATCCAGAGCACACTTTGTACGGAACAAAGTCCATCATTATATGGATTTTCTTATTAGAGACGCTTTCCAATGATCGGATTTCCTCCTCTAAGGTGTTTCTTTCATCCAGTCCTGAAGTTCCCAGTGAAAACTCTACCAACAACAGCCGGATCACCAGAACAGGAGCAGAATTCCAGGCCCAGCTGGTCGTGGTTCTGCTGCTCAGATGAGATTCATTCGGAATCCCTGAGGAGTAAAACCGGATTGATCCTCGTTCTGCTTCAGCTGATTTAGTCAGCAGCACGCATGCTGAAGACAACACGCCTGACCTTTTCTCCTCTGCTGCAGCCGTTACACAACCATTAGAAGGCTCAGGTCAAAGGTCAGCCACTGTTCAGCAGCAAATATCAGGTCATTTATTAATATGGCTGAGAAAAGTGTTCATGCAGGTCTCACTAATGATTTATGACATTTAACACTCATGAAATTAGCATGTCAAACACACAAACAGCTGGTTTAAAAGAGGAAATTTTATACATTTGATGTGTTAACAGCTGCAAGTCTAACCTTTAACCCTTTAACTTCCACTTCAAGAAAAAAGCAATGACATGTTGTCCCGCCCACTCACCTGCTCTCATTCAGGTGTTATTAAACCCTTAAAGGTCAACTTCACTGAAAAACATGTTTAAAATCTTATTTCTGATTATGCTAACCGTTAGCATTAGCAACTCCACCACACAGCAGAACTCCTCCAGGCTTGTGTTATTTGTGGAGATAAAACATCAACGTTGCAGAGCAAACAGAGTCAGTGGTAGAGTCGTGTTGCTGTTAGCCAATCAGAGGAGAGATGTCCAAATATCAGGAAACAAGACTCCAGATCCTGTCGTCTGAAGTTCAGCTTCGATCTGGCTCACTTCTACTTCCTGAAACAGGTGCACTAGAGCGTTTTTCCCCAGAATACGACTCACAAGACATTCATTCCTACTAAAGACCGCTGCAGATGTACGTAAAATATGATTGAAGTTGACCTTTAAATTCGCTAAACATGTCAGAAACATTCAGCAGAAAGTTGGGAACACCTGGAAACATAATCTCAGGTTTATTTTTATTCCATATTCAGAAAAAAATCACATTAATGAACTTAAATTGAAGGGGGTGGGTCCTAAAACTCTACTAGGGTGAGCTTCCAGGTTCTGGATGGATGTTAAAAAGCAAGAACACAGGACCAGGTCTCTGTTCCTCCCATATAGCTCACGGGTGGCTCCAGACTCCAAACACAGATTTAGGTTCCAAGTTTATAAAAACAGAAAGTTTGTTTGTGCAGAAAGTCGTACACATTAGAATAACAGATGCACAATAAGATCAGCTCAATAAAAGATGAAGTCTTTATGCTCCTGGACAGGTTGTGCTGAAATGTGATGTCGTTGTACCTGAACGCTGTTTCAGTGACGATAAAGTGATTCTGATTCTAAAACTTTAGACAGATGTTTTTTGTCTCAAACACACAAAAGTAAATTATTCCATTTTCTTTCCAGTGGAAGGAACTCAGCGACTCTTAGAGGCGATTTACCTCCAGACAGAGATAATTATTACCAGAACCTGAATGTCTCGTGTTCTACATGAGAGGAGTTTTTGTTCACGCCTGTGGGATCGAATCATCAAACCGGTTCTCTAATCAGCTCGCTGTTCTTTGTTCTGCCCCAACAGGACCGTTCTGTTGGCTGGAGAGAACAAAATAAATCAGAACCAAGGTAAAAAGGATAATCTGTGGGGAAAGAACCGGTGTGTAAAGATATTTGAATAAAAACAACAAAAGAGGTTGTCGTTCAACTGTTTTCGAGGGACAGTGAACGCAACACAATGTTTCATTTTTGCTCTGGGAACAGGTGCTGCTGTTTCTGGGTCGGTTCTGGTTTTATGTGAACACATTATGAACAGTCACTTCTCCCTGAACAGCCTCAGTTTGGAGAAACAGGTCTGAATGGATTGATGCGCTAACAGCTAGTCTGAGTAGGGCCCATTTATAAAGTGGCTAAAGTAAAGAACTCCCTAGCAGTTCATGAAAATGTTATTTTATAAGCATTTATATCGAAAATCGTTAAATAAAAAGCTTTTTATTTTTAGCGTGAGCAACTGCAGAATTCCAGGTGGGAATTCCGGGAACATTCTGCAGGATTAAACATGAAATATGATAATGTTTTACAGTATAAACATTTGCATGAATTTGTGAATGAACCTGAGTCTGAACCTGTTTTTAGACCCTCAAGTTTAATATTAATTTATAAACCTGCAAATGTCTAAATCAGGGGTGTCCAAACTTTTCAGTTATGGTCCTCGAGGGCCAAAAAATGGGATTTTTTTCATTTCAATTTTTAAAAAATATATTATTTTAATCTCAAAACAGGTTAAAATAGACATCTCAGTAAAAAATCAGAACATAAAAATGTTAGAAAGTTTAGTTTTACATCAACAGCTGGAGAGTCTAGAAATGGGCCTCATAGAGTCACTCTGAGGGCCCCAAAAGACCCCCGGGCCACACTTTAGACACACCCTGTTATAGGTGAAGCCTGGTCCCATCTGTTGAATGGGACCAGGCTATCACCTGGACTTCTGTCTTGGATCACCAAACGAAGGGCTGAAGCGTCTTCCTGAGTCCGTACTCACCTGTTTCTCATTAACCTGGCTTCTCCAGAGGGAGTTTTATTTTTTGCTTTACTGTCTTGTCGTTTAATTTTTAATCTGCGGATTACCGAGAATACTTGTGGGTTACTTTCAGTACCTGGCTGACACAGTCGTAAAACTTTTAAATAGCTCCACATAAATGATCATCATCATCATCAAATTTATTTATAAAGCACTTTCCAGAAGGCGAATCAAAGTGCTGTACACGCACAACAGAATTAAAACATCATTGACCCAAACAAGGGCCCACAAAATATATATTAAGTCAAATAAAAACAGGAGATAAAACTAAAGATGTTAGTAAAAAACAGTTGGCTAAATTATCTAAAAAATCTAGCTAACTCACATGCTGAGGGAACGCCACAGTATAAAAGTGAGTCTTCATCGGACTCTTAAAAACCGGCAGTGAGGGTGCTTGTCTGACCGTGAGTGGAAGGTCATTCCACAGCTTAGGGGCCAAAACTGAGAAGGCCCTGCCTCCTCTGGTCGAGAACTTCACTCGTGGAACAACCAACAAGTCTTGCTGTGATGACCTAAGTGCACGTGATGGGACATATCAAGTGAGAAGATCAGACAAGTAGCACGGAGCACGGCCCTGCAGAGGCTGGTAAACAAAGTCAAGTATCTTAAAGCTGACCCTGAATGAGACGGGAAGCCAATGCAGATGGGCCAAAACAGGCGTGATCTGCTCCCGCTTTCTGGTGCCTGTCAGGAATCTAGCGGCAGCGTTTTGCACAAGCTGGAGCAAGTGCAGCCTTGAGATGTTTGCTTCAGGACGAGAGACGGCGGCGCGCTCCATCCAGCGATTAAAATCAAATCTAACTTTTACTAAAGTCCTTCCAAAGGAACAGCGTGTTTCCACGTCCTGGGTCAGAGCGCTGGTGTTCGGACTCACACCGGAAACACGACTGGAATTCCACAGGAAGAGTTGTCAGAAACTCTTTAAAGTCTCCATCAGAAAAACCCTCTGAGAGAAAAACGGTCAGAGTTCCTCGTTAACACAAACGTCTGATCAGCCAATCAGACGGCAGCATTTAGTCATTCAGAATGAAGAAACTGAGATTTAAGGGAATTTGAACTAAGCATGGTCGATGGTACCAGACGTTCTGATCCGCTGGGATTTGAACCCACAACCGTCTCTAGGGTCAGAGGCCAGACTGGTTTCTTTGAAGGTCAGCAGAAGATCACACCAGGAGCAACAACTTTTAATCTGAGAGTAAAATGACTACAACACGTAGAAAAATAAACTTTCCCCTCAGAATTTTTGTTTTGAACGCAATTTTAAAAAGTCCCATTCCTTCACTGAAGTCTTCAAAAACAAATCAGGAACATTTCAGACATTAAAAAGCATCAAAGAGCAGAAAATAAATCAGACAAAAGGAGTTTATCGTCCTAATCTCTAAAAACAGACTATAGGTCGGAGCTGCTTGCTGGAACTTTTTATCGACGATGGAATTCTGTGATTTCCTGATCAGAACAGCTCTCTGTTGGTAACATTTAGGTGTGGATCAGCTGATCGGTGTTTAATAACCTGCATCAGTTTGAGGATGACTTGATTGTGGAGGCTCCAGGTCCAGGAGGGAATCACTGACCTCCCTCTCCTACTCTTCCTGGAGGATCCCAAAGTGGTCCCAAACCAGAGAGGATAAATCATCCCTCCAGTGGGCTTCCAGAGCTGATTTCTGGGTTCATAACTCTGAGACCTGAAAACCTCCAGAGGAGGAATCAGAATCCTGAACACCTCAGATGACTCCTGTGGATGAGGAGGAGCAGCGGCTCTTCTCCGAGCTCCAGCCAGGCTCATCCAGGATTAGTAGATGATTTGAGGGGAACTCCAGGTGAGTTAACCTGAGTTAATCCAGCTGGAGAAGTTAAATCATCCATAAAGGGAACCGGAAACCAGTCAGGATGTATTTTTCCGTCCAACAATAACCAGACTGAAGCTTGCAGAGGCTCCGTGATTTGGGAGCTTATGTTTGTAGGACGGCTGACTTATGAAGGGGAGTCTTTAACCACGGTTAGGAAACATGAAGGTGAATGATTACTGAGACATGGAAAAGCTTCCGATATTCATCCGACTCCCAGAAACGACCTCTGTTCCATCACAACGAAACCGCAGCAGCGTGACTGAATAACCAGCCTCCTCCGACACACGCCACCTCCACCTGAAACACGCCACCTCGCTCATCCAGGTGTGTGTCCACTCTGGGTTTTATTGTTCTGGACTCCTGCTGTAGGAGGAACCGGGATGGAAAGTCACAGACGCAGATAAAGCCTGATGAGGGGCCAGAGACCCGTCCTCGGATCAGAAGGACTTCTGTTTTTACCACGATGGGTCGCGGTGGTTCTGTGTGGTTCTGGATGCTCGGGTCGATGCTCCTGATTGGTGTTTGGGGTCAAGAGCCAAAGTCAGAGCCTCATGATGAACACGGTACCGGATCCAACACCACCGGGATCTCCATCGTCTCACTAGAGTGGGAATATGTTGCACCTCCTTACCTCGTGGCTCTATGGATACTGGTGTGTTTCCTGTGCAAACTGGGTATGTACCACAGGAACCAGTTAGAACAGAATCTTTTTCCTCCCAGACTCAGGGTCCTCATTTAAAAACGGAGTTTTTACATTTTGGTCTTTTTCTTTTCTTTTCCACTTTTCTGCATTCAGGGAGATTTCCATTTGAACTTTTATTCTGAAATGATTCTAACTTGGTCGTTTTATTTAAGTTTCTGAGATTCTAAATAACAGGGAAATTAAAAATACACCAAAATAAAAGTCAGAGTTTCATTTGACCTCAAACATAAATGAGATGTTAATCGTCTAAAAATATGTTTTTAATTAACAAAGTTTTAAACCATTAAGAAAACAAAATTGTTCATTCAGATAAAATAAAAAAATCTACATAACAAACTCATAAAACAATTATTCTGTTTGTCATAATTTGTTGTTTTTTTTGAAAAAAATCCTTTTTAATCTGATTTTTATATGGAAAATTTAGAAACTTCTGCTTTGATTATTGAAACAAAAGACCTGTTTTACTCAGGCATATAAAGAAGAAACAAGGAAACGTCTTTTAGAGACGAGGAGGAGGATTTCTGGTCCTGGTCTTTGGTGGATTTCTCTGGGATTCCGTTCATCTTTAGGAGATTTTTAGTCCTGATTAATCCTCCACAGTTCAGTTCTCATGTTTTAAGGACAATCTTCACTCCATGTTACCATGTTCAGGTCCAAGAACGGAAACCAAGTGATGAAGCAAACAAAGTCCAGAAAGAAAAACTCAGAAAGAACTTAGGGATGAGGACTGGATCAGGTGATCCCGATCTACTGCAGAAGACAGATGCTTTTTAGTTTGTGCTTGCTGTGCTTTATGTAAACTTCTGAATCCTTGATTCCAGGAGCTGAGGTGTTGCTCTGCTGCACAAATGCATCAGAAGGTTGTGAAATTCCAGAGATGTGAGGTGTTTGCGAAGTGGCGGTTTCTCCAAGCCTCAGTGGGTTTTATTATTACATAAACTTTACTGAGTCAAATCACCTGCATCCCGCTGGTTAACCATTGGCTCAGGACAAAAGGGACACAAGCTGTTGATTATTTCTACATTTGAAACTTTACAGAAGTTCTTCCTGGTTTAGTGATGGAGAACGCGTCAGGTTGATCATCCATCTACAACATTAGTGAATCTAAACAGGGTTTATTATGAAGCTTTGGTTTGTCATCCTGCCACAGATCAGCAAGATGAAAATGTCTCCTTCAAAATAAAAGTGTAACCTTGTGTTTTATGTCTCAGTCATCGAAGCCAACCACCACGTGACTGAGTTCATCCCGGAGAGCGCTCTGCTCATCTGCAGCGGCTTCATCCTGGGGGGGATGATCTGGGGGGCAGACAAGGTCCAGACCTTCTCGTTGACCCCGTACGACTTCTTCCACTACTTCCTTCCTCCGATCATCTTGGATACGGGCTACAGCATGCCAAACAAGCTGTTCTTCACCAACCTGGGGGGCATCCTGATCCACGCCATCATCGGGACCTGCTGGAACGCTGCTAGCCTGGGGCTGTCGCTGTGGGGGTGTCAGATAGGCGGAGCCATGGGTAACAGCGGCGCCTTAACTTTAGTTTGAGAGTTTAGCAAAAATCTAGAAATGTTTTATTTGATGAGTTAATTATTGGGATCACCATGGTAACCACCACTGGCTCACTGTAAAAATGTAATAAACTTAAACTGTGGTAAATATACTTATATATACATGTATACTTATATACAAATGTACTTATATACATATACACACATATACTTATGTACATATACAAATACATTTATACACATATACACACATTTACTTATATATACATATATACATGGATACATATAAACATATCTACATATATATTCTTGGGCAGCAGTAGCTCAGGAGGTGGAGCGGGTTGTCCAGTAATCAGAAGGTTGCAGGTTCGATCCTGGCTCCCACCAGAGAATGCTGCCATTGTGTCCTTGAGCAAGATGCTTAACCTTCCTTGCCTGCTGGTGGTGGTCAGAGGGACTGGTGGTGTCAGTGCACTCCAGGGCAGCTGTGGTTACATTGTAGCTCATCACCACCAGTGTGTGAATGTGTGTGTGAATCTAGAAATATAATTGTATACATATATACTTATCTACATATGTACTTATACACACACACATATTCATATTTACATATATACTTATATATACTATATATATATCTGCATATATACTAGGATACATTAATACTTATATATATATACTTTCTGTGAGGGGTTAAACCCTGAATGATGTTTCTACTATGAGTTCACCCTGAGAGTAACGTTTAAACCCCCTCATCACACCAAAGAGATCATGATTGCATTTTAATATTTTACTGATCAGGATGCTCTCAGACTGATTGTTTCCTGCTCCAGGTAACCTGAACGTCGGCCTGCTGCAGTATCTCCTGTTCGGTAGTCTGATTGCTGCGGTCGACCCCGTGGCCGTCCTCGCGGTGTTTGAGCAGGTCCACGTCAACGAGGTCCTCTTCATCATGGTGTTTGGAGAGTCGCTGCTGAACGATGGCGTCACTGTGGTTCGTAAGACGAGTTTTCAGCTCTTTGGGAACACCTTTTGTCTGCTTACCAACCTGATGTCTTTGGTATTTTTCAAATATGCAACAAAAGAGCCTTTTCTCTCTGAATGACTCATAGGTCAGACTTAAAGAGCTTAACAGAAAATGTTCAGGTACAAGAACTGAACCTCAATTCAAATTCAGCCCAAATTGAAAGAAAACCTCTGAAAGAGCTTCTGGAGAATTAAAGCATCTAAATGACTAAAAGATGTTTGGGAGGAAAATATGAAGATATTAGAGCTGAACTGGATTTTTGTAAAGAAAACCAACTCCATTCATCACAGGGAACAAAAACCTGGTGACACCTTTCTAAGAACACTGTTATACACGATGCATCAACTTAAAAGGAAAGGAAAGATGATCGCATTTTTTCTGAAATGATGTAATCTGAGCATCAAAATCTAATAACCTGCTGTCTTCGACCAAAGGTTTGTGTCGCGTTTCCGTCTCTACAACAACATTTACTGGTTTCCTTCCCTTTTTTTTAGGTGCTCTTCAATGTGTTTAATGCATTTGTGACTCTTGGAGGTCCTAGAATCAACGCTGCTGAGATCATTAAAGGAATAAGTGAGACATTTTTGGTTCTAACTGGAAACAAAGCGACTGTTCTGGACTGAACTGTTTATTTAGACCTGATGTTTTGTCTTTTTCTACAGTTTCTTTTTTCGTGGTGGCGTTTGGCGGTGGCTTTGTGGGGTTTGTGTTCGGCCTGCTGTTCTCCCTTTTGTCCAGATGCACTAAAAACATCCAGATCATCGAGCCCGGCTTCCTCTTCATCCTGGGATACCTGGCCTACCTGACGGCGGAGATGCTCTCCCTGTCCGCCATCCTCTCGTGAGTTCTCCACAAATTAACACCTGATTAGTTACTCAGAACATTTCGTGACCTTGAAAATCAAATCAGACGAGTGATAAATGACCTGCATACAGCGCCTTTATGAGTCAGAGGACTCCAAAGCGCTTTACTCTACAGTCATTCACACTGGTGGTGATGAGCTACACAGTAGCCACAGCTGTCCAGGGACACACTGACATCGGTCCCTTTGACCTCCACCAGCAGGAAATGAGGGTGAAGTGTCTTGCCCAAGGACACAACCATGACCCTGACGGAGCCTGGGTTCAAACCAGCAACTCACTGGTTACTCCTGACCTCTGACCCTAACCCTGAATGAGTTTAAATCAGCGATCAAACATAAACAATCCATATTTCAGTCCGTTGTCATACGAGACAAGAAATATGATGCAAAATAGTACGATTCAGTATTATGTGGAATGATACCTGTGTGTGTGTGTGTGTGTGTGTGTGTGTGTGTAGGATCGTTTTCTTCGGTGTGTGCTGTCAGAAGTACATCAATGCAAACATGGATGAGAATTCTGTCCGCACCATGAAATACGCCGTGAAGGTTTTTGCAAACGGAGCTGAAACCATGATCTTCGTTTTCCTCGGCATCTCCGCCATCGATAAGTCCATCTGGGTGTGGAACACGGGCTTCATCCTCCTCACGCTGCTCTTCATCTTGGTCTACAGATTCATGGGTGAGACTCTTCACCCTCCACCGTCGGGTTTCTGAGGAATCGGTTAAACTCAAACATGTGGCTGTTTGTGTTTTTCAGGTGTGTTCTTCCTCACCTGGTTCATGAACTTGACCAGACTTGTTCCAATAGACTACACCGATCAGGTGATTATGAGCTACGGTGGCCTGCGAGGGGCAGTTGCTTATGGCCTGGCAGTGATGCTGGATGAGGGCAAGATAAAGGAAAAGAAGCTGATGGTGTCCACCACCCTCATCGTGGTTTATTTCACCGTAATCCTTCAGGTGAGTTTCCACAGGTGTGCATTTGTCTGCTGCTGAGTTAGTGGATCTTACTGAGGGTTACATCTTGACCTGCAGGGAGTAACGATGAAACCTCTGGTGAAGTGGCTGAAGGTGAAGAGAGCTGCCAGCGCTGAGAAGACCCTCATAGAAAAAGTGCAGAACAGGGTAAAAAGCATCAGATCATCTGGAAAGCACCAAAACCTCTCCAGACGCTGAACTTACGTTTGGTTTTCTCTCCAGGCATTTGAGCACATTCTGGTGGCCATAGAGGACATTTCAGGACAAAAAGGAAACAACTACTTAAGAGACAAGTAAGTTCAGAAGCCAGAACTCACCAGAAATCACCTCCAGGTTCAGAGACTACAGCTGTGTCTTCTTCTGAAGGTGGTTTAAGTTTGAGGAGAACTGGATGTCGAGGATTCTGCTGAGGCCGTCGGTCAGGGAGAAGCAGGACAAAGTCTTCAACGTCTTCCACCAGCTGAACCTGAAGGACGCCAAGAAATATGTGGATGAGGTAGGATCACAGGTCCTGCTCTGGTAGGACGCACCGATACCAGACTGTCTCAAAACGAGTACAAGTACTTACATTTGAGTACTCGCCAATACGAGTAGCGCTGAATGTAATCACAGGTTTTAACGCGAGGTGTTAAAGGAAGTCCACGTCTTGTTTCAGGGTGAACGCCGAGGATCTCTGGAGTTCATCCGAAACGAGAGCGCGTTTGTTGATTTCAAGAAGAAGTTTGGAGAGGACATTTCCATGTCCATGCCTGACATCATGGCCGACATGTCTGATGGTCACAGTGCTGCTTCATCCATGAGGTGAGAGGACATCTTCACCCAAAGGAAAGTTCATTTAACTCCAGTTCTCCAGACTTTTAACTTTCTTTGGCTGTTTTTGTTTAATGTTTTAGTCCAGATCTTGCAACGAAGTGTAACTCTTTATCTTTGTTGAGAAAACTGGAGAAGAAAGTCTGACCTGCTGCTCGGATAGCTCCCCCTAGTGGCTACAGAGAGTCACAACCTTTCATCTTCAATCTGATGAGGTTATTTATTCTTCTTTGCAGAAAAGAATCGGTTCCATCGGTGAGTTTGGAACTCCATGAGCAGGCCATGAGGGGAACCAGAGCAGCCGAGGGCCTGGACTCCCACCACCTCCTGCAGCAGCATCTCTACAAGGGCAGGAAGCAGGTAGACCTCCACCTCCATCAGACACGAGACCCAAAACAATCTAACCCACCTCACCTGTCTGTTCTCCGACCCAAAGCACCGACACAGGTACAGCCGCAGCCACTTTGACATCAACAAAGATGAAAATGAAATCCAGGAGATCTTCCAGAGGACCATGAAGAGCCGTTTGGAGTCCTTCAAGTCTGGAAAGATGGGCGTAGCCCCCCCTAAGACCATAACGAAGCACTCAAAGAAAGAGCAGCAGCAGAAGGTCAGAAATGTTTCGAAGCTGATCCAGTTGTGATTTTATCTGTTGGAAAAGGAACACACAGATAAAATCACATGTTTTCTGTTCATCTCAAACCCGACGCTCCACGGAAAAACAGATTCTCCGGAATTTCAGATTGCTTATTAGATTTTTCTGCCAGAACTATAATATTTCATGCAGTGATGAAACATCTGTAACGTTTTCATTTCTTCTTATTTCAGTCGCAGATCAGGAAAAATAAAAGCCACCTCTCTGGTGATGAAGGTTCGTATCCGTCTCTCCGTAACTAAACAGAGAAACACTTTCCCTAAAGTCTAAAGTTTTTCCTTTAATGACACAGTTAAAGTCTTCTGATGCTGCTGTAAATAAATGACCTGCCTAATAAATGACCTGCCTCTAGAAAAAAACAGAAGCTTAAGGAGCATACAGGCGTGTGTTAACGAAAAGACGACAGAAGAAAATAAAGGGTTACTGAAAGGTCAAAGGTCATTCTCAGAGTATTTGATAAAAGAAACAGGTGGAGGTCATGAAGACAGCCTTTCAGCAGGTACGCTCCGAGGTCAGAGGTCAAAGGTCAGAGAAACGCTGAGAAAACCAGAGCTTCATCTCAGATTCTATAGGCACCAGTTAGCAGTCAAATGTTAAAGGTCATGTCAGGCTGCTTACGTTTCTGAATAAAACACAAGACTTCAGGAACAAAGTGTTTGTTTACCCATAATGCACCTGATCCCAGCTGGGTTCTGGTTTATGTTTTTAAATATTCTGATGTTTTTGTTTTGATCCATAAATCTTTAAAAATGGCAGGGGAGTTAAGTACCCGCCCCGTAACCGGAAGGTTGCAGGTTCGAGCCCCGTCTGTCACAGTCGAGTGTCCTTGGCAGTGACGTCGCTGACATAACAAGTTAGGTGGGGCACAACAGTGGTTACAGAAATATAAAGTGTGGGTGTGTCATCTGTGCCTCAATAGCATTATTTTTAATTAAAACATTGCTTGGGGGCAAATTGTCCTGAACGATTAAAATGTGATTAATCAAGATGAATTAATTAACTACAAAGCTTCTGATTAATTAGATTCATTTTTAAATCGAGTCCCACCCCTAATATAAATGCATAAATGTTTATAACAGAATCTTCTTGGTGACAATCAGTTTTTATACAATATTACTGTAAAACAAACTATTCTTCCACTGATTACTTTAACTGAGCATAGAGCTCCATATTCATAATTGGGAATATTTATCGACCAACCTCTACGCCCAGAAATGGGTGACTGACTGTGTTGTAAAGCGCCTTGGGGGGCTGTAGATCTCTTCAAGGTGCTACATCAGATACAGGCCATTTACCATTCATACGTAATAAAAGTGTTTTATGATGTTTCCCTCAGATTTTGAGTTCTCTGAAGCCGACAGCGCTTCCGGATATGACACTTCGTTCCCAAACAGAGGCCCTTACAGGACTGGAGGTAAAGTTGCCCCTCCCACCTGACCTCCTTTGACCTCCACCAGCGCTGACCTGGTTCTTTTCTCCCCCTCAGCTGGCATCGAGAACCCGGCCTTCATGCCGGACGTGGACGTGCCGCTGCAGAGCCCTCCCTGGCTGGAGGATGTGGACTCAGTGGCTCCGTCACAGCGAGCGCAGGTCAGGTTGCCATGGACACCCAGCAACCTGCGGCGCCTGTCTCCTTTCCGGATCAGCACCCGTTCCAGTGACTCCTTCAATCTGGCTGAAGCTCCGGATGACCACCAGGACGATCAGCTGCCTCCTCCCCCGACTCCTCCCCCTCACAGAGACGGAGACATTGTGTAGCATCCCGCTGCACCTCAGGACTTCAGAACCAGACTGCCAAAGACAGAATCGGACCTCAGATTTTTCACCAGAACCAGAGCAGCTCCGGAGCCGCGTTGCTCCTCCTCAGAGCAAAGAAACCCTCCGGTTCTTCTGAACGCAGCTGTAGGAGGTTCTGATCCCTGAATGTGATGCTAAACCTTTAATATTTTTTATTTCTGGATGTAAAAAAGGAAATTTATAAATAGAATAAGACAAAATCAAATCTATCATCTGGATTTCTTTGTGTTTTCTTGTTTTTGTTCTGGAGGATGAAGGTTATACCAGTACAAAAGGCACTTTCACGTATGTAGATGTAGTTTGATGTGAGACCAGCAAAGGGCGATGTGACACCTGTTTTCTGTTAAAACTGCATTTAGAAATAATGAAGAAAAACGTTTTGGCTTCTGTGGAGTCGGTTTATGAACTAAACATTCATTCTGTGTGTGTGTGTGTGTGTAAAAATATTAAAAGATTTAATCAGTAACAGAAAAAACGTGTTTTAATGCCAAATGTGTTTAATAAAATAAAGTTTAGATGATTATGAGCTTTTATTTACTGATGCAGGATTTATTTAGTTTTTATTTCATGACGCTCCAGAAGGATCCGGTCCTCCGACCTCAGCAGTTTGTTGATCTGCAGGAAATAAACTCAGAGGTTTTTTCTTGAATCATTAAAAATATTTATTACCAACAACTTTAGGTTTGATCGTTTTTGTGTCATTTTTTTATTTATTAACGGTTTGAATTATTTTTGTTTTGTTTACTTTTCCTGGATTTGTCCGATAAAAACTCAGATTTAGTCCTGATCCGGTCCAGATCCCCTGACTCGGATCTTTAATAAACTCCTAATTTCCCAGCTGGATTTGAACTTTTAGCTGATTATAAATTCTAAAGATTTTATTCATACAAAGGGCCGTCCTGTTTTAATGGTGTTTTTATTTATTCATAAGTCAAATCTGCACTAAACAGAGTTTGTAAACTTTACAGAAAACGACTTATTTTTTAACAGTGTAAATTTTTACATAAAAATCAAAGTAACGTTTCAGTGTTTGGTCTAAAGATCACAGATTTACCCCCAACCTAAAGAAATCTGGGTCCTCATAAATAATCCATCTCAGAGGCTTCCAGGCTCTTTGTGATAAAATCCAACAGGATCTTTTCATTTTCTGAGTCCTTCAGGTAGAAATGAGACCCGTCAAACATCCTGATGGTGAAATCTCCAGATGTGACGTCTCTCCAAGCTACAACAAAGATCAAACCTTCGGTCAGCTGATTTATCGTCTAACTCCTGACCTCCTGACTCAGAGCTGACCTTGTAAATCATGAGGAGCATCCTCCCTTCCATCAAAGCACGTGATGGGGCAGGAGAGAATCGGAACGTCAGGTTTTCCATAGCTGCAGGAAACATGGGATCTGTAAAACATCAGAGATGAAACCGACCAGGAACACAGAACCCAACAGAACCCACCTGAAGTTCTCCACCACGTGCAGGTCGGCCTTCAGCGCCGGCAGGAAGAGCTTCAGCACTTCTGGGTTCTCCAGCAGCTCCGGAGGAGTTCCTCCAATCGAAGTGAGCCACCTGAGGAAATCATCGTCTGATTGGTCGCTTCTTTTTGGAGCTTTGATTCGAATCTCAGACTAGAAACACAAAAACAGAACATCGGTGTTCTGGTTCCCAACGTTCAGAATAAAAAGGAAGTCACAAGTCCCAAGATGGAAAAATAAATCTGAGGTTCCTCCTCAGAACCGAAAGTCCACAGCAGAAACTAGTGTGTGTGTGTGTGTGTTTCCTATGAATCCATCACTTACTAATTTCTGCTCGTATCTCTCTGAACTCATCTTTTATATATTTTGCTGTGATCTTGTTTATGTATTTTAACCATAACTAAGTTCACATGTTAGATGATTCTGGTGCTCATATCTGTTCCCACATGAGTTATCTGTGATTTATGCAACAGGAAGCAGCTTCTGCACATAAACCCTCCAGAAGTGGGGAAGGTGCTCTGTTTACATGTTCATCACAACAACACAGGTACGCTCCCTGTGTGCACGACTGCTACACCACAGCCTCTTAAATCGGCTGAATTTCACACCAATCCATGGGATGTGTCCTGGAGGACATCAACTCTATTTCTCTGAACAGAGGATGTTCATGAATCTGATGTTCATGAATCTGACTCAGAATCAGCTGCCTTTCCCAGATTTGATCTCTGATATTGGAGGTGAATCATAAACTTGGGAATTATCGGAATGTGACCAACAGATGTTATCTGAGACTCACAAATGGAGCAGAAGCTCCGGACAGAAACATGTGGACCGGTTCCACGCTGTGACGTCTCTTCAGAGCTTCTGCGACAGCGAAGCAGGTGAAGGCGCCAAAACTGAAAGAGATAAAAGAACAGCAACGTTAGAGGCAGAGGGTGGGATCCGTATCTGCAGCAGAGCGATCCGAGTTCAGAGAATCAGGGATGAGATTCTGAACGTTCTGGTTGGTTCATGCTGTTACTGGACTTTGGTTCCCTCCTCCGTAGCTCTTGTTTTGAGTTGGAGTTGCTTCAGATGCTGGAACCTGTTGGTTTGGGTGATTTTCTCCCTGATTTTCCAAACTGAGATCCTTCTGCTGCAGAAGCATCCCTATTCTGATCTGACCTGTGTCCAAAGAGAGCGAACGGCTTCTCCTTCAGCAGCGGCAGCAGAACAGGCAGGACTTCATCAACTATCTGATTCATGTTCCTAAAGAACGGCTCTCTGGATCGACTCTCTCGGCCCGGAAGTCTGACGGCAAAAACTGCAAACAGAAGAAAATGATTTATGAGCCTGATTAAAAATAAAAAAGCTTCCTGGAAAAGAGACTAAATGTTTCTATTTTTATTGTTCTGATACGTTTTCTCTCCTAATTTCATAAATGTGGCATGAAAATAATTCTTTTATTTGGGCTCTCAGGGCCTCCGTACTTGAGATGCACCGATGTTGTTTTGAGGGCTGATACAGATTTTAGTCCTTCTGATTTAGATTTAAGAACTAGAATTACCAGAACATTCTTTTGTCTTTTTGTAAATTTAAATGAAAATTTATGATTTTGGAAAATGAAACTTTAACACGGATGATGGTGAGATCGTGGACCGAGATTCTGATGAATCAGGAGCTGATTGTTAAAATGGACTCGATAACGTGTTCATGACCATTTTACTTTCTTCAAACAGGAAATCAGAATCAAAACTGTTTCATAATTTCCACAGAAAGACAATAAAAACATCAATTATCTGAAAGTTTTATTCTTTATTTAAAAATGATTTAAGATTTTCCATCAGACTCTTGATTATTCAAAAATTGTTTTAATTAATTTGTTTATTTTTCTTTTATAAACTTTGAAACTGAATCTAGAAAGTTCTGGATCTTATTTTAAACATTACTTTTCTTTCTGCAGCAGGCTGAACCCCCAGAGTCACTTTGTGATGTAAAAAAACTCCAACAGGTCAAAGTTCAACAGGTGTTTACCTTCGATGGAGCTGTTCAGGATGGTTCCCCAGCGGGCGTAGTGGATGGATCCTCCACCTGCCCAGGGGAAGCAGATCAACCTGCTCACAGCTTCCGGACTCCTCCTGAAGCAGCTCAGGACCTTCTCCATGTCAGAGGGATGCTGCAGATTCCAGATGTTTGTTTCTGGAAACAGGAGCTCTTGGTTGTTGCTGCAGGAACTCCATCAGCTCCTCGTGCTTCCTGTTTTTTCTCTTCTGTGGTTCCAGATTGGAGCAACTGGAATGATGGGACCGGATTCTGGCGACACCTACAGGCTGGAGTGAGAACTTCACCCAGGACAAGTTTTACGGGCCTGAATCATGTCGCGCGTACGCACACACACACGTTTTGCTGTGTTTAATTTCTGATTTGTATTTTTTATGCATTCTGTTCACCTGTTCAGCACTTTGGTCAGCTACATGATTTTTTTAAAGGTACTATAGAAATAAACTAGAAATTTAAGACCACCTAGGTATAAAAGTATAAAATTGGGGATAAACTTCTAAATTGAAGTTGGTTTATTGAGAATTTATTTATTTATTATTATTTCGACTGATTAATTTGTCTTTTAAGATGATAGGAAAAAGGAAGCAGCTACTTTATTTTTGGTGTGTGAATGTGTTTAATACGTTTTTCTCTGATCTTCACTCCATTTAGAGCAGCTATGTTTAATAGCAATACCAAGATAGGTGATGGCGTTTTTCACTGGAATAGAGGATTGATAGTCTCTCAGGGCACAAAGCTCACATTTCCCAATATATAAATGAAGGCCTGAAGCTTTAGAAAAAAGGTAAATCCAGTTGATCACAGACGTGAATGACAGAATGTCGATGGTGTTCATTTAGTTCATGTTCATTACAATCATGAACGGGAACAGGAAATGACGTTGTTTCCGTTCCTGTCGGGTTTCCCTCTGTGGAGGCGGGACTGGTGCCGATGTCACGTTCCAAATTTACCCCAGCCACACCGGAAGTATGGCTTTCAAGTTAATACTAAATAATACAACCAGTAAGACGTTTACTGGTAATCAAAAGTGATCAAATCTGAATATTGTGTCTTTAGCAGCTAAACACTAAATAAATGCCTTATTTAATGTTTATTTTAATATGTTTTTTCACTAACTTGCAAACAGAATTAACTGAGTATCAATCACACAAAAGATTCTGATTTTAATTTAAAATGTTTTTGTCATTTTGTGCTCTTAACAACATAAAGAAATATTGGAATTATAGATAATAATGATAATAATAATAATAATGAAAATGGAAATCTCAATAAATTATTTGTGGGAATATAAGCAATTGTGTTTAATTTACAAACTTCAGTGGAATATTAAAAAACTCTAACACACATGAAGGATTCATTTATGACACGATGGGCTCATAAACTACGTAATGTTTCTCACTTTTATTGTTTGTCATTTTAACATTTCTATCTCATTTTGATCTTTCTCCATTTATTTATTTCCAGTTATTTATTTATCTGGTTGTTTCTATATTTTGACAAGATGTTTTTCAGTTTTTTATTTATTAAGGATTTTCTCAGAGCAATATTTACAGAAAAAAATAGTAATTTTATCCGACCAATAATTAAGATGTGACTAAAATAATTATTATAACATTTATAGTAAATAAGAATCAGAACAGAAGCACATGGGTCCAGAGTGAATCAATTACATGCTTTTATTTTGAAGGGCTGCTCCGGAAGCAGTTTTCTCCGGTTTCGCTAGCTTTCCGGTACAGCGGGTTTCTGACCGGTTTTTACGGAGGAGGACTCCGAGCTCAGGAACTTCTAATATCCGTCTGGTACCGAGGAAGACCGGACCCAACGGAACACCAACCGTAGCAGGTAAATGTTCGTGTCGGTTTACCGGTGGGAGTTAGCCGGTTCGTTCGGGTTCGACCCACCGGGTTGGTTCCGACTCCCGGTCTGTAGTTCTCACTTACGTCCTCACACTGAAGTTTAACTGGTTCTGTTTGGGTTCCAGGTTCTGCTCGACTCGGAACTGTCGGTGAGTCCCGGGAGGAGACGTCAAGTTACTGAGGGTCCGGTTCCGGTCCACTTTACCGAGAATAGCGCTGCGAGCACGGACAGCCTAAGAGCGGAGAGCGGTCAGCGGATCCACAGCGGCCCGGTCCACCGGACCGAGACCTCGTGAATGGAAATCGGTACAACAGGTGGGTTTCGGACCGGTATTCGGTCCGGGAGGTTTCACACAAACCGGTCTCACGGGTTTCGGTTCGACGGTACTGTCAGGCAGGTGTGTCCGAACCGGTCCGGACTCAGAGGCCGGGTCTCAGATCCGTCAGAGCAGCAGCTGTCGGTTCTGGTTCCGTGGACCGGTTCTGTTGGATCCGGGGACAGACTGGACTCCCTGAGTGAAAATACCTGACTGTAGATGAATCAGCCAAAGTCCAAAGAAGTTTTATTACAGAACCAGAATCAGAACCAGAACTGGATCAGGATGACATCACACAGCTCATATCTAGCAGACACAGATTCTGGTTTTGACCCCAAACTTGAATCAACAGGATACAAGTATTAATATTAATATTAATTATTAATCATTTCAGAATCAGCTGAGCAGTGGTGTGTTCAAGGACCAGGAGAAATGTCAGATTATTCACTTCTTCTTGTCGTTTTATTGACTTTCTTTTATAATTTACACATATTTAATAATTAATGGTTGTTAACAGCATGACATAAAACTATTACAGGTTTATTCTTAGTTTCACATTTTTACTGTGAAAATATTTATTTTACTGAGCAGCAACATTTTCAGGTGTAGCTGATGAATCATTTAACAACTGAACTTACCAATAATGAGAGTCATTTCTGATTTATTAACCTAACATTTGTTTATCTTATTGATCGTCTGTTTCCCAGCTGCTCTCTGTGTGAGGAACATCGTGTTTTTGTTTGTTTTATTAAATCTGATCCTGAATTCGGAGGAACGGAACCCTGAGTGACTTTAAACGTTCCGTGGTTAGAATTCCCTCTGGCATCGGTCCGCTCTGCTGCAACGACGGCCGTTATTTCCTGTTTAACACACCTGCTATCCTCCTGCTGCTTCTGTTGCTATGGTGAGCACGTGGTGACACTGGTGCTGTTGCTATGGAGACGGCTCAGGGGAGGGAGCAACCTGTGGGGATGCATCATTCTCCTTCCTGGCACTTTCAGCACTTTCAGCTCCCAGCATGACAACAGGGTGTGTGTGTGTCACATTCGTGGAATCTACGTGGTCGCCTGGTGTCACTTTCTGTCAGACATTCTCCCGTTTGTGTGGCGAGCGTCTCGCCTACCCATGATGCCGCCTGACGAAGGTCGTGTCAGTCAGGAGGAACGTGCGAGCGCCTCGCTGTTCTTTATCTGGAAATGTCACGCGGTTCCGTGACCTTTTACGGCTCCGTTATCACACCGATGTGGGAACAAACAGTTTGTCAGTTTAATGTGAGGAAATCGTTATCGTCTTCCTCCTCCTCAACCACTTCCTTCCTTTGGTTCGTCTGCTTTTTATGCTCAGAACTCATTCGTGTCCTGTTATTTATTTCATCCAGCAGCAACAATTAGAATCCCTAATATCTTGTTGGAAAAGTTCATCAATCCCAAACAGGAAGTCAGAGCAGATGTAGGTCCATCGAGTACCAACGAGATCGCCACAACCCAATATTTAGTTTTTTATTCTAGAATATTCTTGTATATCAGCGGTTCTGGTTCTCCTGGTCTAACTGGGTCTGGTCCTGGTTCTCCTGGGTCAGCTGGATTTAGCTCCTCCACAGCAGGTTCTGTAGAAACCCATTAATGACCCACTGGGTCGTGATGCATTCACTGAACCTCAGAAATGGGAGTTTAAGGGTTTTTGTAATTAACAGTAAATTTCATCTTGTCGTGAGGTCCAGATTCTCTCGGAGACGTTAGTAAATTGTTTTGCTTTGGAAATGTCTGGACAGGTCTCATCAGATCCGTTTTCTGTGTACCCGTCCTAGGATCCGTTGCAGCTCCCGCCCTGTTTTCGTGTCCACGGCGACCCGGATATGGCGCCATTGGAAAACCCATCAAGCTGCTGGCCAACTGCTTCCAGGTGGAAATCCCCAAGATCGATGTGTACCTGTACGAGGTGGACATCAGGCCCGATAAATGTCCCAGACGGGTCAACAGGTACCAGACAAGACCAGAATGGATTTCCTGTGTGTTTTCTGTTTGTGGACTTTTGCCCGACGTCTGAGTTCTGACGGGTTTTCAGGGAGGTGGTGGACTCCATGGTCCGGCACTTCAAGGTGACGATCTTCGGAGACCGGCTGCCGGTTTATGACGGGAAGACGAGCCTGTACACCGCCAGTCCACTTCCTGTCGCCGCCAGCGGGGTAAGTGGCTGGCCACTGAAACTGGTTCTGGTCCAGATGTAAAGGTGTAAAGTTCTGGTCCCTGCTTGTCCCTCTCAGGTAGATCTGGATGTCACTCTGCCAGGTGAGGGTGGGAAGGACCGCCCCTTTAAGGTCACCATCAGGTTCGTGTCTCTGGTCAGCTGGCACACACTGCATGAAGTTCTGACGGGCCGCAGCGTCCCTGAGCCGCTGGACCTGGACAAACCCATCAGCACCAACCCTGTCCACGCTGTGGATGTCGTCCTGAGACACCTGCCCTCCATGAAGTGAGTCTACCTCCTTTAGTGTCCTCTGATAGTGGACCTGATGGACCTGCTCCTGCATTATGCTCCTCCCCCACAGGTACACACCCGTGGGCCGCTCCTTCTTCTCCTCCCCTGAAGGCTACGACCACCCGCTGGGCGGAGGACGGGAGGTCTGGTTCGGCTTCCACCAGTCGGTCCGGCCCGCTATGTGGAAGATGATGCTGAATATCGATGGTGAGTGATGGCTGGGATCAGAACCAGCAGAACCAGAGGGAAACCGGTTCTGGACCATCTGCTTTGGGTCGTTGTTCCTCGGTTTTGTTGTCATATCTAACCTCACGTCTCTTTGTTCTGGTTCCAGTGTCGGCCACAGCCTTCTACAAAGCCCAGCCCGTGATCCAGTTCATGTGTGAGGTTCTGGACATTCACAACATCGACGAGCAGCCGAGACCGCTGACGGACTCCCACAGGGTCAAATTCACCAAGGAGATCAAAGGTACGTCACCCAGATTCCTCCAGTTGGAACCAGTCTGCTGCTCTATAGTCCATAACCCCTGATCCGGCCCAGAACCCCAGATCCGGTCCAGAACTCCTGATCCGATCCCTTTCTATTTTCCATTTCAGCATCCAGACTTTAATGCCATCCTTCAAATTGGTTCTGGATCAAGTAAAAGGAGGAAAACTTTTAAAAATTCCAATAAGCAACATTTTCATGTTTTTAAATCATTTTCTGGAGCCAGTATGAGCTAAAATGACCCATTACAGGGTGAATGAAAAGTCTCTCAGCTCCCTCCGCCCTTGTGAGCAGAGTATCTGGACCGCTGCCCTGAAGTCCGACAAAATTCCACCTTACGGCGATCCATGTGTACACGTCAGAACAGACGAGCTACAGCTGGTTAACGTGTTTATCATGGAGGAGCCTCAGAAGGGACAAAGAAAACATTGATGTTTTTTGCTGTTTTCTAGATGTGTTTGTCATAAATGTGTAGGTCAAACTTCTCCTGAAGCAGGAAAACCAGGATCAAGTCCACACGGTGAACAGCTGATGTGTTTGTCCTCAGGTCTGAAGGTGGAGGTGACCCACTGTGGAAGCATGCGTAGGAAGTACCGAGTGTGTAATGTGACGCGCCGCCCCGCTAGCCTGCAGACGTACGTTTTCCACGTCTGACCTCTTGGTAAGTCGGCGCTGCCCTCGGCTCTCGGTGATTCCGGAATGTTTTTGATCTACAGATTCCCGCTGCAGCTGGAGAGCGGGCAGACGGTGGAGCGCACGGTGGCTCAGTACTTCAGAGAGAAGTACAACCTGCAGCTGAAGTACCCTCACCTACCCTGCCTCCAGGTGGGCCAGGAGCAGAAACACACCTACCTGCCTCTGGAGGTGAGACGCTACCATGGGACTCCTCCTCCTTTATTCCCAGCTGTGTCTGCTCACCTCGTCTTGACCCGTTTACCTGCAGGTGTGTAACGTTGTTGCTGGGCAACGCTGCATCAAGAAGCTAACGGACAACCAGACGTCCACCATGATCAAAGCCACGGCCCGTTCTGCTCCGGACCGGCAGGAGGAGATCAGCCGCCTGGTGAGCTTCCCTCAGGAACCACAGACGGGATGCCCGTGTCCTTGTCTCATCCCGCTTCTGATCCCTCTCAGGTCCGGAGTGCCAACTACGAGTCCGACCCGTTTGTGCAGGAATTTCAGTTCCGTGTGCGGGATGAGATGGCTCAGGTGACGGGTCGAGTCCTGCCGGCCCCCATGCTGCAGTATGGCGGCAGGGTGAGCTCAGAACCCTTTACGGTACCGTCCCCTTAAATCATACCTCGTGTGTGTGTGCGAGTGTGTGTGTGTGTTCTCATTTCTCTATCAAGGAAATGTTATTTTGACATATATATTGCTATCGTTCTGTCGCCCGGCCCTGGTCTCATGAGGTTTTGATCTCTGGTGTTGATGATTTAAAAATCGTGCGGTGTGAACCGGGCCTAAGGATCATGGGTTCTACCTGTGGGCAGAACCCCAAAATGGTTACAAAGAAACAACCAAGCAGTCAGCTGTTATAGTGTCAGTACCAGTGGGTCAACGCTGAGCTGTCTCTACAGAACCGAACGGTGGCCACGCCCAGTCACGGCGTTTGGGACATGAGGGGGAAGCAGTTCCACACGGGAGTGGAGGTGAAGATGTGGGCCATCGCCTGCTTCGCCACCCAGAGGCAGTGCCGAGAGGAGATCCTCAAGTGAGCGACCCGTCCTGGTCCAATTCAGAATACAGCTGGTTCTGACGGGTCCAGATCTGAGTCAGAACCTCAGGCTTGTGCTGACTTCCTGGTTGTTCTGTTTCCCCTCAGGAGCTTCACGGACCAGCTGAGGAAGATCTCTAAGGATGCTGGGATGCCGATCCAGGGCCAGCCGTGTTTCTGTAAATACGCTCAGGGATCCGACAGCGTGGAGCCCATGTTCCGACACCTGAAGAACTCCTACGCCGGGCTGCAGCTCATCATCGTCATTCTGCCTGGAAAAACGCCCGTCTACGGTACCAAATCACTTCTGATCCCAGCCAGAACCCAGCAGGGCGGGAGGTAGTGGGGTGAACAGGAAGTCTAAGGGAATGTTTTTGGTCTTGCAGCGGAGGTGAAGCGGGTCGGAGACACCCTCCTGGGCATGGCCACTCAGTGCGTCCAGGTGAAGAACGTGGTGAAGACGTCTCCTCAGACGCTGTCTAACCTCTGCCTGAAGATCAACGTCAAACTGGGAGGAATCAACAACATCCTGGTTCCACAGCAGCGGTAAACGCCCCCCACCCCTTTTGTCTCACCTCCTCATGTAGGAGTCTAAACCTTCTGTCTCCCTACAGACCGTCAGTGTTCCATCAGCCAATCATCTTCCTCGGAGCGGATGTCACTCATCCTCCAGCCGGAGACGGCAAAAAGCCTTCAATAGCAGCGGTGAGACGTGTCCCATCCTGTTGGATCGTTTTAGACTTTGTATTTATCAGCTGATTGGAGCTCATTAGGAAGTCTGTTTTCAGCTGTTTGGCGCCTCCTGCTGGTGAATGAGGTGAATAACCAGGAAGGAGTTCAGTTCTAAAGGTTCTGTCTGTCCTCTGCAGGTGGTGGGCAGCATGGACGCCCACCCCAGCAGGTACTGTGCCACCGTCCGGGTCCAGAGACCCAGACAGGAGGTCATCCAGGACCTGGCCTCCATGATACGAGAGCTTCTGATCCAGTTCTACAAGTCGACCCGGTACAAACCCACCAGGATCATCTTCTACAGAGACGGCGTGTCAGAAGGACAGTTCAGACAGGTGAGGCTTGGTTCTGTCTGCAAGAACACGGAAGTTCTGCTGTGGGGGGGGGGGGGGTTCATTTATATCTATATGAGTTTAATCGAAGTGTGTGTGTGTGTGTGTGTGTGTGTGTGTGTGTGTGTGTGTGTAGGTTCTGTACTACGAGCTGCTGGCCATCAGGGAGGCCTGCATCAGTCTGGAGAAGGAGTACCAGCCCGGTATCACCTACATCGTGGTCCAGAAGCGACATCACACCCGACTGTTCTGTGCAGATCGGAACGAGCGGGTGAGACATTAGTTCTGTTTGTCCTCCTCTTTCTGATGGACTGATGTCCACACCCCCTCCCTCTGACCCAACCAAACCAAACTGGTTAATATTCTGATAATTAATCGTGGCTGCACTCAATTAAAGACCGCTCTCATACAGGAGGTAGGAAGCTGAGATGTAATAAACATTACACACACACACACGCGCACACTCCCAGGCTATGTTGTTGACATGATTCCGAGATCTTTGGATGAGAGGATGAATGTTGATGTTCTGATTTCTGTTGGACCTTCAGGTCGGACGGAGCGGGAACATTCCTGCCGGCACCACCGTGGACACGGACATCACTCACCCCTACGAGTTTGACTTCTACCTGTGCAGCCATGCTGGGATCCAGGTGAGGCGTCGGCGTTCCGAGCAGCTCCGGCTCCTCTGAGCTTCCGTTAACCGTTTTTCCATCCCCTTAGGGAACGAGCCGTCCGTCCCACTACCACGTGCTCTGGGACGACAACGGATTCACTGCCGATGAGTTCCAGCTGCTCACCTACCAGCTGTGCCACACCTACGTTCGCTGCACGCGCTCCGTCTCCATCCCAGCCCCCGCCTACTACGCCCACCTGGTGGCGTTCCGTGCTCGCTACCACCTGGTGGACAAGGAGCATGACAGGTGAGGCCACCTGGACTCATCTCCACCTTTCTGGCTCCTTTAGGAGCAGCGTATCTTCCTGTTTCCTGTCTCACCTGTATGTTTTACCCCCCCACCCCCAGTGCTGAGGGCAGCCACATCTCTGGTCAGAGTAACGGCCGGGACCCCCAGGCGCTGGCCAAGGCGGTCCAGATCCACCACGACACTCTGAGGACCATGTACTTCGCCTGAACATCCGACTGGAGGCAGGAGGTCCACAGGTGGTGTCTGATGGTTCTGTGGGTCCAACAGAACCACACCTGTGTGGAGGAGCATCGTGCCCTGTTAAAGCTTCAGCCTGTTAGGTTCCATCCTGGTTCTGTTGGACCCGTCGGTTCCGTCAGAACTTTAATATTCATATTTATTCACTGCTTCTGTTTTTAACTCAAACACTTATGGTTCTGATCGGACCGATTCTGAAACTGACTCATTAAGCTGTTCAGAACCTCGCTGGTGCTGGGAGGCGTTCCGTAAGATCCAGAGAGGTTCTGTTGGATCGGTCGGTTCTGGTGGGGTTTTTAACCAAGTGCCTGAAAGTGATACTGTGTGTGTGTGTGTGTGTGTGTGTGTGTGTGTGTGTGTGTGTGTGTGTGTGTGTGTGTGTGTGTGTGTGTGTGTGTGTGTGTTTTTCCCCGATTATTTTCTTTCTTCATCAAAGGAACATCGAAGCCTCTGATTGGTTAGGATTTATCTTTAGGAACTCCACATCTCTCCCAGCAGCCACACCTTCCTGGTTCTGGTTCTCCAGAATCTGGTGAAGTTTGGGTCAGTTTATTTATTCGGTTTAAGTTCTGGTACCAGGACGTTTTTTTTACATGTTTTAGGTAGTTGAAACCTCTGACCTTTGACCCCTGTCGGCCCAAACGGGCTCCTGAAGCAGAACCTGGAACCAGTTTTTTAGCTCCAATTGGCTGAGGGGGATGAAGACCATTATTAAGTCTGAAAACTGAAAAAAGGAGGAAAACGTTTTGATTCCCAGTTTTAGTTTTTTTTTCTGGGAATTTCTTGGTTATTCCCGTGTGTTCCCTCCAGCTGAGCTCAGTCACCGTGTTTTAAAGTCACAGTGGACGGGAAAGAGACTCGGAGCAGAGAGGAGGGGTGAAATCAGGAAAATAACCAGAAATCCTGAGACTGATGCCAAACTTTACGCCTCCTAGAAGAGTAAATTCAGTAACTCAGTCGTTAATGTCAGTAAACATGTTTTATTTATGAAAACCAGAACTATTTTCTATTAATCTGTGAAATGCTGAAATTTTCCCAGAAAATTTCCCCTCAGATCCGTATTTAGTTTATTTACAGCGACTGTTAAGAGTTCAGTTTATTTAGTAATAATGCATCAAACACACACACTCAGACACACACACACAAACAAACAACACACATTCTCTTTTAGTCAGAGCAATATTTCCGTTTAGATGAAACTTCCGGGTTTTGGGAGAACCGGCGCCTCGATATGCAATAGAACTTTTCTGCGGGTTCGGACAGAACCCATTCCTCTGCCGTAGTGCCGCTGAGCATGAGGGCTTCATTGGTTGGACCAAGCCAACATGCCTGTTTGGGGGTGAGGGGGTTATGACCTCACATCTTGGTGCTGATTGGCTCGCCCTGCCACCAGAACCAAACCAGAACCTCAGTTGCTCAACAGTTTATGGTTCTTAATCAGATTTATTTATGGTGCTGGATCATGTTTTTACCATGAAACCATCTGAGCTGTTTGTTTGTTTTGTCGGACCGTAACTGCTTCTGCTTTACCCCAAAGGTCTGGCTCTTACTGGACCTCCAGGACTTTGTCCTACAATGTTTTGTTCTTAATCACATTAAAACATTTGAGATTAAAGAAATATTTATAGATTTATGCACATGCTGACACTTTTAAATACGTTTAAATTCTTAGCTGTAAAATTTTATTGTAATTTTTATAGCTAAAAGATCAGAAAACCTCCTGCTCTGACTGGACGGTTACCGTTCAAATGGTCCAATCAGAGTGCAGACGTGTCACTTCAGGTTCTGGTCTCCAGGGAGAACTTTCAGAAGCTCAGATTTTATTTCCTGTTTCATAAAACGATTTAATTATCTGAGTGAACCTGAATCGTTAAATTGGATCTGTGATGATTTATTTTTGTTACGATCATGCAGAGTTTACACGAGACAATCTGCCTTCCTATTGGCCAGTGTAATCTGTGCTTGGTTTAACCGTCCAGTCAGGATGAGTAGAGTACTGATCAACATGTTCTTTGTTCAAAATTTTCCAAATCTGAATTTCTGCAGTGGATCTATTCACAAAGCCTGTAATGTGAGCCCAAACAGAAACATTAAAGCTCTTTTATTATCCGTGAGGATTTTCTGAACGTGATTCTGCAGCCGGATAAAGATCAGAACCGATTCCTCGGATCATTTTTTATCTTTAAGATTCATCAAACTGCAAGATTTTCTTTGTTCTAAGTGAGTTCATTTTTAATAATTTACATGAAAGGATCAAAGTGCCTTTCCTGATGATGCAGCTGGCATGTGTGCGTGTGTGTGTGCATGTGTGTGTGTGTGCATGCATGTGTAAAGCCAGATATGTAGGACTGATGTTTGGACCCAGCGGGCCAAAAAGGATCTCAGAACCTGAACCGTTCGGTTCCGGTTGCCGGTGCTGACATCGTGTAGCGTTATTGTTGATGTTCGTTTTGTCCTGCAGGGGGCAGCACCGCTGACCCCCCCTGTTCGGGTTTATGATGTCATGTTTATCCTGGTCCCAAACTGGACCTTTTTTATTTGTCGTATTTAATTTTTGGAATAAATTTGTAAAAATTTGTTTTTGTTTTTCTGTTTGAAATGAAGAGTTTTAAAAACCAGCTGTTCTGAGTTTCTGCTCATTTATTTATTTTATTTTTGTGGAACCCGACAGAACCATAAAGTCTCTGTGGATGTTTTTATTTGGACTTGAACCATCAGAACAGATCAAACAGAACCAGATAAAAGATTGGAACACCTGGATCCTGGTGGTTCTGTAGAACCATTTAGGAGTTCTGGGACGCCCTGGTTAATCAGAACCAGAACCCAGACAGGAAGTAGCTCATCAGTGTGTATGGGTCAGGTGGTTCTGTGTTTACAGAACCGCTCGGCTGCTTCGGGTTTAATTAGTTTGATGTTTGCTTTAATTAAACAGACCTGTTGTTCTGAGTCACGCAGATATTGGACCTGCTCTGTGTTTATGGTTCCTGCAGCATTCGGGATGTTCCAAACCCGACGTCCAGAACCCGGTCCTGGAACAAGATGTTCTTGTAAAGTCTTCTGGACTCTTCTGCATCAATGTTGCCATCAGAACCTTGATCCAAGCCCGCACCATCACAGAACCAGGCTTTTGGACCTGGAGCTGACACCAGTCTGAAACACTGATCTGTCAGATTCATGTTTACATTGCGGTTCTGGTCTGACCCAGAAGCACCCCAGACCCTACCTCTGGACACACACATCAAGGTTCTGCTCAGTCAAGTCTGTGACTTGACCTGTGTTCTAGAGTAATCTCTGGTCCACGTGGTTCTGGTTCCCTCTGAAGAATTGGACCAGCTCCCTGGTTCTGAATCCTTCAGAATGTTTCTTGATGTTTTGTGGAGGAGGAACCTTTCAAACTGGATCTCGTGTCTGGACCTGACCAGGAGTTGCAGGATTGGCTGAATATGAACAGATTATGATTCAGGTCTGAAGGGATGATTCTGGTTCTGTGGAGTTATCAGCTGTTAGTGTCTGACCTGCAGCAGACAGCAGCCAACAGCTGGTCCAAATGGGTCGGAGACCGGAGCAGGTCTCTGTGGTCCGGTACCAGTAGGAATCTCAGGTTTATAAAATAGTGGGACGATTAACTGCTAGTTCTGGTGAAAGTTTTTGGTCATCAGGGACCCAGAGGACAGAGCTTTTAAACTAGTGAGAGCTTCGTTAAAGCTGCTAATATAAATCTACAAAACAAGCTAGCTTTAGAGCACAAACACGGTCATGGAACACTCACCCCTCCCATTAGTTATTGTCCCTAGGCCACCCATCCATCCATAATCGTCCGCTTATCCGAGGTCGGGTCGCGTGGGCAGCTGCCTAATTATAGAGGTCCAGACTTCCCTCTCCCCAGCCACTTCGGCCAGTTCCTTCAGGGGAAAACCAAGGAGTTCCCTGACCACCATGTCCTGGGTCTTCCTTTAGGTCTCCTAACGGTTGGACATGCCTGGAAAACCTCACCAGGGAGGCGTCCAGGAGGCATCCTAACCAGATGCCCGAGCCACCTCAACTGGCTCCTCTTAATGTGGAGGAGCAGCGGATCTACTCTGAGCCCCTCCCGGATGACCGAGCTCATCCTATCTTTAAGGGAGAGCCCAGACACCCTGCCGAGAAAACTCATTTCAGCCGCTTGCATCCGCAATGTCGTTCTTTTGGTCACTACCCAAAGCTCGTGACCATAGGTGAGGGTTGGAACGTACTAGATCGACCGGTAAATCGAGAGTTTTGCCTTCCGGCTCAGCTCTCTCTTTACCACGATAGACCGGTACAACGCTCGCAGCACCAAACTGCCTATCAATCTCCCGCTCCATCTTTCCCTCACTGGTGAACAAGACCCGAAGATACTTAAACTCCTCCACTTGAGCCAGAACCTCGTCCCTGACCTGGAGAAGGCATTCTACCCTTTTCCGACTCAAGACCATGGTCTCGGATTTAGAGGAGCTGATTCTCATTCTAGCTGCTTCACACTCTGCTGAAATATGCTCCAGCGAAAGCTGGAGATCATGGTCTGATGAAGCCAACAGGACCACATCATCTGCAAAAAGCAGAGACCTGATCCTTAGGCTAGGGATGCACCGATACCGGTATCGGGTATTGGCCTTGATACCACATTTTCTAAAGTACTCATACTCGTTAAAAGTCCCTCGATACCAGGGACCGATACCACGGTCTGAGAAATGTCAGTTTGAGCGGCATGTAAGGGGTTAATCACTGGTGCCGAGTGCCCGCCCCCAAGGCCCCAGCTGCAGCTCAGAGCAGGGAGAAGGCGAGGTGAGACGGGACGAAACAACATGTCAGCAGTGTGGAACTATTTCAAAGTGGATAAAGACGACCAAACAAACTTTTTTTTTTTATAATTCTGTATTCCTTAATATGTTGCATAAAAGATGCTGCAGTTTTCATTTTAAATAAATGTTCTTAATTCCAAACGAGTGCCTTGTTTTTTTGTTAAAGTATACAACTAAAGCTGTTATCTGTAAATTAAAATCATGTTTTTATTAAGTACTCGATATCGGTGAGTACTAAAATGCAAGTACTCGTACTCGTACTCGTTTTCCAAAAAAGTGGTATCGGTGCATCCCTACCTTAGGCCAACAAAACAGATCCCCTCAACACCTTGGCTACACCTAGAAATCCTGTCCATAAAAGTTATAAACAGAATCAGTGACAAAGGGCAGCCTTGGCGGAGTCCAACTCTCACCGGAAACGAGCCCGACTTACTGCCAGCAATGCGGACCAAGCTCTGACACTGGTCATACAGGGACCTAACAGCCCGTATCAAAGGGCCTGGTACCCCATACTCCCGGAGTACCCCCCACCGGGCCTCCTGAGGTATGCGGTCGAACACCTTCTCCAAATCCACAAAACCCACGTAGATTGATTGGGTGAACTCCCTCGCACCCTCCAGGACCCTCCTATGGGTATAGAGCTGGTCCACTGTTCCACGGCCATGATGAAAACCACATTGCTCCTACCTAGGCCACGTTCGGCAGAACCAGAAATCCGCATTGCCAGAGCAAACGAGATATTACTAAACACCAGTCACTTTTTTCTAGGTCCAAACGTTTCTTGTCCGTGACTTCAAATGGTGTTTTTTTTAGGACTGTG
Source organism: Aphyosemion australe (assembly GCA_006937985.1). Taxonomy (NCBI): domain Eukaryota; kingdom Metazoa; phylum Chordata; class Actinopteri; order Cyprinodontiformes; family Nothobranchiidae; genus Aphyosemion; species Aphyosemion australe. The sequence continues at coordinate 344,544 of SSNS01000286.1, read as the reverse complement.
GTAGTTTGTCCTAAAGTTGAAGTGGTAGCAGCCGGCTGTTTCTCTGATATTATTGAGCGGAGAACCTCTCACACCAGTGGTGTTCTGTTGCTAAATACGCAAGGGACCCAGGGAAGTGCAGCGGTTCGGCGAGACCGTCAACCGGATGGTCCAAATGCTGCTTTCATTCCAAAACGTGTTATTGGTGGAGGTTTTTAGACAAATGCAAGAGAACCACTTTATTAATGTATTTATTTAATTTAATCTCCAAATATTTATAGCTATGCTATGTTAGAACGTTGTTTAGAGGCATTAAAAAATGTTTTAAGCTTGTTTTGCAGATTTTGAACTAGCTCGTATTAATGAAGCTCTCACTGGTTTAAAAGTTCCTCAGATCAGAAACAGAACGTCGAGTCCAGTTGACCCAAATGATCCCATCAAAAAACACCTACTGGTTCCTGTTTAGGGACCAAATACCAACATGGAGCTAATGAGACTCAAACACTGCTGGAACTCAGTTTGACTGAAGCAGAACCACCAGAACCTCAGCTGACCTGAATCCTCCTAAAGTCCTGGATGTGTGTGAACCTGCTGCGGCCTTCAGGGCGGAGCTTCTGCCTCATCGTTTCCTCTCGTGGGGAGTTTGTGCTGAGGCGTCTGTGGAGCCTGTCTGCACCTGAGGATGTGCAACTTGGCTGTGACCCTCCTGAAGCAGCGGTTCATCATGTTCCGGACCGCCGCTGACGACAGGTAGAAGATGAATGGGTCCAGACAGGCGTTCAGGGTGCTGGACAGCAGCGCCAGGGTCCTCCAGTCGTGGCTCTCCATGGTGGCAAAGCCCACTACGTGGGATACGTTGTACGGCCCAAAGCAGACGGTGAACACGATGAGCGTCCCCAGTGCCAGACCAATGCACCGCAACCGCCGTCTCCGGCTGATGTGCGGGAGGCGGGACAGGATGAGGATGAAGTTGACGTAGCAGAAGCAGCTGATGATGAAGGGGATGCAGAAGAGCACCAGGAAGAGCTCCAGGCGAATCGGCATCAGGATCTGGAGCTCTCCATCTGAGAAGTTCAGGTAACAGGTGGGTGGGGGAGGGGAGGGGCCGCTGATGTTGCTGCTGTAGAAGTTTCCTCCGCCAGTCCACTGGGCGTAGGGCAGGATGTAGACGAAGCACAGGTTGGAGGAGGTCACTATCCAGAAGGTAATGCAGGCCCACACAGCGTAGCGGGGCCGGCGACACAAGTACCTGAGGGGGAAGGCCACGCCCAAGTAGCGCTCCACGCTCACCGCCGTCAGCAGCAAGGTGCTGTTGTAGATGGTGACGTAGAACAGGAACCCGGTTAGCGGGCACAGCGCGTACGGCAGCAGCCAGTTCATGTGGTCGTAGGCCTCCTTCATCTTAAATGGCAGGAAGGCCAGGAAAATGAGGTCAGAGATGGTGAGGTTCAGCAGCAGCACGTCGATTGGCGTTGCTTTGCGACGCACCTTCCTGCAGAAGGTGATGAAGGACAGGATGTTGGCCGGGACCCCCATCAGGAAGGTGAGGATGTAGACCGCCAGCAGCAGGTAGCTGTAGAACATGGCTGCTGCTCAGACTGGAGGCTTGATGAGACGCTGCAGGAGAAAACACAAACCAATGTCAGACCTGACACCCTAACTCAGCCTGATTCAAGATGGCTGTCAAGCCACCGTTGTGCTGCCAGAACAAAATCTTTTCATTTTGACTTTGTGCCTTTCAAAATAAAACCCACAGATCCAGAAGCCAGTTTGTTTAATGAAGTAAGAACCAACATTTTCCAGACCTGAGCGCGGAATACCAAACACTGAAGCAGGTTAATGAGATCAACTCTGTCATCAGCCTGTTAAACTTCTCTGGGAAACGAAAACACAGACACCGACGAACAAACCCTCCAGCGAGTCTCAGTCAGGAAGACATTAGATTTTAAATAAACGTTTAAGGTTTCGTCTTCATCAGGTTTAGTTCTGATCTGAAGCAACAGCTGTTTCATATAAAAGAATCAGAATAACCAAAAATAAAATTTTACTTTAGCTGAGACGAACCAACAGGTCGGAGCTAAGAATCATAAATCGGTTTCGGCCCTCCAAACCAGAATCAGTGCATCTCTCTTTAAAACAGATTTGTTCGGGTTTAACTGCAGATGTTTCTACGGCAGGTGAAACACTTCTGGTAAACCAGAGGGATGAACTCACCTGTGTTAGGGTGGAATGTCTGTCCCGTCCATCAGGACGTTCCCTCTGCTCTCTTCAGCTCCTGGATTTGGACTGTGGCCTCAGAACTCAAACATACAACTAATATGCTTCAACTGCGGAAATTTAATAACCTTCAGGAAGTAATCTGTTCTCTAAACATCGTCTCCTAGCAACCCCTCAGAGGACAGGCGTGACGCAGGTTATCGTTGGGATTGAAAAAGATCCTCGGATGAGGAAAAGTCTTCAAGAAGTCAGTTAGAATGATAAATGACCCGCACTTGTATAGCGCCTTTCAGAGTCAGAGGACTCCAAGGTGCTTTACACTACAGTGCATCATTCATCCATTCACACGCTGGTGTGAATAGAAGTGTTCATATGAGCGAAATGGAGAAGAAGAAGACTGTGGTCCCCGCTGGAGGTCCAACCTGTACCATCTAACTCCAGCATCTTCATCCTCCATCATCCCACAACCAAAATGCATGCTCTACAGTTTAATCTTCATCATGTCTAAATCACAGAATGAAAATTTTTGATCAGATTAGTCTGTAATCTGAGGTGGGGAAAGCGTGTAAACATGGAATGTGAAGGATTTGTTGTTTTTTTAATATTTGTACTCCATTGTTCTACAGAAAAAGTATTTGACATTTACCAATAACACACAACAGGTTGAAAATAGCCTACATTTAACACATGCTGCTACCATCAGGTCTTGTTGGAAAAAGCTAAAATCATTAAAAAAAACATTAATTTAAATTTTTTTACATTAAAATAGTAAGAAACACGATTTAGCTGCCAAAAAGACTTCTGCAGCATTTTTGGCTATTTGGCAAAAACATCTCTTTCTATGTAGAACAGCACAAAGACCTTATGAACACCAAAACAGTAGGTGGCAGCACGCACCTTTAACGTTTGTTTCCAGCCTCAGGCCTACAGACCATTTCTGTATTATTTTATTCTTCATTATATTTTCATATTGACATAAATAGTACAGTATTTAGAATCCTGGTCCCTGTCCCACTCCACTCCATTTGGTGGAGGTAATGCACCAAGACACGGCTTGCTAATCATCACAAAACGTGTCAAAGAAGAAGAAAAAGAGGTGGAGCTCACAAATTTACTAGAATGAAAAAATAATGATTTTGTGAGGGATGATCATGAGTGCCACCCACGCATAAACAAGTGCCCCACCTGGGCCACCCCATTTTAAAAGGCCTGGAGTATGTTTAAGTGTGATACTAGTGTCTTCAGGCTGATACTAGACCTTCTCCACTTGGCCCTCACCAGTTTTCAACCAGATCTGATTTGGTTTTAAACTTTAAGCTAGTTCTTTAACATTGATCTCAGTGACTGTTGTGTTAGAAACTTGACCGGTTTTATATTTGACACCACTCTGCAGCCCTCTACTGGCCAGATACGGCACTTAACAGTTTTGTGGAGCGGGTAGGTGCCCTATAGGGGGAGCGCTTTACCTGCTTTATGGTTGTTAGCTGTTATGCTAGCAGTTAGCTTTATCAGTTTGCCGATCGTCAATAAAAAGCACAAGAAGAAGGAAAAGAAGTTTGCTTTCCCTGTTGGCAGCATGGTGGAGCCTGGAAGTAAAAGTAACAGAGTAATGTCTTTGGAGGTGAAGCAAAGAGCTAAAATCGGAGTGAACATCATAGCGGCTAGTTTGACGGAGCTAAAGCAGGCTACAAAATCACGGACTGATGGTGACCTGGCTTTGTTGCTACTGGACAGGTAAGTAATAGTATTTTTGTCCAACAGTGTGGATCTTTTTACTTTGTGGTTTATTTTAGTATTAGTTGGCTCATGTTAGTGTTAGCTCATTGTTAGCGGCTAGCTACAGCAGACTGCAGCAGGGTTGTGTACGACAGTTGTAATTCCACTTTCAACCAGTACTGACTACAACCAGAAACTGCTCCGTGTTACTTTAATGGGTTTGTTTTAATATGTAAGCCAAGAATATCCCTTTTTAAATTATTTGATGTAATAATTAATGCTGTGCTTGTTATTCCATAGCTGGTTGGCTGAGATTTGTTAACCTGACTTTGTCCAAATAAAAACACAACAAGTAATCAGAATCAGCAAAGCTGCATGTTAACTGATTCATATATTATGTAAAAATGTAAAACTAACATTTCATGATTTAATGTATATTTTTTTTCACGTTTTGATATATTTTGTTTTTAAAGAACCTGCAGAATTAATCAGAACGTTTCAGAGGTTCACAAGAGATTTTTCTGAAAATGTTTTCAGTTCAGTTTATTAAGGATCAATTACCTTCGCAATAAAATAAAAATAAAACACACAGAGGAATAAAAAAAAAATCTTCTTCAGGTTTGATGTTAGAAATCATCTCAAATACAGTCACTGATGGAGCATCAGTCGAATACTTACCAGTAAAAACCAACCCAAGAAAACACAACTTTGATTAACCAACATTTAATAACTGAGCATCAAATCTTTGGGAAATTTGTGGGTTTTGTAAAAATCGTGAAGCAAAAAATTAAATTGATCATCTGTTTTGTGGAAATCTGTTACCGCTAACACAAGATAGAGCCATCCGTCACCAACTGATCACCTGACTCAGGTGAGCTCAGGTGAATTCAAACCCAGCTGGAGGCTTTTATCCATCCTACTCTCAGAGAGATAAAGAGTCAGGTCTAGATTGATGCAACAAGCAACGACTCGTCTGGACTTCCTGCCAGAAAACAGCTGCTGTCTTTTTTCTGTTCAGTCAGAGATAAAGAGAGAAGCGACGTCAAAGCCGCGGGTTCATCTCAGGTGAACGCCGATGACTGTTCTCACCCATGACTCGCTTTCGTCACCTCCACTCCCACCTGGCTCCTCTCAGATAGCGTGGGCGGCGGCTTGACGTTGGTGAACCCGCTGGTGGGTTTGCCTTGGTGTCGACACCCACCGCTCCTCCGGAAGTGGCTCATCTGGCCACAGAGTCTTCCCAAGATGCCTCTGGACACGGCCGGTGAAAGCATCAACATGACCACGGGCTCGAGGAAGACGTTACAGGAGCTCGTCAGCATCGCCAGACTCCTCCATTCCACGTTGGTGTCCTGCAGGAATCCCACAATGTGCGAGGCATTGTAGGGCGCGTAGCAGATCACAAACACGGCCAGCGTGGACAGCGCCACGGCCAGGACTCTCCTCTTACCCATAGGGGGCAGATTTGAGCGCCACACCAGAGTTACGCATCGAAGCGTGCAAAAAGACGTCACGATCAGAGGCAGCATGAACAAGACGATGGCCATCTCCAGACGCAGAGGCAGCAGGACGTCCAGCTGCGACCTGTTGAAATGGTTGTAACAAGCCGAGGTGTCGTCCTGAACACCAACAAAATAGGCCCCGCCCTCAGCCACCAGGCTAACGCTAAGGTGCAGCATCACCAGCGCCCACAGGGCCACAGAAATGAAGCAGGACAGCCGGGCACGGCGGTATCGCTTGTAGATGATGGGAAAGGCGATGCTGAGGTACCGCCCCACCGTGACGATGGTGATGAAGAGGCAGCTGCCGTACACCGAAGAGTAGAGGAAGAAGCTGAAGACAGGGCAGACGAGCGCCGGCAGCGTCCAGTCATTCAACACCGTCTCCAAGACCTTGATGGGCAGCCAGGCCACAAGCGCCAGGTTGGCCAGGCACAGGTTGAGGGCATAGACCACATTGGGTGTGGCGCCGTGTTTGCGAGCCTTGCGGACGTAAACGAAGAGGACGAACAGGTTGGCAGGAAGCCCGAGCAGGAAGGTGAAGATGTAGACAGACAGAGCGACGCAGTCCGTGACCGTCAGCTCCATCTCTTTAGGAGGGCCCTGGTTCAGCATGACCAGGGTTTAGGAGGAGGAAACCACCCGGACGCCCATCCTGGTGTCAGTGCCGGTCATGTTCTGAAGGTTTTCTGTTTCAGAGCCGGAACATGAGCTGCTATCTCCCTCCATCGTATCTAGTCTGAGGCACAGACGAATCCTCTGAAGCAGATGGCAAAACAAGAAAAAGGAGGCGTTGGCCACGAAGGGGGCACGCTGGGGGCGAGGTGCACACGACATCATGACAGATAAGGAGGCGCAGCCAGTCAGGCAGAAGTATGGAGCGTTTATCCATCAGCAGCCGGCCCTAATCACCCTCTCAGCCCCGGGCAGCAGACAGGTAGCATCTGGGCCCTTAAGTGAAATGATTCAGAATAATTGGAGCGATCAGGAAACGCGTGCTGTCTGAGTGGACCGGAGGGCTCGGCAGGAAGGTCGTAAACGTGCAGCGGTTGATGCTTGATGTGAGGAGGCCTGGCTCTAGGAATGAGAGGCTTGTTTGTGGCAGTTTTATGGTGCAGAAAGAGTTCTGGTGCGGGTGTGGTGGAGGAGGTGTCGGAGGCGCGTCGTTTTGGAGGCTTTGGGAGAAATGGAGCAGAAAATCAGTGACTATTGGAATAAGTCTGAGATTCCAAGAAATGTTTTTTCCACAAAAGCAATTCAGTCAGGAGGTGTTTGTGTCGAGAAACGTTCCGACCAGCTCGACGCGTTAACGCTACCTGTTCTGTTTCTGTTTATGCTCTAACGGCTCTTCAACCAAAGGAGGCTGTTCTACTTCTGCTTCTTGGTTCTCCCCCAAGCAGTCACATGGAAGGGCTCAACAAACACACAAAGATTTATGGGCAAGAACCCCGTTTACCACAACGTCTACCTGAGGAGTCAAAGGTCACGTTACTATCACAGCCTTCAGGTTTCTAACGGCAGCAGGATGACGAAGCCAAACAAAAGCAAATGTTTGATGAGCGTCGGCAGGAGGAACCAGGAGATGTTCGATGTGTCGTCAGACAGAAACAAAACCAGTCAACTCCAAACACGACGAGCTGCATCACGTTTTTCCTTTTCATTTGAATTTAAAAACCTCGTTTCTCACCTTCACTCGATAGTTAAACATTAAATCTAAAGTTTAGGACGACTCACAACATCCAAGCCTGGTTCTCCAGAGGAGGTTTTATTCAGATTTGGGCTGACTTTCCTCCCAGCTGACTATTTCAGAGGAAAATATTTGACCTCTGAGTCATTCAGCGTTTGGTACAACAGGCAGAAAAAACAAAAGCAAAATGCTTTTATAAAATCAAACACTGGTGAAATATTTCACGTTATTTAGGAATCAGTAGAGGATGTTTCAGAGCACAAGAATGATGACCCTTTTGGCTTTCCATACATTTCTGCCACTGACCTCGGAGAGCCAGACTGGTTCAGTGTTTCTGATCAAATCTCGTTTCCTCTGATGAAACTGAACAAATATCTGATGAATAAAATCCAGACCTTCAGCTCCATCAGCTGATCAGCAGCGGGTCAGGAACGATAAACATCTGAGACCTACTGGTTAGCTTCAGGAACAAACCTGTTCCTAAGGGCTCTACCTCTTCAACATGATTAGTATGTTCGCTATAATTAAAAATGGTATTTACTGCATGTCTCCTGCCCTCTGGTGGAGGCTCCAGGTCCTACAGCTGCATAAAAAATAACTAAATAATTTAAATGTTTTATTAGGGATGCACTGAAAAATGGTCCGATATCAATGTCTGATATCAATCCTGCTGCTGTTAGTTGATATCGACCCAGGACCGGTACCGATGTGTATCCCTAACTCTCATTATTAAATAAATATAAATTACATAAATATTCCAACCTATTGTACAAATCTGGCTCTGGAAGCCTAAAGGTGATTCCTGTTTGGAGGCTTTTCTCTGAGCTTCCTGGAGAAACTCCCTCTCCTCACTGAGCCAGCAGCTGCAGGTTGCTCCTCCCACTGGAGTTTGCCAGCGGGACCAGTGGTACCGGGGTTTTCTCGGTGCTGAAGATCGGTCTGAGGCGGGTCCGGGTGTTGGAGCTTCGCTGCTCCAGGGAAAGAGCTTCCTGTTTCCTGGAGAGATCCTGCAACATGCGGCTGTGGTGGAGCCTCATCTTCTGTAGAGAGAGTCTGGAAGAAGAGCAGGATGTTAGGAACTCCTGAGACCCGGAGCAGGAAAAACCTTCCCAGAAACACACAGAAGAGCAACATAAAACCCGGATTAACAACTTAAACCACTACATCGCTGGTTTGGAAACTCCAGAATCTGCCTCCATGAGAGTAAAAGATCAGACCCAAAGAACACTTCATCAGCTGGAGGTCAGACTCACTGAGCTTCAGAGAGTTTCTGCTTCAGGGTCTGGATGGTGGTCTCCAGTTGCTGGACTTCAGCTACGAGTCCGTGCTGCACCTGAAACCCAGCAGATAGAAACGGCTCTCGGTTTCTGTTGTCCACTCAGACAGCTGATGTCACCAACTCCACACAGACCTGGTCCCTGCACAGGTCCACGCCGGGGCGGCGGGTTCTGGTCTCCAGTCGGGTGTGAGCCAGCTTCAGGGAGGCCGTCTTGGCCTGCAGGTCTGCATCCAGGCCACGGATGTCAGTCTCCATCTCTGTCATCTCATCTTCAGTCTGCAGACAGAACCACAGGAGTGAAGGTTGTGAAGAACAAGCAGCTGTTTTGTTAAATAAATAAACAAACAAATAATAAATAAATACGTTTTTTATTTGCCACAGCAGCTGGTCGCGGGCCTGCTCCTGCTGGTGGTTCCGCTTACGGAGCGTGAACTCTGTGGCTCTGCGTTGGGTCTCCATCTCGTTATTCATCTGAGAACAGATTTTATCAGATGATTAAACCAAAGGAGGCTTTAACGCGTCTGATTTGGGATTCAGAATGTCGGCGTGGAAAAATGTTAAACACAAAAACCAGCAGAGTCATTTTTCAGGTTTTAAACTAAAGTTCATTTCATCTTTTCTCACCTGAGATGCCGTGAGACTCATGTCCTCCCTCATGCACTGAGACGCCTGCATGGCCTCATGCGCTCGCGCAACGTTAAAGTGGCTGAACTGCGCCCACTCCTGGGGGGTGGAGGAACTGCAACAACAACATTTAAAGGTGTTGAACACTCGTTTAATCGATGCATTTGCAGTGGTCTCTAGTAGGAAAGAATGCCCATAAGTGCCTGTTTCAGCACAGAGAATTCAGCCGGAGGAGAAGGCAGCTTCAGACGACAGGATTTGGAGTCTTATTTCCTGATATTTGGACATCTCTCTTCTGATTGGCTAACAGCAACACGACTCTACCACTGACTCTGTTTGCTCTGCAACGTTGATGTTTTATCTCCACAAATAACACAAGCCTGGAGGAGTTCTGCTGTGTGGTGGAGTTGCTAATACTAACAGTTAGCTTCTACTAGCCGAGACGTTCTCTGCTGTTTCCTGGACGCTAAACCAACAACAGCCTTTGCCGTCATGAGCCAAGATGGTTGAGTCCATGAATGTTAAGTGACAGTGTGACGTAGATCTGTCAGGATTTTCTAATCCTAGAGTTTCACCGTCTATTTTCTATCAGAAGCTAATGCAGGAGATAGGAGGGTTAGCTGAAAGATAAAAATACGTGTTATTCAGTTTATTCTGGTGGGGACATGACAGGAAGCTGCAGGACATTAATAATAAATAATAATAGCACTTTTATAAATGACATGAGGACTCATTCCTGTTGACCGGAGCTCACACACATCCCTGCCCGGTTTCTGTGTTGCTGTGGAAATGGAACAGAACTACTCAGGTTTGTTGTAGCTTCAGAACCTCACATGGCCCCAGAGCCACAGGTTGGAGACCTCTGACCCAACATGTTTCACCTCGACTTTACCCCGATGGTATCCGGGTCGGGTTGGTCTTCAGAGAGATGTCAGAGGACTTTATGTTGAGCGACAGGCAGGACATGTCGATATCCAGAGCATCCATCTTGTTCTGGAGGTCAGAGGTCAGCTGGTGTCGAATCTCCTGCAGAACGCTGTAAAGAGATCCAACCAACAGTCAGACAGGAGGGAGAGGGTGGTGGTGCTGTTAGAACCTGAACAGAACCCACCAGAGCTGCTCGAAGGCCTGATGGATGTTCTGCTGCAGACGTTGCTGTACTCCTTCAATCAGCTCCACCTCCTTCTTCAGCTGCTCCTCCACCGGGTCGTGGACCAGCTCGGGGCCCCGCCGGCCCTCCCTCAGCGTCAGGCACTCAGAGCTGACCTCCAGGGGGGTGGCGGTGGCGGCCAGAACCATCTCGGTCTGCTCTTTGGACTGGGCCAACAGAAACACGTCACTGCAGCACCGTGACCCGGGTTTTTCACTGGACGCGTAAGCGGCACGTATGGCGTAACAAACACTTTTTACCCGCGAGCTCCTTCCCACCAGGAGCGTTTCAGACACGAAACAAGTGTTCCATGCTCTGCGAGGTCACAAAATCTGGAGAGAATTGCGTGATTTTAGGAGTTCACGATAACAAGCAAGGAGAAACACAGCAGCGTGTATCCAAAAAGCTCTGTGGTTTCACAGGAAATGACCTACTTTATTAGTTAAGCAACTGGAAATCTGCACGTGAATTTTATTTTGGAAGTTTCCAGGTGTTTTACACTGCTGCCGTGTTTGACTTCCTGTCTAGCCCAATCTGAGCTGCTGGAAGTGTACAGCGAAAAAAATAAACTCAAAGCATAAGCAAGGCATCCCTACGCTTCTGGGATGATTCTAAAACTTCCGCTTCATAGTCGGTGGAAACGCACACATCCACTATAACGTTTCACAGACGTTACGCGACGCTTACGCGTCCAGAAAAGCAGAGCCTCAGCAGCGAGGAGGATCTCCAGCTGACTCACCAGCGTCAGAGCTTCCATCTCCTCGTCCACCTTCTGAGCGCAGCTCTCCAACACGTCCTTCCACCGAGCCACGTCCCAAACTCGCTCGCTGAGCCGGCGAGACGTGTCGCTCTCATCCCACGCCGTCTATTCACAGAAACAATCATGGCTTCTCTTTAATTCTTATTCACGAGGAAAATACTAAACGTGACTAATTAAATTCAGAGAATTGAAAAAAAAATCAAAACAAGTCTTGATATGTTTTTGAACAATTCTCCTGTACATATAAATCTGGTTAATAAAATGGAAAAATTACAAAAAAACCCAAAAAATATTACTGAACTAACATATTTAAACATGACAAAACAAATCGGACTCATTCTGAATATTATTTTAATGAATCTCAAGATTTTTCATTTTTTTTCAGATAATTTGTGCGTCTAAAGTTTTAAACTGTTTCATAATGAGATAAATAAGAGCAGATTAATCATTTAAAGGCAAACAAACATCTTTTATTACTAATCTGATTGATTTTCAACATTTGATTGATGTAAGTTTTAGGCTGTTGTTTCAGCACCATCAGTGTTCCGTACACACCGACCCACCCTGCTGCTGGTCTCGCTGCGGAGCGACCGACCCTCCTGTCGGATCACGTTGGAGACGTTTCGCTCGTGCTGAGCGGTGGCGAACAGCTGATGGTTGTTGTCGTGCCACTGGGACACGCTGTGCCGCACGCTGGGCTTCCCGCCAACGGCCGACATCTTGGAACTAAACGGTCTGAGATCAGATGGAAGCCAAAACGAAACTTTTAGATGAACAGCAGGATCAGAACACACAGATGGAAGGATGTGAACTTCTCCAGATGAAGTTTTAGGATTAGTACCTTCACCAGAAACCTGCCATTTTTTACAGATATTTAGATTGTAACAGTAAATAAATGATTTTACTTTTCTCTAATTCATCTTCTCAAACATTCTAGTGTTGCTTTTTATATATTTTGTAAATTTTCTTTGACAGATTTATTAACTTTTGGCACTCACATTGTTCCATACACCCGTTCTCAGTGATGGTGGTATAACAAATAAATAACACTAAAAATAAATCATCTCAGGTACCTCAGCAGTAATCTGATTACCTTGACACTACCTCTAGTTTCTGATTTGCTTGACTTTATATTTGTAATTGAATTCTACTTTACATCGGTCGGATTTACATCATTTCACTCAAGAAAGAAACGCCGCCTTTCTGTAAAAGTCATAAAACCAGTGAGGGCCTCATAAAGCTGGTTTACTGCGGTAAACTGAGTTTCGGTTTGGTTAAAGCTGATTTCCGGTTTCTCACCAACTTCAAAGTTGGAAACGGGACTCAACTTGTTTTGTTGCACGAAGTCAAAACTTTAAATTGTCGTTTGATTCATTTTTACTCACCGGATCTCGGAGCTGCTGGTCCGTTCTGTGCTGGTTGTGGTTCCTATAGCAACGGCTAGAGCCGTCACTAGGCAACGAGGAGACGGTGTGAGACACATGGAAACTGGTTAATAATTTATGAACGGGATCCCAGCAGGGTCAAAATTCACCCTGATCCTGTAACTGGGATGCATACGCTTCGTATTTAGTTCCATCTATCAGGATTCTGCAGGAAGTCTCACCTGATTGTTTTTAACATAGAAATTAGCTACAAATCTATTATTTTCTTTCAACCTTAAATCATAAAATAAAATCTAAAATAATGAAGTTATTTTCCTACAGAAGCCTTTTGTCTGCTGGGAGGAAATCCATCTGTTGTCTTAATTATTTGATCCAGAGATCACAAACGTTCCACTCCGGAAAGCTGTTTCTGCGCATTTCCAAAGGAAACCTCCAGAATCCCTGAGAAATCAGCTGGACTCGGGTATAAATATGCTTTATTGGATCAGGATTAGTCATGCCAGTGGTCAGACCTGCATGCTGTAGGAACTTTCAAAATAAAAGCTGGTCAACGTGAGCATCACCAGCTGAAGCTCCGCCTGCTAAAATTCAGAGTCAAACAGTTCATGGTTTAATGTCCAGCAGAGACTCTTACTCTGAAAATCCTCTTCATGTGATCTGTGTGTGCACCAGACCTCCCCCCCCCACACACACACACACACCGTTACCTGAGCTGTGTTAACAAACCGGCTTAAACTGAAAATTAAACCTTCATTTCCATCTCATCACAGCTGCTCAAGTTCAGAAAAGTTTCGACGAGCTCCATCCGAGCGTCCGGTCTGCTCGCCATGATCTCTGCTTCTGGTTCCGGTTCTGTCCACACACACCAATAAATTAAAACAGGCTGGAAGTTCTGGCTTTCACAAAAACAGAAATAAAAAGGAAGACGATGAGATAAAAAGGTGAGGCGGCTAAAGGAATTTTTTTTTTCAGATTGGTGATTTGAAGCGACGTGTCGGCGCCGTGAGCAGGTGGAGGCGGTCGGATAACGGATCCAGGTGGAAAAGTCTTCTGGCTTTCCTGTCCCGCTGTGACTCCGGAGGTGAGAAAGATCAGAACGTGTTCGTGGTGCTGAACGGGTCCAAAGGTCACTGCGGCGTTTCGTCTCCATTGATCTCCACGCCGTGTTGCTGCAGCTTTGCTTGGAGCAGCGCGTTTTCGTTCTTCAGCTCCTCGAGCTGAAAAAACACAAAACCAACTATTAGTTGTATCCTCACAGGAACTCCAACCCGCTCTGAACCAGAACCTGGACCAGAACCTTCTGCTGCTCACATCCAGTAAACCCAGAACCTGGCATCTGACCAGTTCTGGTCCAAATCTGAGATGACGTGGAGCTCCTACTGCTAAGGATGCTGGGTAATGTCTCAGATATGGAGGACATTCCCATGAAGTCCAGAGAGAAAACAGGAACAACTACTGGTGACTGGAATCGGCCGATATGATGGGTTTAATAGTGATCAAACCATCAAACTCAGAAACCAGTTTTTACCTGGTTCATGAACGCACCATTTCTATGCAGCAAGAAAATTAAAATCTGACACTCTTCTTGGTCCGTGAACGCACCGTCACTAAGCGCTAACAGATCTTTCATTTTTTCTATTGGTATCGGCCCTGAAAACCAGGACCGGTCCCGGGGAGGCGGACCTGTTGTCTGAGCAGCTCGTTCTCCATCTCCACCCGCTCCACCTCTTTGTAACTGTCCTGCAGCTGCTGGTTCTTCTGACGGAGCTCTCGGATGTAGTCGCAGGCTTTGGACAGAATTCCTCCTTTACTCTGGAAAACACAGATAGAAAATTTTTTTTATGACTAAACACCTCTGGTAACGGAGCTCCGAGTGTTACACAAACGTTCTTCTACATCCTGGTTCTCTGGCTGTGATCTGATTGGTTGCTTCAGTCCGATTCTGCACAGGCGGGAGGACCGGAGAGGTGGACGGCTCGTTTTAAACATTTAAACAGGAAACGGCTCCTTTCAGAGATCATTTCTCCACCGATCAGAACATCGGAGTCATTTTTTAACCCGGCCAGCGGTTCTGGAACGGTCCAACACATCAGGGCTTAATGAACACGCCTTACCGCTCCAGTTCTGCTGTCCACGCTGCAGTCTGGGATCAGCTTCGACAACGTGACGATCCAGTTGTTGATCTTGTCTCTTCTTCTTCTCTCCACTGCAGATAAACAAATAAACCAGCTGTTTAATGAAAGGTTTAATAAAACGTTTTATTTTGTTATCAGACGTTCTAAAGGTGCAGAAAAGTTCATGAGTTCCATCTTCATCTGAGTAAAATCAGCCAAAGATCTCATTAAAAAAGTTTGAGAAGTTCTTCACAAAAGGGGCGGGGCTTTATGTTAAAAAACTAAACATAACATTTAGTTTTATAAACACTTTCTGAATATTTGTATTTATATTTTTTAAATATAATTGTTTTATTATTAAATAATTAAAATATTTGTTTTTGTATTACTTTTATTTTTATTCTAATATACTAATTATTCTATCTATGAATGTATTAAATAATCTAAATATAATAATACTAATGAGGTTTATTAAATATTTAAACTATTTTTAATTTGTTTTTATAAATATTTAGTATTTTTGTTGCATTTTCCTAAATATTAAAGTTTAATGATTACATTTATTACTTCTTATACCATTTATCATATTACATTTATATGAATTTCACATTATTGTATTATTAAATTTAATAAATATTTAAGTTTTATTATTAAAATTATTCCTTTTGTTTATATCAATTACATTTTTATCTGTATATCACTAGGGTTATGTTTATTTTATATAGGTTTTTATGAAAAAGCCAGATTAAATGTTGATGTACTGAAGTAGATATTTATTCTAATCTCAGACCTTCGTTGTGCTGAGCTCTTCGCCGCTCGTCTCTCGGAGCGCGGGAACCTTCCACCTTCCTGGAAAAACAAAAACAAACATTTAAAAACTAATAAACTAGACTTCAGCCTGACTCAGAGGCAGAAACCAGCCGCCGGCTTCGGTTTCTTCTTACAGGGGAGCAGAATAGTGACACCTGGAGGCTGGAGGAGGAACTGCACCCAGCTCACAGGTCCAGGTGTGTTTCTACACCAGGTGACGGAGCTGGTGGAGCTGTTTGGAATCAGATTAGAACCAGGTCTAATCTGGAGCGTTTCCGTTTCTCCTGACGGACTAACCCTCAGAGGAGGAGGCAGTTCTGCGTGGAGCTGCAGGATGAGGACAGTACTTACGTTGTGAAGGTCTGAGTCCGCGGTGCGATGGTCCGGGGGCTCGTCGCCGTCTGCAGCACCTCGGGGGGGCTCATCATCACGTAAAACTGACCTGGAGTCATTCAAACAGAAAGTCAGAAGTAGGAGGTGGCACCACCTGTCCTCCAGCTGAAGGATCCTCACCTCCAGCCTGAGTGAGGGTGGGGTCGGTGGCGGCCTGCACCGACACTGCCGCTCCATCGGTGACGGCGGTGGCGGGAAAATAAGCAAAACGTGTTTCTCCTCCGATGGCCTCCACGCTTGGACTGCTCCCGTTACTGAATGGGTTCTGGATCACGGCCTGTGGAGGAGTTCAGAGCTAAAACCCAATCAGGGCTGGATCAGAACTCCCGTCTGACCCCTGACCTTTACTCACCTGAGCTACAGCCTGAGGGGCTCCAGTAAAGGCTGCGGTGGAGACGACGCTGACGGCTCCGGTTCCGTCTGCCGTGGCTTCCAGCTGGTCCTCAGTCAGCTGGACGACCCGATAAGTCACCTGCAGAGGAGCAGAGGAGTCACAGTTCCTCCCTCAGCTAAGAACCAGAATGAACCTCTGAGCCTGTTGTCATGGTAACAGATCAAGTAAACTAAACCCTTTCTCCCATCTGAAGCAGCATCTAACTTGTTTTAACCAATCTGTCTGATCCGGAAGCAGAATTCCTTTGTGTACGTCTATAAAATAATTTCCCTACAAAACCGGTTTAGCCGGTAATCCCAGTTTGACTCATTTACCTCAAGAACACTCTCCAACCACACGGAACCAACGTCACACACCTCTGACTCACATCAGAACAAACTCTGATCCTCTTCCTGTTTCTGAGTCTGACTGCGTTTACCTGGTTCAAATCTGGATTCTAAATGCCTTTTTCACACCTGTACACACACCTGTAATACACCTATAATACACCTGTAAAAAAACTGTAACACACCTGTAATACACATATGATACACCTGTAAACACACCTGTAATACCCCTGTAAGAAAACCTGTAACATACCTGTATACACACCTGTAATACACATGTAAACACACCTGTAAACACACCTGTAATACACATGTAAACACACCTGTAACAAAACCTGGTACACACCTGTAATACACATATCATACACCTGTAATACACATATAATACACCTGTAAACACACCTGTAAAAAAACCTGCAACACACCTGTAATACACATATAATACACCTGTAAACACACCTGTAATACACATGTAAACACACCTGTAACAAAACCTGGTACACACCTGTAATACACATATCATACACCTGTAATACACATATAATACACCTGTAAACACACCTGTAAAAAAACCTGCAACACACCTGTAATACACATATAATACACCTGTAAACACACCTGTAATACACATGTAAACACACCTGTAACAAAACCTGGTACACACCTGTAATACACATATCATACACCTGTAATACACATATAATACACCTGTAAACACACCTGTAAAAAAACCTGCAACACACCTGTAATACACATATAATACACCTGTAAACACACCTGTAATACACATGTAAACACACCTGTAACAAAACCTGGTACACACCTGTAATACACATATCATACACCTGTAATACACATATAATACACCTGTAAACACACCTGTAAAAAAACCTGCAACACACCTGTAATACACATATAATACACCTGTAAACACACCTGTAATACACATGTAAACACACCTGTAACAAAACCTGGTACACACCTGTAATACACATATCATACACCTGTAATACACATATAATACACCTGTAAACACACCTGTAAAAAAACCTGCAACACACCTGTAATACACATATGATACACCTGTAAACACACCTGTAATACCCCTGTAAGAAACCTGTAACATACCTGTACACACACCTGTAATACACCTGTAAACACACCTGTAACAAAACCTGGTACACACCTGTAATACACATATGATGCACCTATAAACACACCTATAATACACCTGTAACACACCTACAATTTCTCTGAAAACACACCTGTAACACATGTGTAATCACACCTGTGTTTCTCTGGTGTGAATCAGTTAACATTAATTTCTCTGACACACAGACAAAAGTACAGTCAGCCTGCTGATTGGTCAGACTGCCTGGGGGTGGGGCTACCAGAAGGTCTTGAGCTAGCTGACCACACGCTCTAACCCTGCCTCCTCGAGCCATTTAAACTCTTTAATGTTTTTATGAGTCAGAGCTGATAAATCTGGTCACCTGCCCAGGTAACCTGAACCCTGATGTTTGTGTCCTTCTGTATCCCAGAATGCAGCACAAACCTGCTACAGGAAGCTGTTTGGCTCAGACTAGCAGCGTAGGTGTGGTCGGACCACCACCGCCAGTGGGTCTCAGTTCTGTTGTTCTGCACCCAGGTGAGATTCCTGTGTTCTCACTTGCTCAGAGGAACCGACCCAGGGAGGAGAATGGACCGGGTTGGCTTTAATGGACTAAAGGTTCTTCTACAGATCAGTGGGTTTTGTTCCTCAGGTTTAAACAACTCCACCATGTTAAAATTCCCTCAGATCTCTAATTGGGCTCACTTTCCTTCTGATGGAGTACAGAATCTGTCTGAGACGTTTTCCCTAAATGCTCCGACAGGAAGAGCAGAGAAACCTTAGATTCAGGCTTCCTGCTGTTGCCATGGTGACTCAAGGGGCTCTGCTGATGATGGCCTTTTACCTCACAGCCACAGCTCCTGACCCACCTGTCCTCCCGTGTTCTCGGTTCTGAACTGGTACTGGAC
The DNA here is from genome assembly GCA_006937985.1 of Aphyosemion australe. Taxonomy (NCBI): domain Eukaryota; kingdom Metazoa; phylum Chordata; class Actinopteri; order Cyprinodontiformes; family Nothobranchiidae; genus Aphyosemion; species Aphyosemion australe. Next base: position 326,192 of record SSNS01000286.1, on the reverse strand, counting down.
GCCGTGGTCGGCGAACGCTGCCTGAGGGACACTGGAGATGGTGATGGCCGTCTGCTCATCTGGCGCCACGGATTCTCCTGAAACAAAAATATGGAGTTTTAAATCCACCTGCAGGCAGAACGCTCAGCGTTCCTGTTTCTGTCAGGAACAAACGTTCCTCTGAAACCCAGAACCTAAAGCATTCATCAGAATTATTACATCTTTTATTCCTGTTTAATCACAGATTTATTTATTTCATCTGCTGCAGGTTTAAACTTAAGTGTGAGAAGATCGTTTCTAACAGGTGAGTAAAACCCTGATTCGCTCCAATTCTGGTTCTGTCTGAGTTCCTGATAGAAAGATCTGAGATTTCCAGGTTCCTCCTGCAGAGCATCAGGAAACCGTTTAGGAATCAGGATTTAGCGCTGGTCTGATCCTTCAGACGGAACCAGAACCACCAGAGATGACTCTGGGAAACCTTCAGGTTCTAGAATCCAGGTCTTTGTTGGAAGGAACTGATCCAGAACCGAAGAGGAAAAGAAGCCTGCTCCAGGAACGTTTTCTGGACCAGAACTGCAGCAGGCCGGTCCAGAACCCGTTCCCAAATGATAATTTAGGAAAATCTAGGAATTCTGGTGGACAGAATCAAAGCTGGAATTCTCCATCAGCTAGATGTGAGGATAGGGAATGTTACAAGTGGGAAAAACTTTATGGAACTGGTGTTTCAGCCTAACTGAGCGGATATGTGTTTGGATCCTGGAGCAGGTGGATGTGGTGATGGAGGTCCCCACCTTCCTGCAGCTGCACTTCTTCTGCTTCCTGTTTGTCGTGACTGAAACAGAGAGAGCAGAGCAGCGAATTAGTCTGATTTCTGAGGGAATGTTCCTGATGAGGGAAGACGGAGCGCCTCCAGGCGGTCGCATCAGGCTGGGAATGGGAAAACCTGGAATCATTTCACTGGAAAAGTCACAAATCAAGTTTCTGGTCCAGGAATTAGACAGATCCAGGAGTTTTGTTTGTTTTTAATAAAAGATAAAAAGGTGTTTGAATGTTTCTGCTGAAGCTCAGATTATTTAACTGGTTTCGGAGCCGAGCGGCTCTGGTTCGGACCGGACCGGAAGCGGGCCGGTTCCGTAGCTCCTCACCTCACCGAACCCTCCAGGCTCTGCTCCAACATCTCCATGAAGCCTTCCGAGGGTGGGACCGGCTCACCGACACAGACTGATGGAGACGGAGGCGCTGATCACGGGGACAAACACTCGGGTCATGTGAGGGAGGCCGTCCGGGACACGTGAGGCTCCGAGCGGACACGAGCCGAGGCGGAGGCCGCTGCGCTGGAAACCCGAACCGGCTCCGGTTCGGTGTCTAATTCCGCGGAGGTCCGGATTCGACTCGGATTTACAGCCGCTGGGGGTTCGGACCGAAGCGGGTTTCTTCTTAAAAAGCGGATCACTCGGTTTCTTTTTGTGCTCTCCGTGCTCCGGTGTTTATCCGCGCAAACTGCGGCTCTTCATGCGCACAAGAAGACGCGGAGTGGACTCGTTTGCGCCTTTTAGGACGAAGAAAAAACGAACTTTCTGTGTTTTTATTTGTAGAATTTTTCTTTAAAAGATGTGAAATGTTGTCACGGGACCCACGTGACTCGGATTATAGCCGGTTTTTACGATTACAGGCGGATTTTGGTGTTTTCTGGGGATTTTTTCCGGATCAAACCTGTTCGAGGCGCAGGTTCGACCCGTTCTGTTTGTGTGAAACATTAAATATCTTTAATTAAACTCGTCCAGCTCGGTTCTGTTCCACTCGGATCTTCGGCGGTTCTGTTTTTTCTGTTTCTTTGCCCAGGTGACCTCAGAGATCCAATACGGGTTTTCCTTCAGACCACATGACATAACCGAGCCGAGCCGAGCCGCCTCCCTCACACCCACGGAGCCAAAGCAACACTTTTTCATTTACAGCTCAGGAAGAAGAGCTTTAAATGATCTCAGGGATAAAAACAGAATCATATGTCCGCTGGAAATAAAATAAAACAATAATATCAGGGCTACATAAGATGCAGCAGCTTCTCGTTGTTTTAAAGCAAAAAAAATCTGTTCTTGTATTGCTTATTTATTAAGAAATAAACCAAAATGCAACAACAGTGAAGCATCCATGTGTGTTAAAAGAATACTTCAGCCTTTTTGAAATGTGTCTGTGTAAAAATTATACTTTTCATTTTACCCATAATACATCACACCCCGAACAGCCTCTGTACAGAGAAATAGAGTTTACATCCTTCAGGACTGATATGCTAACGGCTAGTCTGAGTGCCGCCATGGTCAGTGTGTTGCTGTGGTCTTATAAAGGTTGACGTCCATAATGGAGTTTCCAAAATGTCTCAAATTGTTCGTGAGGGCAGGGGTGGGGTTAGAGGCTGAATTTTACTGTTAAAGGGGGACCTCTCAGCGGTCCAAAGGCTGTGTCCAAATCCAGGGGTTGCGTGCTCATGAGTTCGGATTTTAAGACCAGTGACGTCACAGCGCCGCGTCGAAGACCGTCCAAATTCCAAGAATGCTCAGAATGCGGTCTTGAAATGCTTTCTTCTTTTCCCCGATTTTGAGAACGGGTGCGGTGTAGTCTCCGTGGTCTCCTCACCTCCATAATTCCCGTAATGCACTGCAGGATTGATTTCTGTAGAAACGGGACGCACAGCAGTAGAGCAGCAGGACGACTAGTTTATTCAAATGTGACTGTACAAAAAGTAAAAGCCTGAAGTGGTTGTGTTTTTAGGCGTTTCCCATTCTCATTAGGCCTGTAATGTGTGTTTGTATTCTTGTTCGTCATTACAGTTCAGGCTAGAACGTCCACATTCACAGCTGTTAACATCCGGTCTAAGCGGTCACGGAAGAACACGTTCTCCTGAGACCAATGAGGACGGGTACTCAGAAGCATGCAATCCCTGGATTTGGACACAGCCAATGTTCTTCAGTCCTAAATCCGCCCCTGCTTCAGGCTTCTGAATGTTCTCCTGAGTCTCAGATTCTTTCCTTCGTCTTTCTGGAATCATGATATGAAACAATTCTTCCTGTTAAATGGTCCTCGGGTCGTTGTGGGTGTCTGGGATCTGTCTCAGCGAGCAAGAAACGTGAGACAACTTTGGGAGGAGCTGGAGACCAAATGGAGACATAAGGACGTTCTTACATCTGCTGTTCGGTTCCTCTGGTCCGAATTAGCTGAGTTTATTCTAATTCCTTTCTGGTTTGGTTTATTATCACAGAACTATCTGCAAACCACATGAGAGCATTCAGGCTGTTGATTGGTCTGATGAGTCTGGGGGCGGGGCTTCCAGAGTATTACGTATTCTGAGCCTGAGCGAGTCCGCAGCATGGACCGTCCACCTGATCCTCTGGTTCAGTTTTAGCTAGCTAGCTCCACCGTCCCAGCATGCAACACAAACCTGGCTCAGCATCTACAGGTTAAAGGTCAAAGGTCATGACAGGACAGTCTGACCAGACCTTGAGACTTATGGAACAAAACGTCCCAAAAGGGAGACGTTTACCCAAAATGCACTGCAGCATAAACAGCTGATCTCAGCTGTCAGGCTGGTTCTGATTCTGACCCAACAGGACCCCCTGAGTCCACCAGGAACTCCTCTGGAAACCAAAGTGTTCTAACGTCTTACGGGAGTCAGTCTGTCAGAAGCTTGGACCCAACCGGGTCATGAAACAGAACCATGATCCAGCAACAGGTGTGCATCAGAACCAAGGTGCCCCAGGGGTTCTATCAGAGTCCAGACCAGAACCTACGAGAACTTGGGACCTTCACAGAGCTGAGGAGATGAACCAGAACTCCTCCAGAACCAACCAGGTCCAACAGAACTCTGAGAAATCTGATGTTTTTGTTCTTCTGAGGTTTTATTTGATTTACTGCCGGTCTAGGAACAGAAGAACGTTCCAGAGCTCTAAATCCTCAGAAACTCTGAAACGTCTCGTTTGTTGAACAGAACTGATCTCCTGGACGTTTCACTCATTCAGCCAAAAAGGTGAAATAAGCTTTTAAATGTTTTATTTAGATGATAAATAAAGTTTTAAACAAACCAAATAAACAGAACCTAAACTGTGTTTTAATGTTTTCTGAATATCCTGCAGCTTAACTCTCCTGGTCCTGGTTCTGTGATCCGATCCGTGGATCCGTGTGTTTATTTAAGCTGATGATGACTCATTCATTCAGGCTGCAGAGGGAACAAGGATCCACCCGGTGCCAAACTGGAGGCCAGCCTCTCTGCTCCCCTCCCAGTTCATTCTTTCCTACATGGGCACCCAGACGGGTTTCCAGACAGAACAGAACCGGACCCAGCAGCCTGAAGGACTCACACCGCAGGACGGAGTGCACTTTTCTCCTCACTGAGCCGGATCCTAACAGGTAAATCCTTCAGGAACAGTTGGGGATTTTTGTGTATTTCTTATATTTCAGGGTGGAGTCGTTGGCCCCGCCTCGATCCAGATGTGAGACGAGCTTGATGTGACGTCACAGAGTTTGGTTTAAAACTCATCGATGTAGAGATTTGAAGTTTATCAGGATTTAATTTAATTTAAAATGAGCTCATCCAGGTATTTCTGAACCAAAGGTAAAATGGCGACGCCCAAAAACACCCCCCGAGGCGCCAACAGCCCTCTGTCTCCGAACCGCATCACCCGGCTCCAGGAGAAGGAGGACCTGTCCAACCTCAATGACCGTCTGGCCGTCTACATCGACAAGGTTCGCTCCCTGGAGGTCGAGAACGCCGGCCTGCGTCTGCGCATCACCGAGTCTGAGACCGAGGTGACCCGGGAGCTGACGGGCCTGAAGGCCGCCTACGAGGCCGAGCTGGCCGATGCCCGTCAGACGCTGGACTCAGTGGCCAAAGAGAGGGCACGGCTGCAGCTGGAGCTGGGGAAGCTCCGAGAGGACCACAAGGAGCTGAAGGCCAGGTGGGTGGGGGAGGGGGGCTGGTTTTAGGGGGCCCCAAAATCCTCAAACACACCCCTGTGACTCTTAAAGATTTAAAAAGAAATATAGCTGCTCTGATCTCTAGATTTTATGGATGAAATAAAACCTTTTAAGTGTTTTTATTAAAACAACAGAAATGAAGAGACTTTAGTTTTTATTAGATGATCATAAGACCTCCAGGTTTCTGGGAATTCTCTAAAGTTTCCTCAGCTTTTTTATTATTATTATTTATTTAATCAAAGCAAAACAACAAAAAGTTATTTAAATAAAGTTTAAAAACTCCTTTAACAATTTTTTGTAAGAAATTACAACTTTACGAAGATTTTCCCACTGCTGGTTTCAGATTTTTGACCTTTTTTGTGTTTTACTGAGCGGACGAGGAAACCAGTTTGTGTGATTCATGAGCAGAAACAGGAGCAGCTCCTCAGATTTTAATAACCAGAGCTTTTTTTAGGAGCTGCTGATTGAGCCGCTCCCTCCTCATCCCTCCCCGCCTACGACTCCAGATCCTGATGACTAACTCTTTCCTCCTGAACCTTCATCATTATACGTGGCAGCGGCTCCAAGACTGCACTCCTAAATCCTTTATTTTCCATAAATACTGAGGAAAATCTGTGTGTGTGTGTGTGTGTGTGTGTGTGTGTGTGGTCATTACCATGGCAGCCAAACACCAGCGGCTGTGGCTTGTGGGCAGCAGCATCATGGGACATTTACCGTGGAGTGACTCAGATTCACCAGTTCTCCTCCAGGTTCTGTTCCACAGGGGCGGGGCCAATAAGGGGCATCTGGGGGGCCGAGCCCACTCAAACGTGGCTGGAGGTCTCTGCAGAACAAACATCGTCTGTTTTTTAAAACCAGAATTAAACAGCTGATCATAATAATACATAATTATTTACATATTAAGTCAGTTAAATAACTGATTCTTTAAGTTTCTCCGTTTTTTTAAGCACAAATCTTTTAGAGACACAAAATGTTCCTGTCATGGTTCCTCATTCTCAGAATGATTTTAAATGATCTTTTTCTCAAAAGTTGTTTCTGCATTTTGTATTTTTATCAGGATTGGATGTGAAACTGGGTTCGGAAAATCCAAAAACATAAATAAATGGAAAAAAGCTAATTTCCCAGTGACATTATAAACAAAATAAACAGATAAATAGGAAAAGAAAGATAAATAACGTTAATCAGACATGATGACTAAAACAACAAGCTGTAATCCTGACAGCTGACCTTCATCCTGTAAATCTTTTCTGTTTCAGTCGAGATGAAAGTAATTAGGGTCAGAGACGAAATTGTTTGTTTGTGTTTATATTTCCAGGAACACTAAGAAGGAATCGGACCTCTCCGGAGCTCAGCAGCGACTCAAAGACCTGGAGGCTCTGCTGAACTCGAAGGACGCCTCTCTGACCACGGCGCTGGGAGAGAAACGGAACCTGGAGGTGGAGAACCGGGACCTGAAGGCTCAGGTTGCAAAGGTGAAACCACACTCAGTCAGGGGTCATGTACGGAAGTCCATTACTGCCAGAAATATGGAAGCCTATAATTATTATTGAGTCAAAATGATCAGCTTTTAAACCATAAACATAAGATGAAGTTTATCTTTCGTATGGATGCGCCTGAATCCAGACGAATGTTTATAATTTCTTCATGTTTCTGGTAGCTGGAAACTGGTCTGGGCGATGCTAGGAAGCAGCTCCAGGATGAGATGCTGAGGAGGGTGGACGGAGAGAACCGCATTCAGACCCTGAAAGAGGAGCTGGACTTTCAGAAGAACCTCCATTCAGAGGTCAGATTTCAGAGAAATGTTCCTCTCAGAGAGGAATGTTGGGAAAAAGCAAAACCACTCAGACTTCCTTCTTCAACAGGAGCTGCGGGAGATAAAAAGACGCCACGAGTCCCGAATGGTGGAGCTGGATAACGGCCACCAGCAGGAGTTTGAAAGCAAACTCGCTGAAGCATTGGTGGAGATGCGAAACCAGCATGATCTGCAGATCAAAATGTACAAGGAGGAGATGGAGAAGACCTACTGTGCCAAGGTCTGAACATGTGGTTTAGTTTCCTTCTGAGGAGGAACGTTTTCTGAATGTTTCTGTCCGACAGCTGGAAGGTGCTCGTCAGTCGGCCGACCGGAGCAGCCACCTGGTTGGAGCAGCGCACGAGGAGCTGCAACAAACACGAATACGCCTGGAGTCCACATCTGCTCAGCTCAGCCAGCTGCAGAAACAGGTCAAACACAAAAAACTCACTTCCAAATATTCATAACTAACTCGGTGCAAAAAGCTTCAAATCAAAATCTAAAATAAACCTCATTTAAACCGAACCTCACTCAGATGTTTGACCGTGTTTGTGTTCCTTTGGTATTCTGGGATGTGATTGTTATTAGTCTAAATCTGTCTGATCCAGCTGGCGGCTCGTGAGGCGAAGCTCCGGGAACTGGAGGACGCACTGTCCCGGGAGCGGGACACCACTCGTCGCCTGCTGGGAGAGAAAGACCGGGAGATGGCGGAGATGAGGCAGAGGATGCAGCAGCAGCTGGATGAGTATCAGGAGCTCCTGGATGTGAAACTGGCTCTGGACATGGAGATCTGTGCCTACAGGAAACTTCTGGAGGGAGAGGAGGAGCGGCTGCGTCTGTCTCCCAGTCCTCCTCCAACCAGAGTGACAGCAAGTCGCTCCTCCACTTCGGCAGGCCACTCTCGGTTGATCCACAGCAGCGCTCGCAGCTCCCCAGCCAAGAGACGCCGTCCTAACGACACTGACAGCGAGGCGTCCAGCGTCGTGGGCGGAGCTGTGTCCCGTACTCGCATCATCCAGCAGGCCTCAGCCAGCGGACGGGTCACTGTGGACGAGGTGGACCTGGACGGGAAGTATGTCCGACTCAGCAACAAGGCAGATGAGGTGAGAGGGTGAATTATGATCAAACGGTAATAAGATGTCACTCTGACTGAGGTGTTCCTCATGGTTCTGTCCTGGTTACACGTGTTTTTATTCCATTCAGCAGGATAAATACCAGGTAATTTGCTGATGATGCTGTGATTTACAAGTGTGTTACTTCATCAAGCTTTCTGACATTTATGTTCTAAGACTGTTCACCAAGTTTAACACTTAACACAACTATAGGTCAAGTCTTTGAGACCAAAGACCAGCCTTGTTTCCGACCCTTTTACAACGTCTTGTCTCAGTGGAGCGTTTTGTTTAATTTATACTCCGATATCATCAGAGTTCATTTATAAACTGCTCTCCTCTTTTTGTTAGGTCCCATAAGAATATGGGATGATATTTTTGTGTCTCTCAGAATTTATTTTGGTAAATTTTACCAACAATCTGTTCTGAGTTTCGTCCGCTTCAGGCTTTAAAGCGATTCTTGTCCGTTTTGGGCGGCTCATTCAGGACTGGTGCCTCCTGATTTGTTAGGTGTCTTCTAACCTTCTGGTGTCATCTTCTTCCTGTAGGATCAGAATTTGGGGAACTGGCAGCTGAAGCGGCAGGTGGGATCCGGCGTTCCCATCGTCTATAAGTTTCCGGCTAAATTCACGCTGAAGGCCAGCCAGAGAGTGACGGTTAGAACCTTTATTCCACTATCAGAACCACAAATGGCCTCACAGATATTTTAATCATCTGCTGGGTTCTTTGTGATCAGATCTGGGCTTCAAATGGTGGTGGAGTCCACAATCCTCCTTCAGACCTGGTGTGGAAGACTCAGCCTACCTGGGGCACTGGAGACCAGTTCCAGACCAGTTTGATCAGCGCCAGCGGAGAGGTTCAAACAACATTTAACAAAAACCAAAAATACTTCACATAATATCAAACTTTCATGGTTTAGATGAACGAATGAACATCTCTCTTCCAGGAAATGGCGATGAGGAAGGTCACCCGCACACACTTTGAAGATGAAGATGAAGATATGGTGAGACGCTCAAACAGAGGCACAAACAATAAAGATACAGTAAACAAAAGGGTTAAAGTAAATTATGTTTTTGTTTTCTTACAGAAACAGTGATTTTATAAAATTTTGAGTCAAAAGTGTTTTAAACATTAAACATTTATACTTGATAAAACACATGAAAAAGTATTATTTTATTACATCAGTGAATTCTTTTGTTAGAAAACTGATCATTTTAAGCCCTTTTTTCCCAATATGGAATCATTAGAGTGCCATTAAATGAATAATAAATGGGAAAGGTTACGAAAAATAAAACAACAATTCGCATGGCAGTAGGAATATTATATAAACCTTAATAATCAGTTTGATTTGTTTTGACATTTATTTGTTTATATTTAAGTATGTAACATTCTCGTTTGTACTTTAACAATCTGCAAAAATCTAAATAGACAGAATAATTAAAACCATTAGTTTTGCTCATTTATTTTTTTAAACTAGATTATTTCTCTCATGCTCCCATCACTCCAAAGGAAGTACCTCAGATCATTAAATAAAATAATTAGACCGTGTAAGGATCCCTGATTATTTTGGGCCTGTTGACTCGATTCTGACCCGTTTGTCCTGTTGTTCTGATGTTCTGCTTCTGTTGGTGTCGTCTTCAGCAGGTGGCCCACAGCACCTGCAGCGACGGCGAGTACAACCTGCGCAGCCGAACCGTCGTCTGTGGATCCTGCGGACTTCCCTCAGACAAATCCGGCAGCTGCTCCGTGTCATCGGCATCCCGCTCGTTCCGTAGCGGCGGAATCTCAGAGGGTTTGGTGCCGCAGTCGTATGTATTCAGCACCAGCACTCCTCGAAAGGTGAGGACACTCGAAGGCATCATTTTTTAAAACATCAGAGTAAAACCTAACCTGTTTTCCATCCTGGCATCCTACTTTTAAAAATTTGACCTCTTTCACTTTTTATGTGAATTTTTTTTATAACTGATTAAACAGGAAAAAGCCAAATATACAGGCTGTTGATATAATTCAGTATAACTGTAGACTTTGATATTTATTGTGATATTTTGTTGTCAGTAAAATATTTTTAACATATTTTATTGTGGTATTTTTTTCAGACTGGACTCCGGATGGAGAGCTGTCCGGTCATGTGACCTCCAGGATGTTAAAATACTTATGAATATTTAGTTACTAGTAACTATTAGCTTCTAGTTCAGCTCATCTATGGTTTAGAATGAATTTTAAGATAAATGGACTGTATTCTTACTTTTTTATTTGCATGTTTACAAAAAGTATCTAGATATAAATATTAATGAAGGCTTTTGTTAAACTTTATTTTCATCCCTGGTTTTCTCAATTTTCTAATAAATAAAAGCTCATTAGATTATTGTGAATTCCACTGATATATTTCCATATTGCAGCTGCAATTTTTTTTACAGTAAAGTTAGTTTCTTAAATAAAAAAATAAACATGTTTTTTCCTTTAATAAATCAGTTATAGCCACTTGACTTTGCTTTTGTACTTTGCTGATATCAATAAACATTTTTATACAGCTGTTTGTAAACTGTTATTTTTTGTATTTTGTATATAAAGACTTCTTCTCTTTGAACGAAAACTTTTAAATCCTCCTCTCCAGTTTCACCCTCCCAGAGAAAACTCACATTAGGTCTGTAGATGACGCATCCAGTATTTTAATTCTGAAAATGTAAAACTATAATAACAATGAAACTGTTTAATTCATTAACTTCACCTCAGTCTTCAAAGTCCTGCTTAAAAATTCAACCACTGAGATTCACCCTGTAGAAATAAAGGCTATGAATGAATAAATGTTGATGAGGAAACAGCTGCTCTTCGGGCCAAACTGTGTTTGCTTTTTTGTGTTATTTATTTATTTATTTACTTATTTAAATCACAGCTCAGCTCGGACACCCTGGATATTTTGACCTCCCTTGATGATTACCGGAACTCTCTTAATTTGAAAAAATGACATCGGCGCTTTTGTAGTGTTGAACCCGGAAGTAGTTGCGGTCAGAGTTCCGCTTTAGTCTTTAAACTTGTATTTCTCCGGTAAGTTTGGAACTTTCTCCTGTAAAAGATGGGAAACATTCTGGAGGTTACTTTACGGAAATTGTTTATTATTCGTTGGTTTTTATTTATTATTTTGTTTTGAACAAACTCGAAAAGTTAGCTATTTGCTAACCTAGCCTAGCAGTTAGCTGTTTGCTAAACAAGCCTAAGTGTTTGCTAACAGCTGTTAGCCTAAGTTAGCTGCAGCTCAACAAACAAAAACATTTTTAAACAACAAACTTATAATAATTACTTGTGCGAAGCGACATTTATACCAAAATATCAGCCAGGTGTGTTTTGCTGATTACTAATCTGCTACAATTATTTGTTGTCATCGCTTATTTTCTTGTGAATGACTTTGAAAAAATCTAAATTAGAAACATCAACCCATTTAATACACTTGACTAATTTAGCCTAGATCCTTTTTAAAATGCCAGCGTTTGCTTATAAACTTGTCTTTGTCAGTAATTATTTTAATGAAAAATATTTATTTTATTAATAGCATTTATTTTCACATTTTTAAAAAGTTTATGTATTTGTCTGGTTCTTATGTTTGCTTTTCTTATAAATATAAAATGTATTAAAACGTTGAAGCAGCAAATTAGATTTTTTAAAAATTGAATGTTGATATTTTTATTTGATAAAAACAAAATCTGTGTTCCAGTAGTTGTTTTATGTTATTCTGATGGTTTATTTACGTGCCTTTGAGCTCTTATTTTTTCTGCTGCTGAACATCAGCTGTGTTTTATGTAAAGTGGTGTTTTTTCTGTCTCCAGCCACCGGCAGAGTTGCCTCTGTTCAGGAGTTTTTACCCTTCTGGATGCTGAACCTTCGGGCTGTGCTCGGGATCGGTTTCCTGGTGAGCTCACGAGCTGCAGCAGCCGTCTCTCAGACGGGGACATGCTCGCTGTCCTCCACAGCTAACCATCACAACAAGGACTGTTTCAGCAGCAGATCGGCATCTACGATGGCCCAGACCATCAAATATCTCGGGTGAGGATCTGAACCAGTTCTGGGACAGTAAAAACAAATCGTTTGAGCGTTGACCTGATGTGTGGACTCGTCACAGGCAGGAGGAGGCCCAGAAGATTGATGAGGAGCTCTTCAGCGAGTATGGCTTCAGCGTGGATCAGCTGATGGAGCTAGCTGGACTGAGCTGTGCCACCGCCATCTCAAGGGTCAGACGGATTCTAGACTCTCGCTTTAAAATGTTTAATGATGTCTTTCTGCTTGGTTCTGTAAATGTTCTCCTTGTTCTGTTTTCTTTATAAAAGGGAAGAAAATTAGTAAAATGTCCACAAACAGACCTCAAGACTTTTTAAACTGACACAAAATTTTTTAAGGTTTTCATCAGAAATCTGAGCTAACAGGAAGCAGTTTTTAGATTTAACGAGTTTAAAATCAGATTAAATCTGACACTACAGAGAATCTTCCTCCTGCAGGCGTATCCGGTGACCTCGCTGCTTAAAGCCCGAACGGCGCTGCTGGTGATTTGTGGACCAGGGAACAATGGGGGGGACGGGCTGGTATGCGCCCGACATCTCAAACTATTTGTGAGTAAAATCCACTTTTCTAAAGGTTAATAAATGAATGTTTTTATCAGCTGGGATTATCTGAAATTTGATGAGGTAGAAACGAGTTTGGTGGTGAATTTATCTGCTGGAGAAATTAGGATAAAAACATCTTAAAGTTTACAGCAAACTCTGTCTGCTGGGAAACCGCTCTTATTTTGTTCTTCTGATAAATAAATGTTGAATTGGGGGGCAGAACAAGGGCACAGCACAATGGAATCATGTCACATGCTTAAAGATGCCTCCATTATTTTAATTATCACTTCAACATTCCTCAGAATAATTATGATTATGAGTGTTTCCATAAGGGTTTTTCCCTGGCTCCTTAGGGAGATGAACATTCCGAGCTTAATTTCCTCTCTGTGCTTCCTGGTGCAGGGATACGAGCCCACCATCCTTTACCCGAAGAGACCCAACAAACCTCTGTTCCAGGGTCTAACCACCCAGTGTGAGAAGATGGAGATCCCCTTCCTGACGGAGATGCCGGAGGTTCGACGCTCCGGTGTTAAAGCTGTTTTATGTAATGGAATGGCAAATCTGGATTAATCTGGATTTGTTTTTTGCAGGCTGAAGTGATTGATGAAGCCTACAACCTGGTGATCGACGCCATCTTTGGCTTCAGCTTTAAAGGTTCTGTACGAGAACCCTTTGGTTCCATTCTGGATCAGCTGAAGAAGACCACCGTTCCCATCGCCAGCATTGACATCCCCTCAGGTGAGTCCTCACCTGCTCAGGTAACGGCGGAAAAAGATCCGGCCTCCACGATGATGGACGCAGACGTGGGTTTGATTTAAAAACAATGTCGGTGTTAGAATCAGCTGATCGGACTTCATCAGATCAGATGTTTGGATCAAATTGATTTAAATCAATCAAAACACAAACAGTGGGTGGGGCTTATCCTAACTCGGTCAGCGCTGATGAAGCTCAGTGGAGCAGAACCAGGTTCCGATCTCATGTTGGGTCATTTGTTACAGGTTGGGACGTGGAGACGGGCAGCTCCGACGGACTCCGACCCGACACACTCATCTCTCTGACCGCTCCGAAGAAATCCGCCTCCCTGTTTAGAGGGCGGTACCACTTCCTGGGAGGGCGTTTCGTTCCACCGGGCCTGGAGAGAAAGTACCAGCTCAACCTGCCTCAGTACCCCGGAACCGACTGTGTCCTACAGCTGTAAAATGAACAAAAGTACTGGTCTGGTTCTGTTTATTAGTCCTGATCCAGACCAGAACCCCGGTCCGGACCTCGTCTCTTTCTCCATCCCAGCTGATGGACTTCCCTGTAATCCTTGGGTGGTTCTGGATCAGAAGTTCTCCAGACTCTCTGAAGGTCTGTCTGAGTTTATCTGGACCTCTCTGGCCCGTTTCGTTTCTGATACCCGACAGATTCAGAACACCAGAATGCTCCTGTGATCATTTGTCTCCTCAGGGAGACTTTAGAGGTTTATTATGTTGATGTGAGTTTCTTCTTCATCCAATAAAAAATCAAATGATGTTAAGTTGTTTAAAGGCAATTTCAGGAGAAGTTTATGGATTTCATTTTATGCAGTCGGCTGAGATCATCAGGAATCTCCTAATGGAAGGTTTAGGATTAAATCGGATTCAGAAAAGACTGATAAACATCTTAGCTCGTTTAGGACCGGGATCAGATATCCCAAAAACCCGTTAAATACGAGATCAGAACCACATTTCCTTAGTTTTTATCACACCTTTAATCAACACTTGAACATCGGATCACCGAGTGAACAGCTAGCAGTTAAACAGGAAGTACATTCGGAAATAAACAGTGAGTCTCATTCAGCCGATGAATCCGTAAAAATCTCTCCCATTGGGTCCAACAGAACCAAGTCATCCCGGCGGGTCCAACAGAACCACGAGTGAGACGTGTGGCTGACTACATGTGTGCCTGAATATGTTTAAACCGAGTGGCTCGTTGATGCATAACGTCTGATAGGAGTGCAGAACATGCTTTAACAAGCAGAACATGTATGTACAGTGCTGGTTCCATGCTGTCTGTGAGTTAGTGAGGAGGAGGAGGAAGTGAACACAGGCTGGGGATGAAGAGGAGGCCTCTGGCCCAGCTGTCGTCATGCAGGTTGGAGCTTAGAGGGAAGTTTTCTGTCCACCGAGAAAACCTGGAGACAAAAACGAGAGGATTAAGTTCTGATCTCGGGAATGCTGCAGGTTCTGCTGAGGTTCTGTTTGGTTCAGAAAAATGAGATTTACAGAAAATAGAGTTTACACCTTTTGTTTCCAGTCAGATATTTAAAATATAAATTTCCTACATTGGTGATCCCCTCAAACGATGAATGAATGAATTAAATGTTTCGTCTATTTTTCTAAATTATGATGCTTTTCAGAACCTTCATTTAGTAAATCAGCAGTGGATCAGCCGACTCACCTGTGCTATTCTCCCACCTGCACACCTGCGCAGTTATCTTTACTCTCCGATGCTATCGCTAAATATTCCGCGTTCCTGCAGGAAAAGGATGAGAAACCGTTAAGTTTTCACCAGGAACAAGATGCTGACATAAAAGCTCTCAGGTGAGTTTAAACAGGTAACAGGAAGTGTCCAGATTAAAGGTGAAATGTTGAAGAACCTAAAGCTAAACCAAAGAACTACATTACCCACAATGCCTTGTGTATATGGTGACAGAATGAGAAGTTTTTAATAACTTCCATCTGCATCTTAACACAACTTCCCAGAATTCCCAGAGGTTTAGGATCAGTTTAATAAATTATGAGCTTCAGATGTTTTGAGGCTTTTATTGTGAAAGATTAAAGGAAGTCCCGGTGCAGATGTTGTAGCTTGAATACAACGCGTTGTATCGCTAAAGTGTCTCTTTGCATCACGACTTTATTCTGGAGAACATGTTTCAACTTCATCCTGAACATTTAGAGTTTGATCCTGACACCTCCCGTTCTTCCGTCGGACCAACCAGAGGGATTCTGGGTTTAGTTTAACATGTTTTACTTTGAAAGGAAAGGAAAATGAATCATTTCCAGTGAAAGTTTTTGAGTTGATTCAGTATTTTTAGTTTAATCAGAGATTGTGAATAAAATATTTCAGTGATTTAGTTTTCTTGAAAACCTTCTGGGGGTTTTCCTGTCATTTTTTTTTATAATTGGAGGACATCCCTCTCCTCTCCTGAACCCCAACACGAGTCTTCTGTGACAGATCTACTCACGCCGCCTCCCGTAACGCCTCCTCCCCCGCCGCCGCGATCTTCCTATAGCAGTAGATCATCTCAATGAGGAGCCAGACCTGCAGGCCGATGATGGACACGTACATCATCACCTCTGACACGATGGAAGCTGTTCCTCTGTTGGCTGGAACAGGAAGTCGGGACAAACACGGAGGGAATGAGTAGAATTCAACAGGAAATCAGATCAAAACAAACCTAAGAACCCATGTTGGTTTGTGTTTGGTTTTTATTTTCATGTATTTTTTTCTGCTTTTTGCTCTTCTGGGTCTGGTTCTGTTGGACCTTTCCTGTTCAAACTGATTTTTCCTCCCTACTGTCGCCGAGTGCAGCTTAGCCTGATCCATGTCTGTCTAAATCTATCTGGTTTGGAGCTCGCCTGCTGTGGATGACATAGCTCCCGTTGGCGGATCAGAACATCCCACTAGAACCCAGCTGTCTTTCATGAATCAGCAGATGTGGGATAAAGAGGAGAGTAATATCTGCTAAGAGCTGCTGACTCGGAGGAACGCTAACTGCTGATGAAGCTCACTGACTCCATCAGGCTGGACAAAGTTAATAATGCAGTGGATCTCCTGACCTTTGGGCACCACGTTGAGGTAGACCACCTTGTCGATGCGATCGTAGTGCTGGTGGTGTTCGTAGTAGAGGGTGCGGTGGAAGAAGCATCGGTAGGTGCCCGAGTCGTTCAAAGTGACATTTAACAGGTAAATGGTAGCGTCCTGGATGTCGTTGCTCCTTTTACTGCCGTTCCAGTGGATTCGATCCATGAAGTATTCATGTTCGATGGTGGGACCGTTTTCATCGTAGGTGTAGAGCTGGAGAGGAAAAAAATGACACCAGATTCATTATTTATTCACTTTGTGTCGTAAAGAGATTCAGTTAGAAGATTTTTATGGTCAAGGTTTTTAGCTTTAAGAGGTTTCTGAACATGATCTTGATTCCTGAACTTCTACCAGATAAACATTTAGAATGTCAAAGGTCATGGAAACATCTGGATTTCATCTGGACCTGGTGCCTCTGTGAGCTGATGATGGACATACCGACCGACAGATGGATGGTTGGATGAATGGATAAATGATTGGGTGGACGAATGGACAAACGGATGATTGGCTGATGGATGGATGATTAGATGATGGATGGCTGGAAGGATCAGTCTGTCTGTCGACACACATCTGGCTCATCCCTTGAGTTAGGAACCTTTTATGTCTGAGTCTCGGTACTAAAAATTCTAAAAAGGGTTCTAAAACTGAGTGAAAAGAAAACCAAGGTCAGGATGAAAACAGCTCCAGAACTTCTGATCCAGAACCCGTTTAAAGAACCACCAGAACCTCCGGCTGCTGGATCAGGAGTTATGGGTTACTTTTCCCTCATACCTTATTCTAAAGACCCAGTCAGTATTTGTGGGTCAGAACTCACAGGAAGAAATTCGGACTCCCCTCTGGACCTGAAGTACCACTCCACAGTGGCCGTGGCCTCCACCTCACTCCTCTTCTTGCAGGAGATGCAGCCCAGTTTGAAGCCGTGACCTGCCACGGCCTCGGTGTCAGAGTCCACCTCGGCACAGGCGCCATCACACCGGTACACTGCTCACAGAACCACACAGGCCTTCATTAGTCTGTGCACATGAGCCAGAACCAGAGAAGAACCAGCAGAACTCACCTAGCATGGAGCAGAGCAGGGGGAAGAGCAGCAGGTGCACAGGTACCATGATGTCAGGTGTTTGCTGAGGCTTTATGAGGATCGTAAACCAGCTGGGCCTGGTTCTGTTGCAGCTACGCAGTGGCTAGTGTGCAGACTGGGTCTGCTGGTTCCCTTACCCACCCCCCACACTCCAGTTTCAGATTTTTGGTTCAGAACCGGTTCCTGTGGATCCCAGATTTCTGTGTGTGGTCAGACTGACCCCAGATCTGCAGCTTCCCTCCCACACCCTGAGACTGGATCGGTCCCTGAGGTTCTGGACCCACAATAACAGAACCACAACAATGAGTGTGTGTGTGTGTGTGTGTGTGTGTCCGCTACAACATACCGATGCATAAACGCCTCAAAGAGGAGAATTAAAGCTACTTCCGACAGCTACCGATGAATTATTGGGTCTAATGGGAATGAACCGGATCGGAGCGGAACCGGGCCTCCCCTCCCGGACCTGAGCCCTCAGAAAAACAAGCCCTCAGTCCGACCGAAGGCTTTCACCTACCTAATGACCCCGTGCTCATGGAAGCGACGTTTCTGTCGCGCGCGCATCGCAGATCTAGCGCTCACGCGACAGATTAGAATCAGAACAAACGAGATGAGAATAAAATCCGGTGGACCACGTTTATCCTCCGACGCCACGCAGCGGCACCTCTGTCTCTCCGCACGCACGGTGCTGCAGATGCACTGCGGTAAAACGGCTGCGCGCGCGAGCAGGTGATGCGATCTCACGAAGGATCCTGTGGCACGAGCTCAGGACGCTGCTCATCAGTGAGGTGGGTGGTGGAGGGTCTGACGGTCCGGTCCGGTAGCGGAAAACCGGAGAACCGGGATGCAGGTTTACGGTGAGCCGACTCACGCGCCCCGCTTCTTTAGGCTGAACTGGCCCTTTAACTGGACTCCAGCGGGTCGGAACCAGCCGGTCCAATAACGGAGGATTCGAGTCAGCAGGCTGCATGAACTCTCTCACTACACATGTGATTCCTGATAAAAATAGAACCATTTTCCACTATTCTACAAACTTGAATAAATATTGAACTACTTTAAATAAACAGCCTAAATAAACAGGCAGTCGTTATTATCTGAGCAATAATACTAAAATTCAGGTCAGATATCAAATTTGATGTTTTTACCTTTAGAATAAAAAAATGTAAAACAATTCTTTGTTTCGACTTTACTTAATGTTTCACTTATAAAATGTGCTTTAAATTAGTCCACACACACGCGCGCGCGCACGCACGCACACACACGTACGTAAGTGAAGATGCTGATGCGAGCTCAGCATCTACTGCGGCGTTCGCTGGCATCTGGAAACGCAGAATCAATTTTGAAAAAATTCAAAGAAATTACAAAATTAAAAAATATTTGATTTTCTTGTCGGTAATTTGTTTTAATGCATTGTGAATGATTTTTAAAAATACCTCCAACACAGCTTGTGATTCTTTTTACATTAAATCTAATGAAACAAACAGTAATTTTATCCCATTTTAACTATTTTTGTTTCTCGTTCAAAAAATTCTGTTCATCAGTATTCTAAAACCAACAATTTGACAGCAAAGTAACTAAGCAAACATAAAGATAGACGAGTTTTAATTTTTCTACCTTAATCACAAAGGTCAGAAATTACGTTATTCTGGGTTCTTCCACACTTCCGAGGCATATTGAACGCAGCATTAGCTTTACTAGCTTGTTTGATGTTAGCTGAAAACGGACAGAAAAACTTACGGGAACCGGAGCTTTTCTCCGGAATTACCGAGTGACCATGCTATGCTTTGACTAGTCGGTTACGTCTCCCATAACCGTGAAGAGGTCGACACATCGAAGGTAAAGTAACAGACCCGACGGTCGGTAACCCAGCTAAGTGTTAGTGGCTAACTGCTAGCCGCTAACGCATTAGCAGAATACAGGAAGTGGAAACAGGACGATCAAAGGGGGACAACCAGGAAACTAAAAACACTAAACCAGATCTCACCTAGTCCTTCAGGGGACTTTATATCAACTCTGTGTTTATTATGGCATCTTTACATGAGAGGATATGATGTAAACAGCTAAAATGTCACAAGCTAAAGCTTGCTAACCACAAGTGGGACGTTTTCCACCTTAGTTTGAGATAGGGCTCACGTTTGTTTTAAATAAACAGTAAATAATTCTACCTGTTTCTTAGTCACTTGATGCAAAAAGCTTTTTTTTAGAGCATGAGCAAAACCAAAAGTTTGAATGGAGTTGTAGTGTGTCTCTTTTTTAAAATAAGGGAATTTTATTCAACTCTTACATTTAAGAGCAAAACAACACATTTCTAACCAGGTCAAATAAATAATAACACATCAAGTGCATTAACAGTCTCAGATGAAACCAAACTTGTGTTATAGTCTAGATCAGGAGTCACCATGTGTCTCTCAGCCTGAATGTTCAGAGTTTAAAGGAAACGAGATCTTTGCAATAAATGCATGAAATTTCTGCAATAAAATTATTCTGAAACACAAGGTTGGACTGCTTATGTAAACTTATTGCTGGACATGTTTATTACAAATGCTGTGTGTGCAGACTCCCATCATTTGAGTGTGATAGCATTATTCCTGGTTTTGAGGCAATAACACGTGACATGGAACAGGAAAATATTTTTACAGCAAAGAATATTAATGAATTAAATCTTGGAACCAAAAGCACTTAAAGTGAAGGTGGGGCCTTTTAGAGACTTTTAAGTCATAGGACGGTGGAAAAGGAGTTAAGTGCCTGCCCCATAACCAGAGGGTAGCAGGTTTGGTAAATGGCCTGTATTTGTATAGCGCCTTCTTAGGGTTCTACAACTCCCCAAGGCGCTTCACAACACAATCAGTCATCCACCCATTCACACACACACATTCACACGCTAGTGGGGATGAGCTACGATGTAGCTACAGCTGCCCTGGGGCGCACTGACAGAGGCGAGGCTGCCGATCACTGGCGCCACCAGTCCCTCTGACCACCAACAGCAGGCAAGGCGGGTTAAGTGTTTTGCCCAAGCACACGATAGCGACAGACTGATTGGGATGCGAACCTGCGACCTTCCGATTGCAAGGCGGTCACTTAACTCCTCTGGCACCATCGCCCAGGTTTGAGCCCCGTCTGTCACAGTGGTGTCTTTGGGCAAGGCACTTAACCCACCTTACCTGCTGGTGGTGGTCGCAGGGACTGGTGGCGCCTGTGTTGGGTAGCCTCGCTGCCTTAGAGCAGCTGTGGCTATAGTGTAGCTCATCACCACCAGCGTGTGAATGGGTGAATGACTGATTGTGTTGTAAAGCACCTTGGGGGGTTGTAGAACCCTGAAGGTTGCAAGATCAAATATTTTTGTAAGGTTTGACTGTAACAGAAATCACAAAAATATTTATGAGCCATAATTCATGACTCATTATATTTTATTTGTAGTTTTTCTGTCACCATGGATCCCTCCTGCTGTGACTCTGTGGCTCCACCCGGTTTGACCGTCCAGGTGTGTTTTCCCGGTGCTCGGGCGGCTGTTTTGGACAACCTGAACCGGCAGCGCGAGGAGGGCCGGCTGTGTGACCTCTCCATCCAGGTCCAGGGTCAGGTGTTCCGGGCCCACCGCTGTGTCCTCGCTGCTTCTTCACCTTACTTTCATGACCAGGTGAGTTCAGTCGTGTGACCTGAACAGGTCTGCAGGGTTCTTCCTGCTGCTTCAACTTTTCACTGAAACTCAGGTGGAAAATCCTGAAAGCGGGCCTTGAGTGCTTTAAATGGTTTTGGTGAAGGTGTGAGAACCTGATCCTGGTACAGCATCTGTCTGAGGACATCTTCAGGCCTCAGGAAACATCTGCAGAACAAACAGCCTCAGAAGACTTTGCCCCAGACGGCTGACCCTAGAAGCCGTCTCTTTATTTGATTTGTGAAACCTCTATTCTGTTTGTCAACGCTCAATAACAGAAATATTAATGTGTGTTTTTTTTGCATCTAAGTATTACATTTTTTGATCTAAACCTGTTTTACTTTGATCTGGATGCAAAAAGAAAACAATAAAATGTTTATTTTCTGAACTTTCACCAAATATAATAAAGTTCCCATGAATGAAAACCTGTTAGAGGCTCTGACGTTAGTGCCGAGTCACCCAGGAGAGTCTGAGGATCTCAGGTGGTCCAGAGGGTTCACCCTGGATCAGATCAGAAGCTGCGTGTTCCTCCTGAGGCTGTTTGGTCTGAAGGTCCGACAGCTGAAGATGTCCTAACTTGGACACCGTACAGGTTTAGTTTCTGCTACATGATTCAAACACAAACCAGCTCCAGGTTCAGTTCATGTTTTTGAATGAATTTGTTCCATTTTAATGTCCAGAAGCTGAGAACTCAGAGTCTCCGTTCGGTTCCTCTGACAGGTTCTACTGAAGAACGTTACCACCGTGTCCCTGCCCTCTGTTATGGACCCGGTGGCCTTTGAGAGCGTTCTGAGTTCTGCCTACACGGGCCAGCTGAGCATCGTGCACGATGACATCGTGAACTACGTGACCGTGGCCAGCTTCCTCCAGATGTGGCACATCGTAGATAAATGCACTGAGATCCTGAAGAGGCCCCGATCATCCGGAGAAACGTCCACTGGAGCTCCTCCAGGACCTGCGTCCCGCCAGCAGTCCCCCAGCAGCACCGAGTGTCTGTTTGTGGAGCGGGAGGGCCGCCGGAGGGAGAGGAAACCAGACGCCCTGCCTCCGCTGGCCACCTGGAGACGACCGCAGCAGCTGGTGAGGTGGGCTCGAACCCGGCCCTCGTCGGACCAGAACCTCGCCGACTCCCAGCTGGACGGCCTCCAGAGCTATGTGGAGAGTGACTACACTGGCGGGGAGGAGGCGTGGCATTTTGGCCACGATGGAGCGGGTCATAACAGCCGGCACCACGGGGGGGTTCTGAGCGGTGACCCATTAAAGCAGAAAGTCAGGTTTCAGCAGAGGGGAGCGCCACAGAGCGCCGAGAGAGTCCACGATAGGACGAGAGACAGCGAAGAGACTCAGGACAGGAGGAGGACAGAGAGGAGAGGAGCTGAGGCTGATGAAGGAGTCGGGGAAGAGGAGGAGAGGAGGGAAAGCTTCACACGCACAGGTAACACACACATCAGAGCGCTTCACCTTTTTTAGGTAGAGGTCTGATCCTGACCTCCGAGATTCAAGAGAACTGTTGATCCAGAACCGATCCAGAGACCAGAACCAAACTTGAAACCCAAATAAACGCTGATCTGATCCTGGTCAGAAGAGGCTCCATCTTGAGGATGTTTGCCGGTGTTACGTCGATATGAGTTCCCCCACATTAAGATCTGTTTCAGCTCTAACCAGCCGCGATTTGGAACCATCCACTCACCAAAAATGTATGTTTTGCATGATTATATGTATTATATTACTCTGTCTAGCACGATTTGTGTGTTTCTTTTAGGGTTATGGTTTGGGTTAGGGTTAGGACATGCATTTTTGTGAATGGATGGTTCCAAGTCGCGGCTGGGTGGAGCCAAAACAGATCTCGATTAGGGAACTCACATCGACGTAACACCGGCTGCTGATTCTGTCGTTTTTGTTTGTTTGTTCTTTTCTTCCCATCAGACTTGGACCCGGTTCCGACTGAACTGGAGGAATCGGGACGTCTCACAGTGAGGCAGACCACGGAGATGATGAAGGACAAAGTCCAAAGGGACGCTGTAGGAGGCGGTCCATCCTCTCAGCCACCTGATGGTTGTGGACCAGCTGAAGGACCTTCAGGTCCAGTCTCTGGAAGAGCTCCGTGGCAGAGTGGCTCCTGGTCTCAGACGCAGCAGAGACCTCAGGAGGGGGACGATGAAGACGAGGAGGACGATGTGGACTTTAGGTGTTTCACAGACGCCTCCTACAGCAGACACACGCAGGATGAGACTGAGGACAGGTCGGAACCTGTTTCCCAGAGACCTCTGGTGTCTCCTGACTTCAGCCTGGGGGGGTCAGAGGTGACCTGGACTTCCAGCAGCGGGGGTCAGAGCGGGACTCCCACCTCCACCCATCATGTCTCCCCGTTGTCTGCTGCGTTTCCACCTCCTCCATCACCTCCTACTCCATCCTCGTCATCTTCGGTGTCTCTTTCTGGCTCCGCCTACTCAGGTAAGGTCCACTTCTGCCACTGTGGGAAGGCCTACACCCTGAAGAGCATGCGGGACCGTCACGTGAAGATGCAGCACCTCAACCTGCGTCCCTTCGGCTGTCCCGTCTGCACCAAGTCCTTCAAGATGAAGCACCACCTGACGAAGCACCTGAAGACGCACGGTGGGCTGCGGCCCTACGAGTGCAGCCTGTGTGGGAAGAAGGTGATCTGGAGGGACAGCTTCCTGAGACACCAGGCCCGCTGTGAGAGACTCGCCTCCAGCACCGACCCGGCGCCACCTTACGGGTTCGACGTCCCGTTGGGACAGGTAAAAGTTGAAGAGGTGGACTTCCATAGGGGTGTGGGGGGGCTGCTGGACCTTGTAGGAACCGAGTCCCAGAATCTGGGTCCGGTTTTTAAAGAGGAAGCGGCGGAGAACTTCAGTGGGACCTAAAGTAGTTTCCAGCTTTTAAGGTAGAACAGAAGAGCTGCTGATTGGTTCTGATGTTCTGTCTGACTGACGGCTGAGCCAGAAATCCTTTTTATCCATTCTTTCTTTATTTTCAGTTTATAAACATTTAATCTTTGGAAAATCTGGTTAAATTTTTTTCACTCCTGGGCTTCCGTAGTTCAGAGTAAGGTGAGCCCGGGCGTCTCATAACGCACACACCACTGTTAGACTAAAGCGGTCCGCATGAATGTTTTCTTCACAAAAACACGTCTTCATGTTACTATTTAGTGACCAAGTCATCGCTGCTGTTTTAACTCGTGCTGCCGTTAGAGCGCCGTGTCCCGACATTCACTAAAACCCGCTGCTAGCTGCTTTTTTACCATTATTATTATTAAAAATAATAATCATTTATACTGTTTTATTGTTCTTGTGAAACACCTGGTGATTGTAAACTTAAAGTTGCTATTTAAAAAAAAAATTTTTTTTCTAAATTTTGAAAGAGATCTAAGATTTTATTCTGAAGCCGTGCGGCCAAGCCCGTTTGACCTGATCAGAGGAACTATCAGTCAGCTGATCAGAAACCTACTTTACTGTAGTAAATAAAGATTATTTGCATTTTGCACAAATTGTTTTCGTCACTGAAACGTTAAAATGTAAAATATGTTCTTGTTCATTTTGATTTAGCGAATAAAATATTTATTAAAATTCTGATCTTTTTAGACCAGAGCTCATCTGGATCTCCTGATTCTGTCGTCTTTGGAGTTCTGCTGTGTGGTGGAGTTGCTAATGCTAACGGTTAGCTTCTACTAGTCGAGACGTTCTCTGCTGTTTCCTGGACGCTAAACCAACAACAGCCTTCCTCGTCGTGAGTCAAGATGGGTGAGTCCATGAATGTTCAGTGACAGCGTGACGTAGATCTGTCAGGATTTTCTAATCCTAGAGTTTCACCGTCTATTTTCTATCAGAAGCTAATGCAGGAGATAGGTGGAGGAGACTATTTTCATGTTCAGCCTGCATGAAAAACTTAGTGACTGATTATATTTAAAAAAACAAGTAAAAAGTTTCTCCATGAACTTATTCTTTAAATAAACAGAACGAATGGAGGTTAAAGGATGAATGACTTGTTTGTGGACCAAAACGTTCTGTTTTTCTACAGAAAACATTTTCGTTTTTATATCTAAATGTTTAGTTTGGTTTCCATCGATATGAATCAGGTCTGAACTGAATCAGAAGATTTGATTCTTTGAACCAGTTCTTTATTTTGGGACTGAATTTGTTCTCCAAGGATTTTTCCTTCTGATCTAATCTCCCGTCTTAGAGACTTTTATTGGATAAAACTTTATTCGTATTCCTGATTGGTTAAAAGTAAAACTCCATCAGCCAATCAAACGGCAGCCTGATGACACGAACATAAAATCATTTGTTACATCCATAAATGACTTTGAGTCGGAGACATTTAATAACTTTAATGAATAAAAGACTGAAGGAGTTTATTATCGGTTAAGATTCACATTTAAAACCAGAATCTGACTCCAGATAAATATATTTACAGAACATTTGAGTTAAAGAGTAAATAAAACAGAATAAAGTCGAATCTCACAGCA
Source organism: Aphyosemion australe (assembly GCA_006937985.1). Classification (NCBI taxonomy): domain Eukaryota; kingdom Metazoa; phylum Chordata; class Actinopteri; order Cyprinodontiformes; family Nothobranchiidae; genus Aphyosemion; species Aphyosemion australe. The sequence continues at coordinate 300,708 of SSNS01000286.1, read as the reverse complement.
GAACAGTAGAATCCAACATGCTGTCCGAACGCTTCGGTTCTCCTCGCTCCGCCTCTCGGCTTCCACCCAAAACCTTTAGAACACTTACGGTGAAACCATCAGCTGAAACACACCTGGTCTGATGTCATCAAACAAACAAACAAACAAACAAACAAACAACAACAACAAACAGGAAGAACCCATCAGAGCGGTTCTGGTTTAGTGCTTCTAAAAGGGCACAAAGAAAATCACACAAACCCAAAGTCATATGGAAGCAACACTAAGCTCTGAGCACGACCCACAATGCATCAGTCACAGGCAGACAGGAAGACAGACAGGAGCACCATCAGACAGAAGAACAACTCAAACAGCTTCGTCCTTCTGGAGAAGCAGGATTAGAGAAGAAGGTCCTGCAGAGCGGTTCTGATCCGACATCTCTGGGCTTCAGAAGCTTCTGGTTAGTGGGTTAACTCCTCTGGAGGAGGACGCAGATCCATGTCGTCTCCTCGTCCTCCCTCTGGTTCCGTTGGATCCGAGGTCTGGTCCTCAGCGGAGAGCCTAGAAGATGGTGCTCCAGCGTTTGGGAGGTGGGCGGGGCTTGGCTTCTCCCTGGGGAGAAGAACAAGAGGGGGTGAGGAGGATGTCCAGCTGTGAGCTGATCTCATGTTACTGTTCAGTTAAAACAGCTGATTGTCAGAAAGTGGACCCGGTGCTGGTGGATGCAACCCGGTCTGGAACCAGAACCTTGGAGGTAAGATGGTTTACGTTGCCTTCAGGTTAGTCGATTATGATGATCGGAAGCTCTGATGAACTAAAGTCTGATCAATCGTATCGATTACTCACTGATCGCTGCCGACAGCGTCACTGCTTCATTTGAACACAAACAGAAAATAGAATGCTGTTCACAGGAAGTGGTCAGAGGCGGGATTAAGCAGGACAGGAAACGGGCTTTGGGCTCACCAGGTTGAAGAGTCTGGACAGCGTGCTTTGTTCTCTCCGCCTCCGGACCGGCGACTTCGTGCTCTCGGGACGCGCCGAGGACGCCTAGAAACAAACGCTCCATCAGCACCGACCAGAACCAGAACCTGGACCCGGTACCTGAGATCAGAACCAGAACCGAGTCCTGGTTTGTTTCCTCCAACCTTCAATCAGATGTTCGCTTTATTTTTGAGACAAATTTTCTTGGGAAATTCAGAACCTCTGCTGACCCGGTTCTGTTAGAACTTTTTGGACTCACTTAAGATTGAATAGAATTTTAGTTAAATGTTTTCAGGACTCCTGGTCTCAGTCGGGTTTGGTTCTGACAGAACTTCCTTCCTGGACCAGAAACCAGAACCAGGTTCTGTTCTGTTCAAAGGTTCTAAGACCCTGTAGGAACTCTTCATGGCTTCACTCTGAGGAGGAGAAAAACAGCAGCTGATGGTTACGGTGAGAGGAGATCCTCAGAAACATTAGAGGAGGAAAACAGGAAGGAGGTCGCTCCTCAGGAAGCTTCAGAGGAGGAAAAGGAGGTCCACAAGGAGCAGCACGTGAACAGAGGACTGGAGTGAAATGACCCTAAAGACACGGAGACTCATTTCTGTCAGAAAGGAGATGGAGGTGTTACGGAGGAGGAGGGGGTCCTGTAGGAGAAGGTGTTTACCGCGTCATAAAGAGCCGAGCAGTTTCAAAGTCATCCAGAAGCAGCGAGTGGCTCTGGGCAGAAGGAGGAGTTAATTACACCTGAAACGTTTCAGTGAGTCAAGGTGAGGAGTGGGAGGAGCTAAACTCCTCTTGCAGGTGGAAAAGATCTTTAGAGGAGAAGCAGGAGAGAAGAGTGTAGGTTAGGACAGAGACAGGAAGTGGGATGGGGGGTGGGGGGTGACGTACCAAACCCAAGGCTTCTCTCCACTGGACATGAAAAAGAAACAGAGCAACACGTTAAACAGGAGGTGATCGGATCAGAACCACCAGCATGAATCAACCCAGAACCTTCAGATCTTTCCTAATTGTTGGTTCTCCTGACTGAGTCGGACAGAGCAGCAGCACCAGAGTCCAACAGGGCCTCCTTCATCTGGAGGGTTTGTTTATTATGTCATTCTTTAAAAATATAACAGTAATAAATAAATAAAACCGGTCCCTTGCCACCCGTAGATCCTCCACCAGGGGGCACTATAGGACTCGATATGAGTTATGAACATTTATCTAGAAGTGACTCAGACCAAACATCACGTTCAGCTTCAACAGAAAACGGAACAAAAAGCAACTCTATTCTCTCTTTCTCTGTAACTCATCTGTTTAGATAGCCAGGCTAACCATCCCATCCCTTACATGTAAATCTGCCCACGAGCCACTGAAACCACCCAGTTGTTGGGCGCAATCTACGGTTGTCTTTTAAACCGTGTCTGAACGCAACTGGACAGCGCTAGGACCAATCAGAGCAACAGATGTGATGTAATCACCACAATGGATGTCAGTCAACGGGCAGTCCACTATACACTGTAGAAGAAGAAGAAGCAAATACCCTGTTTATGTCTCAGAGAAAAGTTCAAGTCTAAATTGTCCAAAGTTGATGCCAAAGCCATTTCAAACGAGCACCGTTCCTGAGCCAACCCCATCTTTGTAGTTTTTCCTCATCGCAGCTTTAGCATTAAGCCTGCCCAATAAAAGTAGATCGCTGTGATTGGCTAGACTCAAAACTGATTGGGCCAATGGTAGGCCTGCTGAGGCTACAATGGAGCGTGGCTAGGCCGACCTGCAGAGCTAAAACTTTTGCTACGGTTGGTCTAGATTTGTAGGCTACCATTTAGATGTAATTATGAATACTTAGGGGCGTGTCCTTTTGATTGACAGGTGTCAATTGAGCTGTCAGTGCTAGCACTAGCAGATAGCCTTCTGCGTGCTCCAGGGAAAGCCACGTTAAAAATGTTACAGCCTAGAAGGCAGAGGGTAGCAGAGTCTTTCAACCACGGTTTTCTGGCTAAAAGAGCCCACCAACCACCTTTAGCTTTGGTTAGCTCAGTTAGCTCTTAGCTACATCGGCTCAGAGTTAGATGGGTGTCAATTATCTGCTCTCACCCTCACAGCACTACCTTCATCTCCATTTTTGAATTTCCTGGGAGTGATGAGACGTGATGTGGCCAAGATGGTGGTGGTGGGAACTGACCACTGTGACTCAATTCAGCTTTTCAGAAACTTATGGATGATGGGGCAGAAGGTTCGTCCATCTTATTTATACAAAGTGGTTAAAACACCACAAAATAATTTCACTGAAACTTATGGTCGACACCCAAAAAGCATGTCATACGATGTGTTTTGCTCTCATTCTGCCGTCAGAACGAGGGGAGGATGTGAAGTCATTACAAAATAAAAGCATGAAATTGAAACAGAAATGTGTTTAATTGTACCGCCTTAGCCAAACCCGGGCATCTGAACTTCCTGTGGGAACCATTAGAGAAAGCTGTTGTCTGAAAGTTGTTGAGCTAGCATTATTAGTTTGGCGCCCCCGCCGTAGCGGTGGTTCTGGTGCTGTTGCTTTGTCTGGTTTTCTCTGACAGTCAAATTAATCTGATTATAGAAAAATAACCTGAGAAACTTCAAAATCAACGTGACTAAAAAACCTTAAATCATGAGAGATTTAATTTGGGATTAAATTAAATTCTCATTCAGTTTGAACACATTTACAAAAATGTTCTTTTATAAATTTGCGGCTGTCAGATGTATGTGTGACAGTTTTTTTTATTATAGATGATAAATGACGTGACAGTCAGCAGGTTCAACAGGCTGCTGCATCATTTTCCACCTGTTTATTAATTACTATCAGGATAATCCTCCTGGTGCTTCCAGCTGTAGCTCATCGTGCTGCCACTAGATGGCACTAAAGTTTAAAAAAGTTCTGTTTTCACACAAATAAAAACCAAGCATGTAAAGATATAAAACCTTCATCATATTTGACAGTTAAAAAGCTCCAACCTGCAGCTCTAAGAACCAAACAACTGGTGAAGAAAGTGAGACTCACCGTGGATTTGGGAGGAGGGGAGGAAACCTGAGAAGAACCACAACAACAGGTGACTGATGGATGGCACACAAACACAGCAACAGCTCTGAGACGAAACTACGGCGACATTTTAGGGACAATTGAACAAATATGTGGGAAATTTTCTAGATTTCTTTGTTTAAACTCTTAAAACTCAAATATGCTTTAGTTATGGAAGCCCATTAAAGCACATTTTATATTTCATAATGATAACTTTTGAAATAATTAATGATTATGACAAATGGGTTTCCATAGAGTAAATTCATTACATTTGTGTGTTTTAGGCAAAACACAAATTTATGAAAATCAAAACTTGGGAGCAAAGGGAAAAGATGTTGCATTCAGGGACCCCTGTGTGTTTAAGTTTATTAATTAATTAGATGCTTTTCCAAAGAGACGAATGTTTTTGCTTGTGTTTTATGGCTCTCATGGAAGACGTGCATCGTCTGCGTAGAAGTGATTATTTAACTCTAATCACGTCGTTTCTGCATTTCTGTATTTGAGGGACAAAAAGTCACAATCAAAGAAGAATTTGAATTTCCAAAAACTAATTTCTGACTTTTAACATCAGATCTTGACATCATGCAGTCATGTGGAACTAATCTGAGGATTCCTGAGAATGTTCGGGATGTTTTTCCACCCCGATTTGGCCCATCACGCCGCTGTAGAAGCACCAGAGCTGCTGCTGCCATTTTATTTATTTTTAAATGAGGTTGTAAATGAAGGGGAAAATTCCACGAATTTTATAGGAAACAAGGAATTTTCTCCGCTCCGGAGCAGCAAACATCCCAGCTGGATTAAATAAAGTGTCTGATCCGTGAGACTCACAAGGCTCCTGAAGAAATGAACCACGGCGTTTTCGTTGGTCCGACGGCGAGCAGAGGATTGTTGGGGCGAGGTGGCGTGGTGACCTCTGAACGACCCCTAGAGATCAGATTAGAGACAGAATCACACAAAACATCCAGCAGAATAAATATTATAAAAGATTTATCACCTGGTTTCAGGAACGTCTAATCCCAGCGTGTCAGAAAACAGTTTCAGTTCAGTCTGAGAGAATAAGGGATCTTTAGAGCCCTGGAGGACGCTGAGATAATCCAGCAGGATTAAATCCTAATTAGTTCCTTATTCTGTGTCTCTGAGGCCTCCAGAACAATGTTTTAATCTCTGACTTCATTCAGAGTAAAAATGAGCCTCGTGATGTTCCTGATGGGAACAGAGAGACGGGATTTTGTGTTTTTGTTACAGATGATGATTGATCGAAGCACAAACTCATTTCTGGCTCGATTTTCCTGCTCTGCCTCAGAAAACCAGGAAAAATGACAGAATTTCACTCTTTCAGTCCTGTTTTCTGAGGTTTTTAAACCTGCAGCTGCATAAAAAGCACCTGACCTCAGATGGATGAGATTTATTTATGTAGCTGTAAAAGTAAAAATCTGAGTTCTGGAAACAAAAAGTTATTTTTTATTTTTTGCATCATCTGTTATAAAAATCCACCTGTCTGAGTCTCGTTCAGCAAATTGTTTCAGATTTTCATTCATCCCATAAGGATGCTTGGGAAAGCTTTAGAATTCTGAGGAAGGAGGTTGTTAGTATTAAAAGGACCCCTCCCCCGGGGCTGAAGACTCACTTTGCTCCTCTTCTTCTTCTCTCCTCCGAAGAATTTGCTAATCTGGTCCATCAGCCCCGGGTTCTTCTTCTTCCTCCCGAGTCCGAAGCCGCTCTGCCCTGAGGTGCTCGCTGTGGCCATGATAGCTGCTGAGGTTCGGTTCTGACCCGTCTGCTGGGTTTAGTCCTGCTCCACGCTGCTCCAGAGCCTACAGTGCCAACTCCCAGAATCGCTGGTCCTTCAGGGTGAGGTCCGGCCCATCTGGAGCTCAGGGGGCCGTCCCTGAAGGTCTCGACCCCCCCAGGGGCTCCATGGGACAGGAGGAGGGTGGGGGGGTTGTGGTGTGGTGGTGAGGTCGTGGTTCTGGCTCGGTTCCAGACATTGCTGTGTCAGTCGCTGCCGCTTGGCCATTGTTCCTCTCCCCATTGGGGGGGAGGACAAAGGTTATCTCTGACCTCTCAGCCTGATGCGGAGCAGCTCCCGGAACTGAGAAGCTTTTGTTGGACCGCCCTCTGACATCTCAGTGATGTGTTGGGTCCAAACTGGACCTAGAGTGGCTCCGACTGGAGATGACTGTGTCAAAGGTCTGAAAAACCAGTGAGAATGAGCTGATGGGGGGCCCAACGTAAACCCGTTTCTGTTTGGCTTCAGACCCCATCCCGCTTCCAAGAGTGTGCCCTAACGTGACCTTGCGCTACTGGGTTCTGGTGGTTCTGCGTTGCTTCTGGACCACCCACTCCAGTCCTGCGTGTTATAGATGTTCCTCTGATGCAGCAGGTCGTTTTCTGGCTTCCGTAAAACCTTCATGTTAGAGCAGAGAAACCATGTAAAAGCTTCAGGGTGGTGGATCTCCAGAACCACAGTTTAGTTTTCTGCAGTACAATGAAGAAACATAAGAAATCAGGAAAGGCTTCCCTGCTGGAAAAACCTGCATACATAGGGTAACCCTAACCCAGCACCAAAACACAACGTATGCTGGTTTTTCCAGCAGGGTTGTGTCTGACGAGGCTGCAAACGAATGCAGCTAAATGCTAGTTAGCATGAAAATATTTAATTGTTTGTGTTTAAATTAAACCATCAGAGTTTCTGTGTGATAAAACATGGAGGCTGATCTGAAAACGGTGTAAAATCCATTAGATTTAGTGAACACTGAACGCATTGCGGCCCCCTGAGGAGCCCTGATTGTTTTGGTTTGACCCGGACGGGCCGCAGCTTCAGAACAAAGCAGGTTCTGTTGGCTCAGGAACGTCCCGCGCAGCATCAGAATATTAATATTATAGAACAGATGCTTTTTGTTTTGGCTGCTTCTAATTTTGAGTCTAAGAGTAAAAATAATTTAATAAACAAATAAATGAATTTAGCTTCAACAGAAATGAGAGATTTTACTGAAACAGCAACATTTGAAGCCAAATGCTAGTTAGCATAAATAGATTTACTTACTTTGTTCATGTTATATAGATAGATAGATAGATGATAGATAGATAGATAGATAGATAGATAGATAGATAGATAGATAGATAGATAGATAGATAGATAGATAGATAGATGATAGATAGATGCTGTTGTTGGTAAGAGTTGCAAAAACAACAATAATAATAACAACAGTAATAATTACTGTTATTATTTACAGACACCTCAGAGCTGATCATGTTTTTCATTCTGAGGATATAAATAAAATAAAAGGAACTGGAGTTCTGACTTCTGGGTCCAACACGCCTCGATGGGCCTGTTGATCCAACATGGCTGCCGGGTTCTTGTGTAAACACTCTGTGGTCCACAGAGCTGCATCTGTTTGTCCTGCAGAACCCGATCAGAACCACACCCACGGGTCGGGCTGAGCTGCAGGAATGCAGCGAGTGGGCTCACCACATCACAGCCCTGGAGTCCAGAAGAGTCCTGGACTTGTTTCTGGAGCCGGAGGGCCGAACGGAGCGGTGGGGAAACAATAATGGTCATGTCAAGGATCTGTGGGACACAAACACGGGAGACATCCTGGACCCGCAGCAGGAATCTGGACCAGAACTCCCACTCAGGAAGAAAGAGAGAAGCTTCTGTGTTCAGATGAGTCCATTCAGATCAGCTCTACCGTTTTTATGACTTCTGTAACCTTTATAAGCAGAAGTTAGAAATAATCCAACATGAGCATCTTCAGACCACATTTAACCCAAATTATGTTGCTTATTTTATAAGATTAGCTAATTAACAAGGACTGGAAGTCACCTGTTTCTGTCTTTAATCTTCTGCAGCTTTGGAGAAAAACATAAAAATCCATCAGAGTTCTGCTTCATCAGGAACTGATCCGACATGTTTGATTTACTGTGCTGCAAATCTGAAATCCACTCAGGTTGACTCATAAATGTAGACAACAAAGGGTTTAGGTGAACCAGGTGAAGTAGCTCCGCCCATTCTAGAGCTCTATAGTCAGGTAGACTTCCAGTAGGAACATCATTCTGAGTTTAAATGAGTCACAGGAAGTTGGACTTTTGATGACTGAACTGATTCTGACCTGTTTCATGGTTTTCCACAGAATGATACTCTCTCATCATACAGGTAAATGTTGGTATGAGTCTTCTTCCACCTGTTTTGTCTCTAACTCCCATCAGGCTTTTACCCCACAGTCCTTAAACGCCACACTAATCACCCTGTGGGTGTCCTTGTGGTTTATGGGAATCACCTGGAACACCTGAGTTTAGTTTAATCCCCGATCCTTTAACACACCTCCCAACAGAAACCTTAGTTTAACTGGTTAGTTTTGGTTTATTTATTTACTTTTATTCACCTTTCCTCTGCAGGTCTTCCTTTTGTTGCAGAGACGAATTATAACAGTTGGGGGCTTGTCCGGGATCCCTGTTTTGGTTTTTAATAGTTAAATACCTCTGAGGCTCCATGAGTGTTTGTGAATGCAGATTCACAGGTTTTATTTGTCTGGTTTTGATTTTCTGTCACTGAAAAACAAAATAATTTAATCTGAAGCTAAAAAAATTGCAAGTCTTCCAGGTCAAACAAGGTCACTTGGTTGTGTCTCACTGAAGTTGTGATCTTCTCTCCTATTGGCTGAAAGGCTTTTGTGTCTCATAAAGTCCCATTTCTACTTTTTTACCTAACAAATTTTCATATTTTTTATGAACATTAAATGTAAATCTTGTAGATGTATTTTTTTTCTTTTATCATCTGGATGTAAAAACTTAGATTGTTTCTGGATTATAAATGAATTTAGAGTAAAGAAGCAAACAGGAAACACAAATTTAAATCTTTTTATTTAATCAGTCTGGAGCTAAAATAAAAGATTAGAAACTAAATGTGCCGCTGGAGTGTCCAGGCGGCGCCTTTGGCTCGTAAACAAGTCGATGCAAATGTCTGAATGGTCGGAGCTCAGTGATTCCATCAACAGTCGGCTGCAGCCACTCTGAGAATAAAGAGCTGGTTTGTTTTCTGTCTCAACGACATCACGCTCTCTGGTTTCAGACCGACAACCTGAAGGGAGTTCAGGACAAAGCAGCTGCTGATGCAGCCATGCAGCAAGAAGAAAGCAGAAAATGTCCCAAAAATCTGAGGAAAAATTCAAGTTTCACAGAAACAGAGTTTTTAATTCCTGCAAAAATTCCATTAGTTTTATTTTCAGCTTAAAAATATGAATCAAAAACAGAAACAAGAATAAACCCAAATAAAACATTTTTAAACAACAGTAACGAACCTCCAATCTGGATCGTGATCAGACAGAACCGATTCTCCTCGGATCGGACCGCTGTTCGGATTCTCTCACTTCCTCAGGTGAATGAATGCAGGTGAGTCCTACGTAGAATAATCATCTGAATTCAGAATTTTAGCTCCTTTCTTCGATATTTCTATAAAACAGATCAGAAATCAGCTCTTTGGGTTTAAATAAATCAACTGAGTCAGTTTCAGGATTAAATAATTAAATATTAAAAACTCAGAATCTGATGAAAAAACATGATTAAAGAAAAGTGTTTGATTTGTTCTAAAACCTCATCCTGATGACTAACCTGATCCTGGTCCCAATCCGCTCATTCAGGAGTTCTGCAGGAAGCACATCGACGCCTCGTGGTCTTGACCCGGCAGAACCTTCTGGTTTTGGTCCAAACATGGAGTTACAGACTGCATCCTGACCAGAGACATCTGTGTCACGTGAAACAAGATTTGAACAGAACAAACCACGGAAAACATCTGAGTCACATCCTGGAAACATTTTAAAGCTGGACTGTTCATTTTATTTTCCCCAATATCCTTGTTTTATTCTAGACTTTATCCCTCAAATAAACCTGCAAGTCCTGATGCGTCTCAGATCTGACTCCAGATCAGGATGAAGCACATCTCCATGCTGCCCCCTGCTGGTGGTTTGTGAGGAAGCCTTTATCTTCCTACTTTGAGTCTGGACAAACACTAAAGTGTTCAGAAACAACTTTGGTTCTGATTTTCCAGTCCGGTTGTTTCAGCATCCTGAAGCAGCTCAATAAAAAGCCTCCAGCCTCTGATTTATGACCCTCTGAGTAAACACAGACACGACCGGTAACAATCATCTAGATCATAAGACCCACCTGAAAGCTTTGAGATGTCTTTATGACACCTGTAATCAGTTGTTTACGGAGCAGACCCAAACGAGATGATGAAACGAACGGATGTGATTGGAGATACGGTGTTCCTGATCAGAGCTGTAGCTCAACGACAAGAAGATGAGAAATGAGCTTCAGAGAGAAGAACAGAGCAGCTCTGTGTGGGTGAAACAGCTCACTGATGTTTATCAGCAGAGTCCTGGATGATTATCAGGCTGGATGCTGTTGCCATGGAAATATGGAAAACATAGGTCAGAGATCAGTTACATAGATAAACAGCTGAGAGGAGCAGCAGGTCCAAAACAGTTTTAAATCATCTTCATCATCACCACCATCATCATCACAATCATCTTCATCATCACCACCATCATCATCACAATCATCTTCATCATCATCACCACCACCACCACGTCATCATCACTATCATCATCATCACAATCATCATCAACAACAACTGAAAGAAAAATCAAAAGTTTTGAATTTTAATAATTGATTTTTTTATTAAATGTATCTGAGTATTCGCTGGAGGTCCTGAGTAATCTGATTACATGTAATAACTTCATATTTAATTATTTCTCGGTTTTGTTTTCTAAAGTAAAGAAACTAAATTCTCATCTTGTTAAAATAAAATCTGTATTTCTTTATTTTTCCTGCTGATCCAGAAAGTTCTGTCTGGATCTGTAGACCCGGTTCTTCTGGACTCAGAGACCTGTTGGAGGTTCGGTCACGCGCTGCTCGCTCCCGCCGCTCCATCCTCATGAAGGAGGAGGTCCTGCAGAGGAGATCCCCGGACCATGAAAGGATGGAGCAGCAGGTGGATCAGAACCAGCTGTTTGGTTCTGCTAAACTCCTCCTGGGGGTCGGGCTGGATAACTTCATCTCTCTGCTGGTTTTTGGGCTCATCTTTATTCTGGGAGTTCTGGGGAACACCTTGGTGATCTCCGTCCTGGCCCGAAGCAAACCGGGTCAGACCCGCAGCACCACCAACATCTTCATCCTGAACCTGAGCGTGGCGGACCTGTCCTACCTGCTCTTCTGCGTCCCGTTCCAGTCCACCATCTACATGCTGCCCACCTGGATCCTCGGAGCCTTCATCTGTAAGTTCATCCACTTCTTCTTCACCGTCTCCATGCTGGTCAGCATCTTCACGCTGTCCGCCATGTCCGTGGACCGGTACGTGGCCATCGTCCACGCCCGGAAAGCCTCCTGGATCCGGGTGGGGAGGCACGCGACGCTCGGTGTGGTTCTGATCTGGATCCTGTCCGTGGGGATGGCGGCTCCGGTGGCGCACTACCAGAACCTGGTGGAGCGGGAGGACAACAGCTCGTTCTGCTGGGAGGTCTGGCCAGACCGGCACCGGAGGGTCTACGTCATGTGCACCTTCGTGTTTGGTTACCTGCTGCCGCTCGCGCTCATATCGGTCTGCTACATGAAGGTGAGTGCGCACGGAGCCCTGCAGCGCGCGACGTGCGGATCTCTGTGCCAAATAACGGAATTACGCGTCAGGGGATAAAATGTGGATTTAGCTGAAAGTCACGTGATTTATGAGTTTATAAAAACTAAAACATTTAACCACCAGATAATAAAATAAAATGTTTTCTTTGTTCCAGGTTTTAAATCATCTGAGGAAAAAACTGAAGAATGTCTCCAAAAAATCTGAGGTGACCAAGAAGAAGGTGAGAAGTTCAGTCCTGGTTCCACAGAAGCTGCAGAGAAATCACTTATTAATATAAAGAGATGAAATAAATCAAATGAACCAATCAGCATCATCCCACACATACACACACACATACACACACACAAAACCCGCAGTACTCAGACTGTCCTACAGGGTGCAGTAGACCTGATTCAGCAGAACAAACCAATCATGTTGAAGAGGTAGAACCTTTGGCTTTAAAGGGTTAAAATAAAGATCAGACTACATTAAAACATATTTAAAAGAGAAAAAACATCTAATCTCATCCTTTATTATTAACTTTCATAGCATCAATAATAAAAGCTGTGCTCAGAGCCTCCTGTAAAACTGCTGCTCCTTCAGGATGAGGAGGTGGAGGAGGAGCCAGTGACAGATAATTCTGTAAATGAGGTTTGATTTGTTGACAAACGTCTGAGAGTTTCACCAGCTGCTCCTTTCTAACATCGACGAACCAAAACCCTAGAAGTTAAATCCAAACATGAGGAGAAATCAGCTGATTGCTCAGCTGAGCTGTTAGACAGGAACCCAAGTAACTCTGGGTAATTAACAGCCTCCAACGCCATTTAGCAGCATTAAATAAAGGTTCTAGTTTAGGAGTTTATAAAGATTAGACTGGATCAGTCTGGTTCTGATGGGTCTAGACTGATCCTAGTCCAGAGTGAAGGGAGCATCAGGATGAGAGGATCCAGGGATGATGTAATGCTCCCATCATGCCATGTCTTGGCTGTACTGGCCTAGAGGTGGCAGTGTTATACTTCCTGTCTGGTTAAAGTTCAGCAACAAAAAGTCACAATTTTACGTCAGTAGATCAAATTTTCTGACCTTTTACCTCAGTGAGCTCCTGTAAACCTGCTGTCTGGTTTCATTAAGGAGGAAGTGGGCCTAAAATGTAGCCTTGTGGAACTCCACAGGTTAAAAATAAAAATAAAATTCTCCCAAATTAATGTAATAAAAGGTCCTGGACTCAGTTTGAGATGTTTACTTGATTCAGAGTTTTTATTTAGAAGACTAAACCAATCGAACACTGATCCTCTCTGGTGTCCTCAGACCGCTCTGACCGTCCTGGTGGTGGTGGTGGTCTTCTGCCTGTCCTGGCTGCCTCACCACATCGTCCACCTGTGGGTGGAGTTCGGCTCCTTCCCCCTGAACCAGGCCTCCTTTGTCTTCAGGATGGTGGCTCACTGTTTGGCCTACAGCAACTCCTCCGTCAACCCCGTCATCTACGCCTTCCTGTCTGAGAACTTCAGGAACTCCTACAAGCAGGTGTTCTGGTGCAGGGCGCCCAGCGAGTGTCCTCTAAACGAAACCAGAGACCTGCGCAGCCGAGCAGAGACGGCTCCGTCCACCAATGCCAGCGTGGGTCACAAAGGTCACGAGTCCCAGACGGGTCAGATGCTCTGATGAAGTTGGAGCTGATATTTAAAATATGTTTCATCAGGTTGATATTTCTTTAGTGCTTTAGTTAAATAAAGTTCTCCAGCAGCGGATCAGACAGGGTTTATCAGCTTTTCTCCGTCAGACGAATAAAACACGTCGCTTTGGGTCAAGTTTGATTTTTGTGACGAGAACTCAGCCGTGGTTCTGATATCAGGCTGGAAAACTGAACTTCATGCAAGAAAAGATCCAGATGACGAGTTTCATTGTGATAAAATACCCAGAATGCAACAGGAGAAAACGAAGGCTCATTTTCTCCGTCCAGTCAGATTTAAATGAGAGCACTTGGTTCTGGTTCTGGTGGGTCCATGTGGGACTCAGTAGGATGAGATCCCAGGAAAACTAGACAATGGTTTTAAATAAGCTGCTGGAGGAAAAAAGGAAAATTTTAAAATAAATGTCCAAAATGGACCCGTTGGTTCTGGTTGGTTCAGGAGCTGATCTTCATGGTTTAGAGATAAAAACTCAGATCAGCAGAACCAAACCCGACCCGGTTTGATAAGATAACTATTAAAATAAATTAAAGAGAAAATATTCATGTATAGATTTATTTAAATTTAGTTCTTATTGGTTCTGTGACCTTATTCAAAACTGGTACCAGCGGTACTGGTACTGGTACCACTGGACCTAGTCTGTAAAAGTAACTTAGAATTTTGTTTTGGTTAATAGTCAGTAAAATAGAATAAAAACATTTTCTTTATGTTACAATAACTCAATAAAAACTTCTGATGAAACTTTGATTTGTTTTTTATTATTTTCTGACGTCTCAAAGCTTTCCTCTCACCTGCTTCCTGTTCTCAGGTAAAACGCCTGCTCACGCACCTGTTCAGCTGGAGTTTGAACTCTTTATTCTCATGAAGGTTTTTATTCTGCATTTTGTGTTTATTTGATGAACAGAAACATAAAAACACAAATATGTGATCTTTTTCTGTGTTTGTCTCGATTTTAAACCACTGATTTTGTTTACCTGATAAACTCAAACTAACGTGTTTAAATAAAACAGGTGAATAAACGTAAACCGGTGAATTTTTTCCATTGTTTCCTGAATCAGTCTGATGACATCATCACAGCAGGAGCTTCAGATTAAAACAACTTCCTGTTTTTCTGATTTCATCTCTTGGAGTCAGCTCGAGTCCTGATTTAACCTGAAGAGCAGCTGCTTCCTCATCCACATTCATTCATTCATTCATTCATTCATTCATTCATTCATACACAGAATGAGACGTGAAGCATTTTGACCTGAGATGACCTGATAAACACTCACCTGCTGCAGCTGATCTTCAAAAACAAAATAAAAATCAGTTTTACAAACATGACGTTAATCTCTGTCCTGATTGGAGATTTAATAAATAATTAGGCACAAATGAAAGACAGAAAAGTACCAGATAATATGAGCGAACATGAACGATCGTGTGTTAATTATGTTTTTTTGGTGGCACCACTTTGAGGATGTTACTGTGGCCATGCAGCTGCCCGGCGGAGCGCATCAACAATCAGCGCCCTGCAGCTCTCCATCCTCCATCCATAAAATTTATTTTTCTTGTGCAATAGGTGTGCATCACAGGATAAGGTTGACCAACTTCCTTGCATTGACCTGGATGAAGCTGTATTGGACATTGCTGATTGTGTGGAGGCAGATTTGGAAGAGCCATCAGCAGCGGGACTGACTCAGCTGTTGTTTTCATTCAGGAGTGTGCACGTACAGCATGCACGCTTCATGCACAAGCTTACTATTGAAGCTGCAGCTATGCGTTTGGCCTGAGGGGGCAATCACGAGCATAAAAATGTAAAAAACTCCACATAGTCCCTTTAAGAAGAAGAAACAATTTTTATATAGCACCTCCCAAGATAAAAGTCACATGGCGTTTCACAAGAACAAGATAAAAAATAAAAAGATTAAAAATATCATAATGAAAAATGGAAGATTTAGATTAAAAAATGTGAAGAAAAAAATCAAAAAGATAAAAGTAACAGACAGAAACAGCAGCATGAAAAGAAGCTAGAAAGGAAGAAGACCTCAACGTTTCCACCTCTGGACCTTAGTTGGTTCTTGGTAGCAGAGATCTGTAGAGACAGCAGGACTCATAAAGCTAAGCTAGCATTAAAGATGACCCTGCACCTCCAGACCCTGGCAGATATTCTCACAATGCATTGTGGGTAGGATTTGACATCAGTTCTTGATGATCAATAACTCATTAGGATAAATAAGTAAATGTATTGTGCATGATTATGGGATGGATTACATGAATGAAATGTTTAACATCCCAACCAGTTGAACTTTTAGGTCTTTATTCCACCAAATTCAAACCACAAGGTGATTCTGTACCTCAGAGTTCAGCTCTAGCAAACACACGTATTAATCTGTGGTTCAGGCCTCGCTTTGGAGAAATGAGATCCAGTGACAGATGGCAGCACGATTCCTGAGGTTTGATCTCCATCCACCTGCCCCGATGAAAAGCCGCGTGTTTGTGGTCAGGAGACGGCGGCTCTGGCTGTCATCGGCTCTGATTAATGGCCCTGCTGAAACGTGTCCGGCCACATTAGAGCTCCGTGTATCTCTGAGTCCACACAGGCCGGCTCTTTGTTCTGATGGGAAATGGTGTCAGGCACTCGCTGCTGCTCGCCCAGGAACAGATAAAGATTTACTGTCATCAGAGGCCAGATTAAAGCGCACAAACGCAGACATTGATTTCTGAGGGAGGGGGGGGGGGGGGGGGGGGGGGGGGGGGGGGGGGGGGGGGGAACGACACATTTTGGGGAGGAAACTCATTCCATGGGCAGCGGAGATATGATCAGCTTATTTGGGAGGTGGATAATGTGGAGCCCTCTCCCAGAATGAACTTTGAAAGAAGTAAATTGTAAATATTGATTTGTGAAATGAACTGTCAGTCTCACTAGGTGAGATTATTCCTATCATGTTGAGAGAGGACCAATGAATCCAAAACGACTGACAAAGAGGAGGAGGAGGGTTTCTGCTGGAGAGCACTCAAAGAGCTTTAATCTCTCTGTAGAGGTTGTTGAGTTTCATCAGATAACAGCTGAGACCTGAAATCAGCTGTGACTTCACGTCCAGACCGCTGCTGCTGCTGCTGCTGCTGCTGCTGAGCTCCAGATGACATCATCAGAGGAGGTCGCGTAAACGGGTTCGTTTGTGACTCTGAGACCAATCTACTCCATCACAGCTGGGTGGTGCTTGATGGTTCAGATAATGGAGTTCTGGTTGTTTTGGTCAAATTTTAAAAATAATTATTACACATGATCTCCTGCTGATGAACAGCTGGGTTATGAAGAACTCACAGCTACAATAAAGGGAGTTTTAGCTCAACAGCTGCAGCGTTGAGCCATTTTTGTGTTTTTATTTAGTGTTGATCAGCTGGCGGCCATCTTGAACTGGGCTCAATCCAAAGGTTAATCAGCTGAAGACGAACACCCAATCATTTTATTGCAGGAAAGTTGCCACAGAGACATTTACCAATAAAAACAAAGCAAAAAAAGCAATAATTTAGTTTCAAACAGCTGATTTTAGTGATGTAATGGACTACGGTTAGAATTCAGTTCAGTCCGAGTCCCTGAGGATCAAAGACGTTGAGCGGTTTGCAGATTCCTCCTTTGCTGAGCTGAAGATCAGAAAATTGTTCCAGGAATCTGGAGGTTCAGTATAAAAGGAGAAGGAAGCTGAACCGAAGTCTCCGGCCCCTCCAACGACTCTGCATCCATCATCTATTATCAGCTGATGGAGCCACATGGACCAGGGGATACTTTGGGAAACATCAGGTTGTAGAACCTGGAGTTACTTTAACAAACTGAAGCTCGATCACCCCGAAGGCCTCGAGCCTGGTGACCCTGAAGCCCATGAGCCTGGTGACCCTGATGACCCTGATCACCTTAAGCCTGGTGACCCTGAAGGCCTCGAGCCAAACTGGTTTTCGTTGTTTTGAATCTTTTTTGTTTTTTAACAGTTAAGGTTCTTTTTTAACTCAGTAAAAGTTTGCTCTCACATTAAAACCCTTCCTGTGGAACATGAATGATTTATTTGCTGTGATTTCTGTGGCTTTGTGTTGGAGCCCCCACTAGATGGCGCTGTGTTTCTATGTAAATCCTTTAACCAACCTGAGCAGAGAAACAGATCAATCATCACTTAAAGGACCTCTGAGCTGTTTGTTCTTCCTCCTCTCTTTACACTCCTCTTCATTTAACCCCTGAAAGTAAAACTAACCACTCCGATTTCCATCCAGGTCAGCAGACTTTTATTCTGAAAGGATGGAGTCAAATCTGTGGTTATGTTATCAGGTTTACGCTTTATGGTTTTAATCAGCTGGACTGATGGCTGTGATCATTATTTCTGTTATGGTTAATTGATTTAAAGCGCAGCAGCTGATTGTTGAGAGTCCGAGGCCAGCTGGGTTTGTTCCGATCAGAACCAACCGTGTAGCACAAGGACAGCGCCTGCAGCTCTCTGTGTCCTTTAATTGCCATTTACATAGCAGGCTAATCATTATTTTTTATGTCCCCTATTACCCACCGTTATCACACACACACACACACACACACACACACACACACACACACACACACACACACACACACACACACACACACACACACACACCGTCTCTCTGCTGAAACAACGAGCTGTTTGTTCAGATGGTCGGGTCACTGACGGAGGAAATGATCCGAGAGGAGACGACAAACATTTACATCAAAATTTAATCGTTTGATAAAAGACGAACAGCTAAACTTATGTCAGAGTTCATTCTGTTTCTGTTTGTTTAGATGTTTTTATCTTTCCAAAATCCACGTTTTTTAATTAATTAATTTTTTTTGCAAACAGTTCAAACCCCTCCAAGTTGTCTCATTTAAAATCACACAGAAAAATGAAAAATAATAAATCTGTTAATTAGTTTTTTTCTGCCTTTCATCATCAGCAGCTTCTCTTATTTCCTCAGATTACAGTAACTTCCTGAAACAGGGAATGCTTTCTGTAACTTTATAGACCAAACTTTACTTTATGCGTTGGAATTAAATACTTCTAAAAATATGAATATATTAAATAAAAATATATGGTTTATTTTATTGAACAAGTCTTTTTATTTAGTTATTTTTTATTTTAAATAACCTGGAAGTTCAGATGAAAAATTGAAACAAACTTCCTGTTTATTTGTTATTGTTATTATTTGTTTTAGAGAAAGCAGAAAAACTAACAAAATAAAAGTAGATTTTTCATCCTATCTGTTGGAGCATAATAAGGATTTGTGTATTTTTCTCTAATTTTGTTTTTTTTGGGTTGTTTCTGTTTTTAATTGTATTAAAATGTGTTTGTTAAACATGTTAACTGAGCTGCTTTCATCACATTCATGTATTTTAGTCCTGCTGCTGTTAAACAAACTTATTAATATTAATTAAACAGGAAATGACAAAACTCCTGAGCTGTGACTGAAACATGCAAACATTACATTTAGATGATGAGATGAGCCTGATTGTGAGGGATCAGCAGCAGGTGTTTTATTCAGGATACAGTCAGGTAGGAATCAGAAGATATTTATTAAATAATATTTCATCACAAGGGTGGACGTGAGATGGGACCAGAAGTTCTGATGCAGCAGAACCAAGTGGGTTTCTGTTTGACTCTTTAACTTTGTGGTTGTGTCGGCGGTGCCAGGTCCGGCCCGGTTTATCCTCGCTCCATGGAGTAATAATGACAAATGGACCAATGTTTGCTAATGATCAGAACCGATTGTTTCAGCTCACTTGTAAAAGCTGCGTTTAGGAGCCGTATTTATTGTTCCATTTGCACATTTTGTGAGTGTGTTTGAGAGCTGACTAATCGTTATTAATTAGGGTCATTGTTGTGTGTGTGTGTGTGTGTGTGTGTGTGTGTGTTGCCTGAAGCTACACTCAGCAGCTGTGACAAAGGTCCATTACCTTGTCTGATGGCAGCAGCCTGTGATCTATTAGCATCATGTAAAAGCAGCATTAGGATGAAGTGGAGACGCTCATAAACGAAGGCTCTGATCAGACCTTTTAACGGTTTTACACACGCATGCACGCACGCACACACACACACACACACACACACCCACACGCACGCACGCACACACACACACACACACACACGCACGCACGCACGCACGCACGCACGCACGCACGCACGCACGCACACACAAACACACACACACACACACATGGTTTGGAGGTTAATGCATTTTCAAGTAGCCACCAGAAAACACTCAGCTGACAATGAGGTGCAGACATCAGCCCTGCAGTGTGAAATGGGTGAAAATCCACCAGTGAATTCAGGTAGGAAGTGAGCAGCTCCAGGTGTTAAAGCTCCAGGTGTTAAAGCTCCAGATGTTAAAGCTCCAGGTGTTAGAGCTCCAGGTATTAGAGCTCTAGGTGTTAAAGCTCCAGGTGTTAGAGCTCCAGGTGTTAAAGCTCCAGGTATTAAAGCTCCAGGTAATAAAGCTCCAGGTGTTAAAGCTCCAGGTGTTAGAGCGCCAGGTGTTAAAGCTCCAGGTATTAAAGCTCCAGGTAATAAAGCTCCAGGTGTTAAAGCTCCAGGTGTTAAAGCTCCAGGTATTAAAGCTCTAGGTTTTAAAGCTCCAGGTATTAAAGCTCCAGGTGTTAAAGCTCCAGGTGTTAAAGCTCCAGGTATTAAAGCTCTAGGTTTTAAAGCTCCAGGTATTAAAGCTCCAGGTGTTAGAGCTCCAGGTATTAGAAGTCTATGTGTTAAAGCTCCAGGTATTAGAAGTCTATGTGTTAAAGCTCCAGGTATTAGAACTCTAGGTGTTAAAGCTCCAGGTATTAAAGCTCCAGGTATTAAAGCTCCAGGTGTTAAAGCTCCAGGTGTTAAAGCTCCAGGTGTTAGAGCTCCAGGTGTTAAAGCTCCAGGTATTAAAGCTCCAGGTAATAAAGCTCCAGGTGTTAAAGCTCCAGATGTTAAAGCTCCAGGTGTTAAAGTTCCAGATGTTAAAGCTCCATGTGTTAAAGCTCCAGATGTTAAAGCTCCAGGTATTAGAGCTCCAGGTGTTAGAGCTCCAGGTGTTAGAGCTCCAGGTGTTAAAGCTCCAGGTGTTAAAGCTCCAGGTGTTAGAGCTCCAGGTGTTAAAGCTCCAGGTATTAAAGCTCCAGGTATTAAAGCTCCAGGTGTTAAAGCTCCAGGTGTTAAAGCTCCAGGTATTAAAGCTCTAGGTTTTAAAGCTCCAGGTATTAAAGCTCCAGGTGTTAAAGCTCCAGGTGTTAAAGCTTCAGGTATTAGAGCTCTAGGTTTTAAAGCTCCAGGTATTAAAGCTCCAGGTGTTAGAGCTCCAGGTATTAGAAGTCTAGGTGTTAAAGCTCCAGGTATTAGAACTCTAGGTGTTAAAGCTCCAGGTATTAAAGCTCCAGGTATTAAAGCTCCAGATGTTAAAGCTCCAGATGTTAAAGCTCCAGGTGTTAGAGCTCCAGGTGTTAAAGCTCCATGTGTTAAAGCTCCAGGTGTTAAAGCTCCAGGTATTAAAGCTCAATGTGTTAGAGCTTCAGGTGTTAAAGCTCCAGGTGTTAAAGTTCCAGATGTTAAAGCTCCATGTGTTAAAGCTCCAGATGTTAAAGCTCCAGGTATTAGAGCTCCAGGTGTTAGAGCTCCAGGTGTTAAAGTTCCAGGTTTTAAAGCTCCACATGTTAAAGCTCCAGATGTTAAAGCTCCACATGTTAAAGCTCCAGATGTTAAAGCTCCAGGTGTTAGAGCTCTAGGTGTTAAAGCTCCATGTGTTAAAGCTCTAAGTGTTAAAGCTCCAGGTGTTAAAGCTCCAGGTGTTAAAGTTCCAGATGTTAAAGCTCCACGTGTTAAAGCTCCAGATGTTAAAGCTCCAGGTATTAGAGCTCCAGGTGTTAAAGTTCCAGGTTTTAAAGCTCCACATGTTAAAGCTCCAGATGTTAAAGCTCCACATGTTAAAGCTCCAGATGTTAAAGCTCCAGGTGTTAGAGCTCCAGGTATTAAAGCTCAATGTGTTAGAGGTCCAGGTGTTAAAGCTTCAGGTGTAAGAACTCTAGGTGTTAAAGCTCCAGATGTTAAAGCGCCATGTGTTTAAACTCCAGGTGTTAAAGCTCCAGGTATTAGAGCTCCATTTGTTAGAGCTCCAGGTGTTAGAGCTCCAGGTGTTAAAGCTCCAGGTGTAAGAACTCTAGGTGTTAAAGCTCCAGATGTTAAAGCTCCGGGTGTTAAAGCTCCAGATGTTAAAGCTCCAGGTATTAAAGCTCCAGGTGTTAGAGCTCCAGGTATTAGAAGTCCAGGTGTTAAAGCTCCAGGTGTTAAAAACTCCAGGTGTTAAAGCTCCAGGTATTAGTGCTCCAGGTGTTAAAGCTCCAGATGTTAAAGCTCCAGATGTTAAAGCTCCAGGTGTTAAAGCTCCAGATGTTAAAGCTCCATGTGTTAAAACTCCAGGAGTTAAATTTCCAGGTATTAGAGCTCCAGGTATTAGAGCTCCAGGTGTTAGAGCTCCAGGTATTAAAGCTCCAGGTGTTAAAGCTCCAGGTGTTAGAGCTCCAGGTGTTAGAGCTCCAGGTGTTAGAGCTCCAGGAGTTAAAGCTCCAGGTGTTAGAGCTCCAGGTGTTAGAGCTCCAGGTGTTAGAGCTCCAGATGTTAAAGCTCCAGATGTTAAAGCTCCACGTGTTAAAGCTCCAGATGTTAAAGCTCCATGTGTTAAAACTCCAGGTGTTAAAGCTCCAGGTGTTAAAGCTCCAGGTGCTAGAGCTCCAGGTGTTAGAGCTCCAGGTGTTAGAGCTCCAGGTGTTAAAGCTCCAGGTATTAAAGCTCTAGGTGTTAAAGCTCCATTATAAAAACGCTGATGTGATCAGATGTTCTCTACGTGCCTAAAGGCAACAAACGTAATTTTATCTAAACTGTACTAAAACAACTAGCTGACCCCAAAAACAGATTACTTCCTGGGTCAAGTCCGGGTCTGGAGCTTGGACCAGAACCAGGTCTTGAAACAGAACTTTGACCCAAAAGCAGCAGAAGAGAACTACAACAGGAGTCGAGGAAAGAGTTGTCCAAATGTTCATTTTATTTTCTACCCAGGGAACTGTTCTGTTTGTTTACATGGAGGGGGCGGGACTTAAACCCAATACTGAAACCGGCCACTAGGGGGCGTTTTGGGCTTTTACCTCCACGTTACGCTTCTCTATTGAGTTTTTCTGTGAGCAGATGACCCAGAATCAGAGGAAGCACTTCAGAGTTTTTGCTTCCTGTAAAGTTTCAGTGAAACTGTTCTGATGCAGACTTTTACAGCAGCGTTTCCTCGGCAACAACGTGCTTCTTGCTGATTTATTAGAAGCGTCTTTCTTCGTCAGATTCTCTGTGCAGGTCCGCTTTTGTTCAGCTGTTTGTTTCAGCTTCAGACCTGAATGTAAATGAGAGCCACGGACTAATGCACGCTCCGACAAACATAAAAAGACGTTTTACTGAGGGAGAGCAGCGCTGAAATCAATGGAACAGACTTGAAACGTGCTGGAATACATTTACAGCAGCACAATAAGGATCATCATTTTACGGTCATTTCTGGGATCTTTTTTAAACTCTAATGGTCGGATGAGTCTTCAGATGAGAGATGAGATGTTCTCAACTGTGTGGAGAGAAAACGCTCCTGTTTTTGATATGCAGAGCGGCTGCTCGGGTTTAAGGCTCCCAGCAGAAGCCTCATTGTGTGGGAAATTCTAATAACCCACCTTTAGAGGCTAAAACATCAGGCTGAGAGCTGAGAGCTGCACTTTACAGCAAATGCAAATGGCTGCGTCGGCAAATTGGATTCTCGTAAAAAATAAAATAATAAAGAAAAGCTGGCAAACACATCATAAACAAGTAAACAGCCACAGCAGAGGAGGAGGAGGAGCTTCTGCAGGTTTCTGCTGATTGATAAATGTCCGTGAACATATGGAGACGCTGTTCATGGAATAAAGAGACATCTGGAGATGATTTATGAATCAGATTTGATTTGATGCAGTTTCCTCATGACATCATCAGCATCACTCATCTGTTTGTGATGCATCAAAGTGATGAGGAGAGACGACCTGGCGAGGACAAAATCCCCAAAACAGGATTTACGGTAAACGAGGACGACTTCAGAATAAGCTTTTATAATAATAATAATAATAATAATAATAATAATAATAATAATAATAATAATAATAATAATAATAATAATAATAATAATAATAATAATTCATAGTTTGAGGATTTTTGGTGTTTCTGTGTTTTTTATTTTAATTTTATTTATATTATATATTTATATATTTTATTTCCGCCATTAAAGGCTTCACCTTTGGCCCTGGAAGAAAATGAATAATCCCAGATTAGCCATTCCTGGGCAGGAAAACCACCCAAAAGCCAGGAGGCAGCAGGAGGTTCTGGGAGGTGAGCTGATGGAGACACGTGGAGGTAACGAGGAGATAAACAGGAAGAAGCTGAGGAAACCAACCCAGCATGACACACGGCTAGTTAGCAACATGCTAACTCTGATCACATGTTGGAGGAAGGAGGACACATCTGTCCTCCTGTTCTGGACACTCAGGTGAAGAGAGGGGTGGGGATGTCAGCTGGTCATCTCCTGCTGGCCCAATAAACCCAAATGAGACCATCTGGAGGAGAACCCTGTCCATGAGACACCTTGAGGACACTTTCCAGCATCCTGAGGGACATTGAAGACCTGCTATCCAGATCTTAGGGCCTCTAATGTGGGTGGAGCCATAGCCAGAAGTTCTCAGGACCAGCTGGTGGACACCAGCAGAGACAGAAGCTGTCAAGCAGGAGGTTTTAAGGACTTGGTTGGACAGGAAGTAGGACCAATCCCTCAACAAAAGTCTTTGTGCAGCAGAAGCAGATCAGACAGGACAGCAGCATCTCCCACTGACGGATCACCGTCCTCCTGCAGGAAAATCCTCTTAGTCCAGGCGGTCCGAACCGGCTGGGCCTTTCAACAGGACAACCCAGCAGAAGGTGAGGTCAAACGCATCACAAAAGCATCTAAATCTGGATTTAAGATTTCACAAAGCAAAGAGCGTTTTGTGTGAAGGCGGCGCCTCCTCATCGTCGGCTCTGAGAGAATCAATTAAACATCAACAGCTGGAGGTCAAAGAGGAGCAGCGGGAAGGAAAAATTATTTATTTATGGCTCTAAAATACGTTCCTCGCCTCAGGTTTCTGCATCCTTTAGTTCTGCTTTACAGCCTAAAGAAGGAACTAATGCAGGCGTTCATGAAAACTTCTAGAGTCCAAATTCATTTACTACATATCATTTTCTCAAAATTCAAATAAAGTTCAAGTTTTTACACTTTTCAGTTTTGAACCATCAAACCTTTTGTCCTGTTTTGTTATTGAAAAGTGAAGCCGTAGACGAGCGGCCATGTTGTTTCTGAGAACTCAGGATGTGGGTCTGAAAGCCCCGCCTCCTCAGAATACCTGGTCCCAGGTACATGTGTCATCAGATTTTACTGCTCCGGAGCATACAGGTGTGTGTTAACACCAAGAGGGAAGACATCATCAACGACATTGCTGAAGCAGCTGTTTCTGCCCGTCAATATAGAAAAGGTCAAAGGTCATTTTCAGTCTATTATGAGCCCTTTGCTTTATCTAGTCCCCCTTTTGATTTGATATTTTTCCATGTTTGTTCCTAAATCCATGAAGGTTTTGGAGTTTCGGAATGATTTATAACCAGCAGGATTCTGATCTGATTCCTGGTGAAGGTATCTGTCATTCCGACCTGTCAGAGTTTGGCAGGATGTTGGGAAAAGTGGAGCTGGCTGCCCTTCCCGGTCTGGGGGGTTGTGGGGGGGCAGTTTGTGAATTGACAGGACATGCCAACAAATTGCATCACTTCTGGCTCAGTGGACAAGGACAACAGCACGCCATATGCCAGCTGGGGGGGGGGGGGGGGGGGGGGGGGGTGAATGGGTCTGATCCCCCCTCAAACCCCCCCTCGACCCACTCCAGACTCGCACACGGAGCGGGTCGGGTCGCTGACACCGACATGCGATCTGAAACCTCAAACCAGAAACGGGCTTTCGGAGGGGAGAGAGGATTCAGGATGACCAACAGGAACTTCCTGTTTCAACGTTCCCTCACGAAAATGGGATTTAGTTTATTTTGGCTTCATCTCATAAAAAAATCATTAAATAAAAATCTTCTATTCAAACATCGTCTCTGTTTTAGTTTTTTGGATCCGGTTTTTATTCTTCTGACCTGCAGGTCAGACGTTCATCATCATCGTTTTATCTTTGGTTCTCAGATTTTTATTAAACTCCAACTTTTGCAGAATTTAGATGTTTTAAAAATCCAATTTAATCTGAAACAGAAATAAATCATTTTAGTCTCAGGTTTGATGAACAGATTTTATAAGAGAGAAACAAAGTTTTTAAACATGTTTTATAGAAAAGTGCAAAGATGTGTTTGAGTTAAATAAATAAAAAAAGACTTCCCTTTTTTCTGCAGCAGAAGAAATTTGAAGTTTTCAGAATCTGGGATTACAGATTAAATGGTTCTTATTGATGCTTGAAATGCTTTAAAGTGCTTGAATTTTTAATAAAATGTTTAAAACTAAAGAAGCATTCATTCATTCATTGGGCGATTTGGGAATCAAAAAGTGTTTATTTTTCTGTGAGAATCGTTACCAATAAAATGTCTGACACTTTTCCTGGTCAGTGAACGCACCATGTTCTAACTGTAAAAGAACCAGAAATCGGTATCGGCCTTCAGTGTGTCACTGCTGAAACTGTAACTAATGAGAAGATGAACGGTTCTGGTCGTAAATCTTCTCTGAGGTTCTTGAATTTACCTTGAAAGTCTTGTTTTAGACTAACACTGATTTTGTTAAGAAGCTTTGATCAGATCCAAATGAGAGGAGGAAGCTGCTCTATTCTCACCATTACTGAGCTTATTGGGACCATCAGATGGATCACCAGAACCGGGTCATGGGCCGGGCCTTTGGCAGCTGTTCTGAGCTGCTGAAGAAGCTGGGAAAAGGCTTTAACCTTCTGTTTTGGGGGCATTTGAGCAGCTAATAGTCCAGAAACCTCTTCTGGACCAGCGCCAAGTGGTCCTCCAGCCTCGGCTCCATCTGGGGGGAGGACCAGAACCCCCTGAAGGTTCTTTCTTTAGACCGTCTCGTCCTCACAGAGAGACGCTGAGAGGATAATCTCTGGTCTCTATGGGACCAGCAGGGCTGGGGACGGTCCAGAACAAACTCACAGAACCAAGAAGATCCAACATCTACCGGGTTGGTTTGGGAAGCTAAAAGCCCGTTTCCTGATAAACAATCCAGATTTTAACAATAATCCCAAAAACATCCTGGAAAATATCAAAGACCAAACGTAGACCACCTGCAAAAGGTTCGGTTCTGTTGGACATCAAACCCAACTCTGGTTCATCCCTTTAGTTAGGAGTCCTTGGACCTCAATGATCCAAAGGTCAGAGGTCCCACACTGCAGGCTTCGAGTGTGTGGTACACTAGTCCTGCAGAGTTGAGACAGCGAGCATTGCGTCATCGACCGTGACTTCCTAACTGGGAATGCTGGTTCCTGCTTGTGCTGCTTTACTGGTTGAAATGATTTTAAAACTGAATGATATTAAAACAAGTGAATAAATTACTTGCATGTCGGGTCCGAACATACACACCAGCACCGTTATCAGTTCATCTTTATCAACAGATGTGATGAATCTTTCAACAGAGAAACATGTGATTGTAAAAATAAACTACTCCGTTTCCATAATTATACTTGAAAATACAGATTGTCAGAAAAGGCACTTGAGCCGTTGCTCCGCCTTCTCAAAATTCCAACGCAACAATGGATTGTGGGTAATACCCTTCACTGAAGTCCGCACCGATGCAGAGGGTGCAAAAGGGGGCGTGACCAAGGTACAGTAAACACATGAGAATCCAGACACCCTACGCACTCCACCCCGGAAGGGAACGCCCGATTTATGGATGCAAGGGTGGAAGTGCGAGTATTGGGACTAGACCTAGGAGAGTTCTGGTCCAGGTCCACAAACTAAAACCAGGTCCAAAATCAATCTAAATTAAAACTTATTCAGACCTTCAGAAAGTCTGGAGAACTTCTGATCCAGAACCAGTTTAAAGATTACAGGAAGGTCTGGATAATGGGGGGTGGAGTAGATTAGAGGTTCTGGACTGGATCAGGGGTTCTGGACTGAATCAGGAGTTCTGGCCTGGATTGGGAGATCTGGACTGGATCAGGGGTTCTGGTCTGGATCAGGAGATCTGGACTGGATCAGGAGTTCTGGCCTGGATCAGGAGATCTGGCCTGGATCAGGGGTTCTGGTCTGGATCAGGAGATCTGGACTGGATCAGGGGTTCTGGACTGGATCAGGGGTTCTGGCTCTGATTTTCTCATCACTTTTAAATTGTTTTATATTAGAAGTTTGGTGGAGATAAAAAACAAACAAAAACAAACAAAAATATTTTTCAGGGCAGATGATTTTATTTAAAATCTGTTTGTTCTATTTCTGTGAACTTGTGGACCGGTTCTGTCAGAACGGTTCTGTTTGGACTCAGAATCAGAAAAACCAAAATGCAGATTTATTCCATCAGTCTTGCATAATGTTTTTTTTTTCTTACAGATAAATGGTGTGTGTGTGTGTGTGTTTTTTGGATGTGTGTGTGTGTGTGTGTGTGTGTGTGTGTGTGTGTGTGTGTGTGTCGGGGGGGCTGTGATGATTAGCTTCTTTTTGTCGTCTGTTTTTCTCTTGGCTTTATTTTCTCTGAGAAGATTAAATATTTCTGCTTGAGAAAATCTTTTTAAGCTGCCACTGACTGCTGTCCCGGTCCTTTCTGTTGCTGCCGGACCCCCCCTCTACACCCCCCCGTTTTGTCACTCAGAAATGTGGTGAAAAAATGTAATCTTCTAACAAAGAATGGAGCGGGGGGCTACGGAGGAATTTTTTCTGCAAGTGGCCTCTTTATTAGGTGGGGGATGGTCCCTCAGTATCCAGTCACAACAGGCCTCCAATCTGTCAAATAATTAGCCAGCGTGGGGGGGACAAAGGGTTTTATTTGCCCGAATTTCATACATCACTGCTTGAATACATCATCACTGTATTGTGACGGGTCATGGGAACCTCCGGCCCGAGACGCAGAAAAAACGAAACCCAATTAAGAGTTTTATTGATGCTCTGAGAATATTGTAAACATATGTTGTTGATCTGGAGGAAACAGAGTCTGAGATAAAAGCCACAACACCATGGAAAAGGGGCGATGATGTCATTCATGTAGTATAAATACATTTACTGTCTATCAGGTGATTTAAGGGAAGAAATGAAAACCTAAGAATGCAAAATGTTTGATATTGTGTCAAATTTTCATTATTTTAGGGCAAAAATCAGATTAAGATCAGATTATAAATGAAAAGAGTTTTTATGATATTCAAGGGTTTAAATGTCAGAGTTATTTCTGAGGTTAGAGATGCTGGTGGATTTTCTGAGGGTTCAGATTTAGTGACTTTATGTCTAAAAATTACCCAGAAGATTATTTATCCTCTGATAAAAGTTTATAGTTGTTGCTTTATAATGTCAGACAAGCTTTAATTAATGCTCTTATGTTGAATGGTGTAAAAACATTGTTTCAGATCCACCTTAAAAAGGTGGAATTCATCGGTTCAGTCAGTCAAATCCAGCTAATTTAAAAGTTTAACTGTTTTCGTTTAGCAGGTCAGGAAAAATATCAGAATTTACTCCTGTTGTTTTTTATTTATTTATTTAGTCTGTTTTTCATTTTCTTGGTCAAAAATCATAATGAGCTGGTTTAATAATAATAATAATAATAATAATAATAATAATAATAATAATAATAATAATAATAATAATAATAATATGACGCATTTTAAAAAAACACCAAACATTGAAATGTTTATCAAATTAAACATAAAACCAGTGGGAAAAGCCTTTAGAATAAAAACAAAACCATAAGAAAAATCAATCAAAACCTATTTAGAATCATTGTGTCACGATAAGGAGAAGAGATGAGTTTTTTAGAAAAGCTAAAACTCAGTAAAGCGCTGTGGGAATGCTGCCTTTTTATCCCTTTTATCAGATATTTACAGGAGCGACAGGAAGATTGATCTGTAATCATCCTGTAGTGAGACTTCTGAGAAATCAGAAAAGAAAAGTTGTGAAGAGGCAGAAGAGGTCTGGGTTTCTAAAGAATCTCCTCGTTTCACCTTCCAGTTCCTGAACAAAAGGGATCAAACTGTGTGAGTCCGTTGTTTGGTGTGATTGAACCGCTCCATCACACATTTCTCCCAGGGATTAGACCGATCCGCTGACTGAAGAGGAACTCCTGCTGTCTGAGCGACACAAAACCAGGTTTCAGTTCACATTAACCACAGATTACAGGCAGATTAACAGCAGTTTGAGTCAAGATGGAGGGTTTAACATCGATTAACCGTCAGCTGATTGGTCTGTTTAATAGAATATATACACAAAAAGATCGAAACTGGTTCCATTTATGATGCAACCAGATAAAAAACACAATAAAACCCAAATAACTGATTTTCAACTTAAATTTAAAATATTTCAGATAAAAACAAGAAACAGAAGAAACATTAAAACCATAAAAATAGAAGTGAAAAAATTCATGCAAGTTTAGTTTTTGTTTAATTTGATTTTAAAGTCAGAACATCAAGTAGTTCAAACGGGTCAGAACCTTCAACTGCATTAATAAACATTGTTAACTGTGTTTTAAATGAAATGTTATACTAAAAGCAAGGGCTAAGCAGTGATGGTGAACCAGCAATGGTGAGCTAGTGATGGTGAACTAGGGATGGTTAATCAATAATTGTGAAATAGTAATGATAAACCAGTGATAGTAAACCAGCGATGAATAAGCGATGAACCAGAGATGGCAAACCAGTGATTATGTAGTAGTGATGATAAACTAATGATGGTGAACCAGCGATAGTGAATCAGCCATGGTGAACTAGTGATGGTGATGGTTAACCAGTGATGGTAAACCAGCGATAGTGAATCAGCAATGGTGAGCTAGTGATGGTGATGGTGAACTAGTGATGGTGAGGGTGAACCAGTGATGGTGAATCAACCATGGTGAACTAGTGATGGTGAATCAACCATGATGAACTAGAGATGGTGATGGTGAACTAGGAATGGCGAACCAGCGATGGACCAGTGATGGTGAACCAGCAATAGTGAATAAGCCATGGTGAACTAGTGATGGTGATGGCGAACCATTGATGGTGAATCAGCCATGGTGGACTAGGGATGGTGAACCAGCGATGAATTAGTGACGGTGAACCAATGATAGTGAATCAGCCATGGTGAATCCGTGATGGTGATTGCGAACCAGCGATAGTGAATCAGCCATGGTGAACTAGAGATGGTGATGGTGAACTAGTGATGGTGAGGATGAATCAGTGATGGTGAATCAGCCATGGTGAACTAGGGATGGTAAACCAGCGATCAACCAGTGATGGTGAACCAGTGAAAGTGAATCAGCCATGGTGGACTAGTGATTAACCAGCGATGTTCTAATTAATAAATGTTAACTGCTCCAGTCCGACTCGGCTCCTCTGGAACATGGAGTAGAAGAAAAGATGATTTTAGCTGTTTAAGTTGATCACTACGGCAACAACAGTAGGTCAAACTCACCATTCATTCATTCAACTTTTTACCATCAACCATCAGTCTGAGGATTTAATTTTGTTGAGAGAATTTAAAGAAGAAATAATTTGTCAGGTTATTTTTTTCTGTTTTTAAATCCATAGAATCAGAAAGTTAAACTTAGTCCTGGTTTGTGACTCGGTGACATTCTCAAATCTCACCCCCCCACACCCCCCTTCTCACCCTGTGATTTATACACACAACATGTTCCACAATAGGAGCCTTGTTTGCTAAATGGGATAGCCTTAATGGAGACTTATATTTCCAGGATTATATCTGTATTCAGTTGCAAATGATTTGGAGCGGGGGTTGTGGTGGTGGTGGGGGGCTTCTCTGTCTATGAATAATAGTATCATTTGAATTAAGTGGACACCTGGTGCAGCGGCTGAGGCTCCGAGGCGCGCTGTTGACCCGCCACCGCTGCCAACTTCCCTTTTTCCCAGCCTGGCCTTATCCGTCCCTCTGAGCCTCCAGTTTCATTCTCCCAAAACCAAATGCCACACACTTGTAACTTTATTCCCCCCCGGCTAAAACTCCCCTGAAAGGCAAAAAAAAAAAAAAAAAACAACTTTAAGAGATGAGGGGAGACAAGGGGGTGGGGTGGGGGAGCAAATTCTTATCAACCTGCTCTTAGGTCTGGCCTGGGCGGTTTGAAAGCGCGGTGTTGAGTTTCAGGGAAACCTTCCAATTAAATACTGTAAAAAGATAAAATAACGGAGTCCTGGAGCTGCGGCTCGCCGCTCTTAAAGCTCCTTTTGTTGATTTATTGTACATTAGCCACTGAGCCGAGCAGCAGAGAGCACATTTCAGAGGGGATTCCATTTGTATGCATCCTGCGTCGCCTCTGCACACAATCAGGCCTGTATTACGTTCTGCAAATTTATACCAGGATGTAGGTTTAGAGTGTCCCCCCTCCCATCCCCCACCCCCACCTCACCCTCCGCTGAAAGAAAAAGAAAGTTTTTCAAGTAAGTGTCTGCTTTCATGAGCACAAGTGATTGAGGCTCACAAACAAAGCTTTGTTTCTAAACTCACAGATGTAGAGTCCCGTCCCAGCTTTGTCCCGCACATTTCTGTTAGACATCCCATAATAAACACAGCTTTCCCAGGCTGTAGATTCACCCTGAAGGAGGAAGTCCTCTCTGCTCACATGCTGGAGGAAAAGGAAGTAGTTTTGTTCTTTTTCTGATGTTCTTTTCTGTCAGGAACTAATGAGACGCTCAAGAAACATCAAAGTGTCAGAAAAAAAAAAACACACGAGGAACTTTATTTTCTACTGATTTTAAAAAGAAAAATATTTTTTTTCACAAATTTGAGCTGCTTTTATGTTATTAATTAATATTTTAATTAAAACACAACATAAGATTTGTCCATTCCTCCAGATCAAATCAACTAAACATTTGAGTTGTTTTAATGTTAAATAAGCTGGAGGAAACAAACAAATATCACAAATAACAACAAAATAAATAACTGTAAAAATTGAGAAATGACAGAAAATCTGAAGCGAATTTTAAAATGTTTTATAATTAAATATTAGTTTTAATTTTAAAATGAATAATGAAAAACTGTTTTTGTGTTTGTTCCAGAAGCAGCTAAATCTCCCTGGTTTGACCTTTGACCTCTAGATGACCTCTGAGTCTCAGCAGGTCCGACGTCTCGGTTCTGTCGGCTAACAGGAACGTTTACGGCTCTAATTCTCCTGTCGATGCAGTTCTGGCTCATGAACTCGACGGACTTGTAGTTTTTATCTTGATCAATACGAGATGCTTCATAACCCGTCTGAGTGTGACAGAACCCCCCACCCCCCCACCCCAGGCCCGTTTGGTTCTGATCGGGTTTCTGTTTGCTCGTTATGGATCAGCTGCTTCACCGTGTGATTAAATCAATGATCGTCTCTGAAGAACTTTGATTTGTTCTCGTTTGGTTGAACAGAACCAAGCTGCAGGTCCAAACGCTCGATGCCTTCACTGTCCGGCACACTGCTGGGACATTCCAGCGCTGCTTTCAGAGGAGACACTAAAAGAGAGAATTTATAACAAAACTAAACATGAAAAACATCATCTGAATGTGGGAGAACGGAACCAAAATGGTCCAAACTCAGTTCATAAGAACTTTTATAACTTTTAAGGAAAATTTACATTTTTGAGAATAAATCAGACTTATTGTGAAATGTATTTTCTATTGTATGATTAATGAATCATATTTTAGATTTATGTTGCATATTTCTTTGTAAAGGTTTAAAACTATTTTAAGATTTGAATCATTTTTATTCTGTAATTAAATTTTACATAGATCTGGTGATCCAGGCTCCTCTTGACCAGATCCAGATAGAGACGAGGACATTTGTCCTGCTGTCTTCAGCTCCATCCACTCAGCTTATTTGGATCAAATATATAAACTGAAGATAAATAAAAAACTGAAAAAATGAAGTTATGATCAAATAAAACCTGAATTTAATGTTTTCACTAAATTATCAACTAAAAGTCAGAAAATGTAAAGATTTAATCAGCAGATTTAACTTTAGGAGGGATGGACGGCATGGATTCTGGTTTTAAAGAAGTGCTGACACTGAGGAGGTGACAAATCTATGAGTAGGTGCAGACTCTGGAAAGAGGTGCTGACTCCAGAGGAAGTGGTGACTCTAGAAGAAGGTGCTGACTCTAGGAGAAGGTTCTGACTCAAGGAGGAGGTGCAGACTCTAGAAAGACGTGCAGACTCTAAAAGGAGGTGCAGACTCCAGCAGAAACTGCTGACTCTGGAAGAATGTGCTGACTCTAGGAGGAGGTGCAGACTCTAATGGAGGGTGCCAACTCCAGAAGGAAGTTGCTGACTCTAGAAGGTGCTGACTTTAGGAGGAGGTGCAGACTCTAGAAGAAGGTGTTGACACTAGGAGGAGGTGCAACTCTAGAAGAAGATGCTGACTCTAGAAGGAGGTGCCAACTCCAGAAGGAAGTGCTGACTCTAGAAGAAGGTGCTGACTCTAGGAAGAGGTGCTGACACTAGGAGGAGGTGCTGACTCTATGAGGAGTTGCAGACTCTAAAAAGAGGTGCAGACTCTAAAAGGAGGTGCCGACTCTAGAAGGAAGTGCTGACCCTAGAAGAAGGTGCTGACACTAGGAGGAAGTGCTGACTCTATGACGAGGTGCAGACTCTAAAAAGAGGTGCCGACTCTAAGAGGAGGTGCTGACTGTAGAAAGAGGTGCCGACTTTAGAATGAGGTGCCGACTCTAAGAGGAGGTGCCGACTCTAGAAGGAGGTGCAGACTCTAGAAGGAGGTGGTCAGAGTTAACCCTGTAATGGAGAGGAGGTGTGAGGTGAGAGAACAGCACCAGTATGTTATGAGCTCCTCTTCTCCTCCTGCTGCTCCCCGGTTCTCCTTCAGCCTCACAGATAAAGGAAAATCGATACAGAACCAGCCAGTGAGATAAAAGCGGACAGATTGAGTCTGAGTGAATTAAAGCCTGCAGGTTCTGACCCAGCAGGCCCGTCTGTCACTCTCAGCTCCTCCAAATCTGTCTTTGTTCACTTCTGATTCCTTTTTGCTTTATTGTTGCTTTTCCTGGTTTTGGGATGAGGAACCTGCTCCCATTCAGCTCCAGCTGTTGACTGGAGGTTCTGTTTTGGTTTGAGAGACCCAGATCCAGGAGAGGATCCAGACCTCCTCCTGGATGAGCCCAATTAGATAAAAGACCAGGAAGGATCTGATCCCTTCAGATGGGTCGTGTCTGAACTCCTGATCAGAACCTCATCAGATTACCCGTTTTGATGGGGAGGAGCAGCAGCTCCACTCCGAGCTGCCCCACCATCTCCAAAGACACACCCAGCCACCCTGCTGGACTCATTCCTCTGGTTCTGATCTAGATCCTATGACCCGGAACATTAACTTTGGACTGGTTAGAACCTCCTTATGATGGAAAAACCAAGAAGGGAGTTGGACCAGCTAGGAAGATGGCTGAACAGAACTAAAAACTGGACCAGGGGTTCTGAACTGGATCAGGAGTTCTAGACTGGGTCAGAGGTTCTGGACTGAGTCAAGGGTTCTGGACTGGGTCAGGAGTATCAGCAGATCATGTTAGGTTGTTTCTGCTTCCTGTTTTCCATCTTTCCTCCTCTCAGGATCTGGACCGACACCTCATGAGGAATCGGGCCCGTATAAGTGACACTCTGCAGGCGTGTTTTAAACCGGGTCGGGGTCGTAATTCACCGTTTCAGGTCTGACCCGCCGTCACGTATTAATTAAAATCCAAACAGTCCGTATTGATTGTGTTATCAGGCGCATGCAGGCGGGATCGATCCGGCCCGTGATTTATGATCATTTTTCCTTTTGTGTAGGAACTAGAACTGGAGCGTTTGTTTCCCCGGGACGCTGCTGACAGGAGACAGTTTCAGCTAAAATAATTGTTCTGATCCGGTTGGATCGTCTGAAGTTAAATCAAATAAAAACGAGGAGTTGGAGCTTCTGGCTGTCGGATCTCATTTTACTGAATTTTCATAGAATTTGATCCGTTTAACAACTTTTTATCAAAATATTATTATTATTATTATTATTATTAATAATAATAATAATAATAATAATAATAATAATAATAATAATATTAATAATAATAATAATAAATGTATAGGTGGGTCAACAGCTCCGTCTACAGAACTTAATGAAGCTTCAAAAATAAAAAAAAAATATAAATTTTTTAATAAATAGTAAAATATTAATTATATTCCATAATAATAATTAATGTTATTTTATCATTTCTAACCTTTACTATCTAAAATGAGTAAAAACTAAAGATTGCTGCAAAATTCTTGTGAAAAATGTCTTTATTTTATTCCATCAAGAACAAAAAACGTTTATAGAAAAACACGAACAAAACACAAATTAATGAAAATAGATACAATTTAACAAAATAAAATTAATAAAACACAAAAGAACCTAAAACCAAAACAAAGGGTAAAAACAAACCCATAAAGTTTTTAAAAAGTCATTCAAAATGTCTAAATAAAACATGTTTTACGTTTTTGTTATTAATCATTTAGATTCAGATGTGAAGTTACTGACAGAAAAATATTAGATTATTTAAATATATTTTTTATCCAGCTCGTATTTCCTGTAAGTTCAAAACTGTTTCCTGTTTTGTGTGTAATGGCAGGCTTCGGGTTGGTAGTTAGAATCCGGACCAGATCACTAACAACACCTTCGTTTGATTTCCCTGCTTACAAAGAATCGATGAGGAATCACGGAGGTTGAGTTTCAGATAAGCGCTGCTGGAGCGCTCCGACTATTCATCATAAGTCTGTAGGAGCTGGGAGGTCAGGAGAAATGATATTCCTGCAGGAGCAGAGCCTCCTTATCTCTCTGCAGCAGGAGCAGCAGGAGCAGATCAATACCAGGCTGTTGGATCCAATCAGCAGCAGCTGATTCTTACGTTCAGGAACAAAAGCAGGTGAATAACAGCATCATTCCCTCAGCTTTGATACAAAAACCAAACAGCATCAAAGCAACACAAATGGAACTCAGTGAGCTGGTTTATTACAATGATTAAGAGAGAAAAACAAAACGGAGTTCCACAGGGTACCATTTTGGGTCCTTCAACTTCTAGACCTCTCCTGCTCAGATTAAAGAAACAGATCAGAGGTTGTAGTTTCTGACCCACAAAATAAAAATAAACACATTTTAACTAAACCACAAACCTCCAGTTAACACATAAACCACTCCTGGTTCCTCAGCTGATCAGAAAACAGATAACAATGTTTCAGCTCATAAAACGACTCAGATCTTAAAACGGTTCATCAAACACTTAAAGTTTCACGTCATACAGATTTGGACAGAATTAGCAGCTGGAAAAGCAGCAGCTGTCTCCGGTGTCTCTGGTGTCTTCGGTGTCTCAGGTGTCCCCAGTGTCCCCGGTGTTTCTGGTGTCCCCGGTGTCTTTGGTGCAAACAGACACTTCCTGTAGGAATATCAGGATATTAACCAGGTTAAAGAAAGATAAATTGGCCTAAAGGTAAAAAAAAATCTGAGAACAGATGTTTAAATATGACAGAAATCCACTATGTGGTCCTGCTCAGACTAGCTGTTAGCTTGTTGATCCTGTTTGTCCCAACAACAACTTTCCTCTGAACTTCCGACGTTTTAGTGGAATACACAGAATTGATTCTATTCACTTTATTAAATTATTACTTTTTAACTATTACCCATTCCAGGTTGCAGCATAACTTTACCCGTGTGTGTGTGTGTGTGTGTGTGTGCTTGCGTGTGTGTGTGTGTGTGCGTGTGTGTGTGTGTGTGTGCTTGCGTGTGTGTGTGTGTGTGCGTGCGTGTGTGTGTGTGTTTCCAGGTAAATTGGTGACGACTTCCTTTAAACAAACTTCCTGTTTCAGCGGAGTGGGGGGTGTCAAATTGTCGCTTCTCCTTCTACACGTATTGCTTCTGTTTGTATCATATGTATTTATAATAAAGGAGTGTATGTTTTTGTTTAGGACACAAAGACTGAGGTAAACAACAGACTTTTTATTTACTTATTTGTGTTTTTTATCAACTTGTATTTGTTTTAGTTTCCACCTCTGGATGCTGACATCATCAGTTCCAGGTGAAGTTTGGAATAAGCCTTTAAAATCCCTGAATGTTACTGGTTTTCCTGCAAATAATCATTTATTTCATCCTTGGATTTAATAATCAGATGCTGTTGGGAGTTTTTTTCATTATCATCTCCTGACCTCCAGTTTAATATTTGACGACCCACGCGGGGTCCCGACCCGTATTTTGGGAACCACTGAGATAGAAGACACAAACCCCTTGAGGTGATCAAACTCAGAAATAAATGTTTTTAAATAAAAATGACTAAATATGTTTGAGATCCAACAAAATGATGTTTAATATCTGCTGGAATTCAGTTTGCTGTAAAATTAAAAATCTAAATCTGTCTTTCAGGTGTTTTACATGAAAACATCCATAAAAACAAGGTGATTTTACAGGTGTGAGAAGTTTTCTACCTGATTTTTAAAATGTGTTTAAATTAAACAGTAAAATTACACAAGATGTAAAAACCAAACCATAACAATGATTTATGTTTTTATTTTTACCATCTGGAAAAAACTTTTGGTTTTTCTTCATGAACAAATTAAACATCCATCAAAATGTTTATTAAATGAAAATTTTCACTTTACTGTTGCTTTGATAGAACTTAAAACTTTATTGTAGAACAGAGTCTTTTGGGGAAAAAGCAGCAGATTAAACCAGATCAGGATTATTTCTTGTTGAAGTTTTGATTTGATGCCAAAATCAAAAATATTTATTTATTTAAAAAGTTTTAAAGTCTTTTTTATCCTAAAATTCTCAGATTTAAAACAATAAAGGAAAAAAATGCTGTTGTGGAACTTTCTGATGGGTTTCTCTAGTCTTCAGATCCAGGATCAGGACCCGGACCAGGTCCAGGTCCAGGATCAGGACCGGGTTTCGGTTCACCCAGAACTTTTTTCCTTGTTTGGGTTTTTTTCTGAATCAGAACCGGATAAATTAGCTGAAACTGATTGTTTGTGATAAATAAATAAATGTAACTTTTTTTTTTAGTCTCTATGAGGTTCCAGTTCCTCTTAGACCCGGTTCTGGTCTTTATGGGACCAGATTGTGGGAGGTGGTGATTAATGAACCCGTCCTGTGGAGTTCTGGATCAGCCTATCGGAGCCGGGTTCTGGCTGAAGTGATGGGCCGGAGGCGGGGGCAACTAGAGAGAGACCGGGACGGACCGGAGGATCTCACTTACCTCAGGAACCAGTCCAGAACCGGATCTAAGCGCGTGCTGAGCGGGACTCTTCACACGGACTTCCCTGACCCGGTATCATCTCCTCTTTCAGCTCGGTTCTGATCCACAAGACTCCGGTCTTTTAACAGAGACAGCTCAAACTGGACCTCAACCGTGACCGGTCCGGACCCAGGAGCTCAGTAGGGACCCAGAACCACCGGACCCTAAATCCCAGAGGCATTCAACGGTTCCGGTGGGACCGAACCGGGTCGGACCCGTGCGTAAAGCTGCCGCGCGCCCGACGGACGCAGAACTAATTATTAACCCGTCCCTCATTTCAGAACCAATCTGGACCGGAGCCAATCGAGCATGGCCCCCCACCCATCATAACCACTCTGACATGCGCAATCCGCTGATCGGAACCAGCCGCAGAGCGCCTATTTGACCGGAGCCGCTCCTCCTCCCGGATCCATTCGTAGCCTGATGATCCGACCGAAACCGGGTCAGGATGTCCCGCCGGAAGCAAGCCAAGCCGCAGCAGCTCCGCTCGGAGGAGGAGGCGAACCGGAGGACGGGTAGGTTCGGTACCGGGAGGGTTCGGTTGGGTCTGGAGGGAAACGCTTAACAGATTCAAGTTGTTTTAAAAGTTTTATGATAATTAAAAATAATCTAAAGGTTTTATGATAAATAAGAAAACGCGTTTGATTTGAAACGTTTTAGGTCGTTTTGACTGAAATAAAATAAAAATGTTTCATTTTATTTATTCAGTTTAATTTTAATTCACTTAAAAATCAAATAAAATTTTGAGGCCAAAATATAAAATAACCACAATAATTTAAACCTGATAAAAACATAAAATTTAAATAATTTAGTAAAACTTTTTTGGATTTAAATATTTTATTATTAAAAACTATTTTTAACACATTAGTCCAGATTTTACAGAAATATTTGATCTTTTAGGTTTTAACTCTAATATTTGAACTGGAGGATTTGTTTTGATCATAAATAAAACTCATTCATAATTTAATGTTTTAGATTAAAATTATAAATTCATAATTTTTTCAAAGTTATTTTATATTTTGTGCAAAAACTGTTTAAACATCAACCTTTAATTATTAACATCTACGTGTGTGTGTGTGTGTGCGCGTATGCATGTGTGTGTGTGCATGTGTGTGCATTTGTGTGTGTGTGTGTGCATTTGTGCGTGTGTGTGCATTTGTGCGTGTGTGTGCGTGTGTGCGCGTATGCATGCGTGTGTGTGCATGTGTGTGCATTTGTGCGTGTGTGCGTGTGTGTGTGTGTGTGTGTGTGTTGGGGGCCCCTCACTGGGCCCGCTGACTTAACCTCTGTCAGAATCACCCTGAGAGGGCCTGGCGCTTCGTGTCCGGATCAAAATATAATTAGTAGGTGTGAACCCTGGAGGTCAAAGGTCACAGAAGAGGAGAACCAAGTCCAGTTCAGATTCAGGATTCCTGTTTTCTGTCATAAATAAATTCAGTTTGGATCTTTCCTCTCGGATCGTTCTCCTGCTGCGTCTGCTCAGATCTCCCAGTGGGATAATTTTCCTCTGACCAGTTTAATTCAGCTACTGTGGAACCGGGTCGGGTCATCGCTAACGGGTCAGAACCTCCTTGTTGTTCCTGTTTACATGAAGCTCTGATAAATGTGGATTAAAACATTCATGATAAATGTAACAAGTTCAGATCCATTAAAGCTGCAGCGTCAGAGACGGAGGTTCTGGTTCTGATTCTGGTCGTTTTATTCCTTCTGCTTTTGAAACTCAGTTAATCAAAGAATTGAATTATCTGATGTTGCGAAAACTAAATAATTTCAGCTGAGAGAAAAACTAGAATCTGATGCAGAATCATTAAAAAATGTATATTATAAAATATTTTATTTTTATCTTCATCGTGCAAAAAGAAAAACTCAGAAATGCTTCAAAATGCAATAAAATGTTTTTGTTGTTAAATAAATCTGATTTATTGATTTTAAAAAGTACTTTTTGTTTTGGTTTTAATATAAAAAAGTATTTTTTTATTTACCTGTTGAAACGTCAATAAAGACAATAAAATAAATCTCCAATAGAAACAGGTTCTCTCAGATTTTAGATCAAATGTAGGATAAAAACATTTTGATATCAGGTGTAAAACGAACCTAAATAATAACAGTGATGTGTTTGAAACCAGCTGAACCTTTAAATCTTAAACTGGTTCCACTGGGAAGTCGTCTCCTTCCGTGACAACATTCCCATCTCTGATCTGGGATCAGATTAAATGAATCCACCAACAGATTTCTGACAGAATCAACATAATTATGGTTTCTTCACAGTTTTGTGACGTTCTCTCCTGAACATTTTGGACCCTGTTGAGTCTCTTGCAGAGTTCAAAGGTCACAGAGCGTGAGCGGTGCTCCTCCATGCGGATAAACAACCTCTGACTCGTGTTCTTTCTCTTCTCAGGCGCCGAGCGAACGCATGTCACCCGACGACGATGCAGCAGCAGCGAGGAAACTCACATCTGTGATAAATGCTGCGCTGAGTTCTTCTCCTGGACTGAACTGAGCGAACATCAGAAGGTCTGCTTCGACGTTCCCACGGTGCTCGCTGTGAAGGACAACCTGGCCGAGGACTCGGTCCTGGAGCTGTCTCCGGCTCCCAGTGAGGCGTCCAGTGACTCTTCTGCAGCAGAGTCCACGGACGCCGGCTTCGAGCTGACCAACGACAGTCTGGATTATTTAGAGGATGAGAGGGAGTGGGATGAGTCCATGGAGCTGGAGCCTTCCCAGCAGGACAAAGTTACTTCCATCCCTCAGCGTCTGGATTCAGCCGAGTCCTCATCGTCCCAGGCGTTGACGACAGGCAGCTACAGCCTCCCGAGCACCAACGTGACCCTGGAGATCCTCCACAGTACCAGGGTGGCTGTGGCTCAGTTCTCCCAGGGCATCAATGGCAACGGTCCGGGAGGAAAAGCAGCTTCCGCCGCCATCCCGGTGATCCTGGAGCACCTGCTGGCTCTGCAGCAGCAACAGGTCCACCAGCTGCAGCTCATCGAGCAGATCTGCAGCCAGGTGGCCGTCATGAACCGGCAGCCGACTCAAGCGGCGTTAAACCCTTCATCCAGGTCTCTGTCTCTGCCGTCTAATCCCTTCCCCTCTCCGGGAATCATCCCTCCTCCCATCCTGCCTCTGTCGGGAACGATGCCCTCTTCCGTTAATGGACAGGCTGCTGTCTCTTTGTCCTCTGTGGTTGAAAAGCCTCACAGTGTCCCCTCACATTCTGCATGTGGACAGTCCAAGTTTCCCTCCTCTGAACACTCGTGTCCATCCACGTCTAACGGCACACTGCTGCCTCCGTACGGCAGCAGCTCCCACACTCCTCGCTCCTCCAGCCCCCCAGCTCCGACACCAGGAAGCCTCCTCAGCTCTTCCTCCAGCCTCACCTTTCTACCTCAAAGCCCCCCGAGCAGCATCCTTTTCCCCAACCCCCTGGCTAGCATCGCAGCCACAGCCAACGCCCTGGACCCGCTGGCCGCCCTGATCAAGCAGAGGAACGCCAAACTTCCCAGCACGCCACTGTTCGAGCCGAAGCCCAGCTCTGAGGAGCCCTTCTTCAAGCACAAATGTCGTTTCTGTGCCAAAGTGTTTGGCAGCGACAGCGCTCTGCAGATCCACCTGCGCTCCCACACGGGGGAGCGGCCCTTCAAATGCAACATCTGTGGGAACCGCTTCTCCACCAAGGGCAACCTAAAGGTGCACTTTCAGAGGCACAAAGACAAGTTTCCTCACGTTCAGATGAACCCCTTTCCTGTGCCAGAATACCTAGACAATGTGCCAACCAGCTCTGGGATTCCCTACGGAATGTCTATCCATCCGGAGAAACCCGTCTCCTCCTGGCTGGACAGCAAGCCGGTTGCAGCGGCTCTTCCTGCCAGCGTGGCTCTTCCTCTGTCCTCCGCCAGGGTCGGAGGCTCGGATGATCCTGTAAGTGTAACAGCATCCATTAAATCTCCTAATCGGACCGCTCCGGGTGAAGGTGTGTCTGTATCTAACCCGAGAGGCAGTGAGGCTCGGTTCTCTCCCGCTTCAGAGTCAGATCTGGGGGCGGAGGCCTGCAAAGTACTGAAAACGGAGGTGGTGCACCTGCCCCAGATCTGCACCCTGACCTCCAGCAGGGTCCCCACACCTGAACCCAACACCTCAGCATCTCCATCCTCCAGCCCTCCTCCACGCTCACGCTCAGCCAGCCTCATGGACTCTATGCAAACATCGGAAACCTCAAAGCTCCAGCAGCTGGTGGAGAACATTGACAAAAAGATCACGGATCTGAACCAGTGTGTCGTGTGTCGCCGCGTCCTCAGCTGCCAGAGCGCTCTGAAGATGCACTACCGCATCCACACGGGCGAGAGGCCCTTCAAATGCAGAGTGTGCAGCCGGGCGTTCACCACCAAAGGGAACCTGAAGACTCATGTTGGTGTTCACCGGGAAAACCCGCCGGTTCTGGTGCAGCACTCCTGTCCCATCTGCCAGAGGAAGTTCACCAACGCCGTGGTTCTCCAGCAGCACATCCGCCTGCACATGGTTGGCCCGATCTCGGACTCAGCCGGGCTGAATGGACTGAAGGAGGTGGACAACTTCGACAGTCTCAGCAGCACTGATGTGTCTATGGAAGATGATGATGATGAGGAGGAAGTAGAGAACATGGAGGATGGAGGACATGGACCTAAAGCTTTTATCTCTGACTGTAGATCTCCTCCTAAGGCCTCACCAGCAGCTCTGGAGAACCAAACAAGGATGATGGACTCAACCGTGGGTCTAAATCTCAGCTTGACTCTAAAACCTACAAATGGCCTCAGAGAGAACGTCCTGCTCAGCGCTGAGGAGCTTTCACCAGAGAAGGAGTTGGAGGACCTCCGTGAAAATGGCCTTCATGTGTCTGAGTCCTCCTGCTCGCCTCGTTTATCAGTGTCTCCTCCTCAGGATGTCTCAGAGTGCTCCACGACGGACAACAGGTCAGAAACCCACCAGCTTCTGTTCAGCTTGGTGAAGAGGGAGCCAGCTGAGTCACCAACATCTGGAGCATCTGTTCAGGAGGTGAGAGGAGAGCTGAGTGTGAAGGAGGAGAATCCGTACAGCTCATCATTCCA
Source organism: Aphyosemion australe (assembly GCA_006937985.1). Classification (NCBI taxonomy): domain Eukaryota; kingdom Metazoa; phylum Chordata; class Actinopteri; order Cyprinodontiformes; family Nothobranchiidae; genus Aphyosemion; species Aphyosemion australe. The sequence continues at coordinate 256,875 of SSNS01000286.1, read as the reverse complement.
GCTGAGCCGAGACAGAGGTACGACTGAACCCTTAGAACCCTAAAATGATCTTAGGAACGTCAGCAGGACTTCATCCTTTCTACTTCTTGCTTCCAGCTGCAGGTCAGAACATCTCCAGCCCGATCAGCAGCGCTTCAGCAGGAACCATCAAAGCCGAGGTGAACGGCATGATGGAAACCCAGCCGCCTCCTTTCAGCGTCTCTGCTGTTTACCCGGCGCCCGGCAGCCCCCTGCTGGGCCCCGCGCCGCCTCGACGGACGCCCAAACAGCACAACTGTCACGCCTGTGGGAAGAACTTCTCATCGGCCAGCGCACTCCAGATCCACGAGCGCACGCACACCGGAGAGAAACCCTTCGTCTGCTCCGTCTGCGGGAGAGCGTTCACCACGAAAGGCAACCTGAAGGTACGGCTCGGTTCTGTCTGGAATCACAACCTGGTTAAGGGGGAACGGGAATCTTTTATAGAATTTGAGTCAAATAAAAACAAACTAATCAGCACAGGTTATTTCATTTGTTTTCCAGGAACAAGATAAAATAAATCTACTTTGTTGTTTGTTGGTGAAAAACTGAATTTAGCTTAAAAAATGCCATCTTTACTAAACTCAAGAATTTTAAAGATTTAAACTGAACTCAGTTCTATTTTAGCGCATCAGATACGTAACTACAGCTCATTAAATCCTTTTATGATAAAAATATTCCTGTTTTCAGGTCCATATGGGAACACACATGTGGAACAACGCCCCGGCCAGGAGGGGCCGGCGCCTCTCTGTGGAGAACCCCATGGCCCTGCTGGGGGGGGAGGCCCTGAAGTTTGGGGAGGTGTTTCAGAAGGACCTGGCAACCCGAGCCATGAATGTGGACCCGGGGTTCTGGAACCGCTACGCGGCGGCCATCACCAGCAGTCTGGCCATGAAGAACAACGAGATTTCGGTGATCCAGAACCGGGGGCTGGCTCAGCTTCACCCCCTGAGAGCCTCTGGAGGGCCCATGATGGGCCTCAGCAAGACCGGTGTGGAGCTGGGATCGAACCGGCACTTTTCTATGCTGATCGACGACAGCAAAGACATTGGAATCAATTAAAAATTCAGATTTTTAATGGAATTTATATGCAAATGATTATGAACATTAAAATATTTGTGCAGCTTGTTAAAAGACTTTGATAAAAAAACTTTTATCAGCGAAACCAGATCCACATTTTTCAGCCATTCATGAATGTTTTCTACAAAGGGAAGTTTTCCTTCAGAGCTCAGCTGTTCGTGTCTCTGGATTGTTGCTGTCTACTGGTGCAAAGCACATAAAACACTCAGTCCTGTTGTGAATGTTCTAATGTTATTCTGTAATAAAAAAACAGAGAACATGGTCTAAGTCTGCTTTCGTTACCTGTTTTAGAGCTTCAAATGTCCTAAATCCCTGAATATTTAAGATATAAAACTATTGGTTGGGGAAGAATTAAGATGCTGTTGAACAGTAGAGTAATATTTGATATCCGTGTGAAAGAAACTCAAACAGGAAATCAGCTCAAACAGCTGTTATCAGCTGTCAGCACAGTGGAGGAGGGCTGATGGTTTGGGTTTGATCTGCAGCCAAAGGGCCTCGGCTGAGTTTTTACTGCCATTCTGCCTGAATTTATAAATATAAACAGGAAAAATCAGATAGACTAATTAATAATAAGCAAAAAAGAGAGAAAATAATGTTTTGAGACGTTTCAGATTGAGATTAATTTATCACTGAGGGACAATTTTCTGTTTCTTCTCACAAGACTAGATGTTGCAGCAATGAAAATCAGTTTATTCTCTAAAGATACTGATTCTAATATCAGTTTCCTATCTGAAAAATATTCACGTAAAAAGGTTGAACAGGAAACATGAAGCGTAGCTGGACTTCTCGTGTGGTCTAGGGTTTATGGAACACTGAAAAGTAAACAAACTGTGAACAACTTTTCTTTAACTTCAGGTCAGATCTGATGTTTATGGGTTCAATGATTTTTTTTCTGACAATTTAAAATGTAGTCATTATGGAAGCCCATTACCGCCACTCAGATAAAAAAAATAAATATTATCTCATAATTATGACTTAGCTAAGTCATAATAATGAGATCCTATCTCATAATTATTATGACAGTATCTCATTATTATGACATAGTATCTCATAATTATGACTTAGCTATCTCATAATAATGAGATACTATCTCATTATTATGAGATAGTATCTCATAATTATGACTTAGTATCTCATAATTATGACTTAGCTTTCTCATAATTATGACTTAGCTATCTCATAATAATGAGATAGTATCTCATAATTATGACTTAGCTATCTCATAATTATGAGATAGCTAAGTCATAATTATGAGATAATATTTATTTTTTTATCTGAGTGGCGGGAATGGGCTTCCATAAGTCATGAATCAGAATAGTATGAAAACACAGCGTGACCCCTTCACTGACATCCGGACAATTTACACCCGTTTCACACAGAGTTAATGTGTTACTTTATTATCTCTATTATTGATGGTTTAAAATACAATTTTGCAACTTTTCAGTAAATTAGATGAATAATAATTAGAAAGTACCACTGTTATATCAACTAATCTCCACAAACGTTTTCCTTTTCGGTCGGGACTTTAAAGTTCCGATATTTATGTCTGGGACGTGAAGGCAGCATCCTTCTAACGAGCGTTTTAACGTGACGTAAGCACGTAACCGCCCAGCCAACATGGCTGACAGCATCCCGTTAAATCCGGTTGGGAAGAATTCCAGGAGAATCCCGTATTACAACTCAGCCAGACTTTCACGGTATGAACGGGAATAACGGGGATGCTTTCTGGGTTTGGAGTGAAGAAACAGCCGTTTGTGTTTTTATTTCCGGCTCCCGGTTCGTTCCTGACGCCCTCGGTTCCGTGTTCGGTTCTTGACGGTTAGCTTGTGTTGACAGCTTTCACACTCCTCCGCTCAGTCCTTCCTCTCAGATATCGGTCATGTTTTATATTGTAGGTGAATTGGAACTCGTTCACCATTGTTAGCTCCATTTATTATAGGCTGAGATCATTTTAGGTTTAAATTTCTGGTCACGTGATCATTTCTGCGTTTAGCAGGTTGGTCATGTGGTGTGAAGGGTTCGGTTTTAGTCAGCTGATTCAGCTTTTGGATCAGGACCGGAGGAGACTGCGTTAGATGTGATTAAACACATCTGTGTTTACAATCATACTTGATCTGTTCTAGCGTTTTTGTGTTTAGATGTAATAAAAATACTCACTTCCGGTTATAGCAGGTACACAGATATAGTTAATCAGCAACACAAATAACAGTTTCAGTTTCATTAAAGAGAAATACAGAAAAGGTCAGTCAATTAAATAGGTCCACCCGTCCTGCTGCCTCTGTAAACAGCTGGTGTCCACTCAGAGGGACAGGAAGGATCTAAATCAGAACTCCCAAAAGGTTCATCCTGAGGTCAGAGGTCGGTGTCCCCCGCATGCCCCCAGGGCTCCATCTCACTCTACAGGCTTCAGTCATGAGGTTAAAGGTCACGGCAGCTCAACATTTCATCTAAACAAACCTTAAGACCAAAGGGGAGATGATTACCCATAATGCACTGCAGCACAAACAGCTGTCAGCATGGTGGTGGTGGGTTGCTAGTTTTGGGCTGGTTCTGCAGCTACAGGATACCTGAGTTTTCCAGAGTCTGATGGAAAGAAGAGTGGACCAGAACCTCTCCAGAACCACGTGAGTCAAACAGAAGGTTATTGAGACCTGCTGCTGTTGTGGTCCTGATGCTGGTAGAGAGACATTGATGATGTCATCATTCTGCAGCAGCAGAAAGGTTTTTCATAGTGGCGCACACGTTCCTGCAGAACCAAATCCATCATTACGGAATCAGATGGTTGTTTTTATAGCCAGGAATGCTGCACATGATAACAAAGTTCAGTTTGTCACCATGGAAACCTTCCTAACCTCAAATATCAGAGTTTTTGATAGCAGCAACTAGGGCTGCACGATTCTGGATAAAATGAGAGTCACGATTTTTTTTGCTTAGAATTGAGATCACGATTCTCTCACAATTTTTTTCCAATATAAATATTTATTGCACTTATTATCTGCACATCAACTCTGCAACAGCTGACACTGAACATAAAAACAATAAATGTCTCGTTTTTTTTACATACACAACCTTTGAATAACTTAAACAATAATAACAATTTTGAACAAAATTCTGCATGCTCTCATTTTTTCCTACCAGCTGGCTTCTGCATCTTGTGGTATACATCATGTGGTATAAGGCTCTGTCGTCATTTGTTGAGGGACAAAGAGGGAGCGCTTGTTTTCATGCAGATTATGTCCCGGATCAAAATGCGGTACAATTGCCATCTTCTTTTTTTTTAATCGTTCTCATTTGGAAATGAGATCGCATACAAGTATGAATTGAGATCACGATTTTTTAACGATGAATTGTGCAGCCCTAGCAGCAACTTTGATTTAATTGATAAATAAATCAGTAAAACTTAAAAAGTAGCTTTAATGATTTTCGTCCCAGCTTTATGATCCAAGGAGGCTGAACCAAACATGAAGATAATTCCTCCATGTTTCTGACCTATCCAAGGATGGGTGGTGGAGGTACCAGAACCAGGAAATGGCTGGAGGAGTTTTCCACGTGTGGAATAAAGAAGGCGTTTTTATTCCAGCCTCTGACCTTCTTATACATGGATGAAATTCTTGTTTTATCTTGGTTTATCTCACATATCAGGTCAGCTGACTCGTTCAAGGCTGAAGCTTTTGAACCTTGGAACAGGACGTAATTCCACCCTCATTAACTCCGGTTCCTTTCCTGACACTTCCGTCTCCTTCCAGCTTTTCTTTAGAAGATGAGCCCTCTAATTTGGACGAGATGCCTCTGATGATGTCGGAGGAGGGATTTGAGAACGATGAGAGCGACTACCAGACGCTGCCTCGAGCCAGAGCGGGTCAGAGACACGGAGGCCTCGGCTGGTTCCTGCTGGGAGTCTGGAAGCTCCTCTGCGGCAGGTACAGATCCTGATTCTCCTCCCTGGATTTTTATCCCATTAAAGTTTACCCAATCTAGTTTGCTTTTGTTGATAATTTAGTTAATTTTATGTTTTTATATCTGACTTGGAAGGATTTGACGGATTTGGGTCTCTGAAGTCATCTGTTGTTTAGCACGAGTGTAGCGTGTTGCTAATTAGCATTTCACCATGCTTCTGAAGCCTCCTCTGACCCTCAGCTGATGTTGGTGATAAAACCACCGCAGGTCTTTATTCCACCTGATCCCAACGAGCAGGAAGTGTTCCTGTGCTGCGTTCACTGTCATCAAGGAACAAAACTCAGTGTTTGAGGTCATTCTTGACTGCAGGATTCTTTATTCTGTGATTAATTTTTTATTTAGACCCTAGGAAGATGTGGTCTAATAATCTGAGCTACAACATCTAACTCTGTTTGTCTTTACTGATGGAGATCAGCTTTTTAAATCCCTGATTTATTTACCTTTAAACTCCTGATCATTCAACAGTAATTAATTATGGTTTTATGTTCATGAAGTCCTACACATCCCAAATAATTAGAATAAATAAATCAAACAAAAGTTTCAGTCTCTGGAGGCTGAAAATAATCCAGATTAAAACGTTGAGGATTATCTGGTAAAACAAGCATCATCATTACTGATCTTATTTTAAAACATTCATTCGCTTCAATAAACTCATTAAATTCCTGCAGCGGAAAAATTCAGAACAAAAACTTTTGGTTTTAGTTCTTTTTTCTTGTTGTTTAGTTTTAATGTGATCATTAATGAGGAGGAGGTGCTTTATGAAGGGAAACATGAATTAGCACACAAACCCGGAGCAGCGCTGTCGCCGTGGTTCCCAGGATTCCTGGGAGATGCACGTCTTCGCCGTTCGGAACGTCGGAGTTTAACTCTGCCGGTGTGATGATGAGTGTGCTCTGGCAGCCGTGCATGAGGAGCAGAGAGAGGATAAGAGCGCTGAGCTCCTCCATCCGCACCGTCAGTCCAAAAGGTCAAACAGAACCAGAACATGACCCATGGTGGTCTGATGGGTTCTGACCTCTAAAGATGCGTGTTTGTACATCAGCAAATGGGATGTTTCAGAAAATAACCCCCCCCCCCCCCACACACACACACACACACACACACACACACTCCACATGAACAAATGGGATTCTTCACAGCTGACCAGTTTGATGCTTTCCAGTAATTTTATGTTTGGATAATGTGGGATTATAAAACACAAATAATCCACGGTGAGTAAGCCTCCGCTGTTCAAATGCTTTATTATTTAAATGACGTTCATTTGCTCAGAGAGCGGTTCTTCTGGACCTGGACCCGGACCCGCAGCGCGCAAAGCCACAAACCATCAACGCCAACGCAAACACGCCGTTTCACCAAACTTCATTTATTTACTTTCATGTTTTGCCAACTTGCTTAAAAAGATCCGAGTCCAGGTCGCTCAGCGTGACGGCACACACCGGCACCGGCCCGGTTCCCCCAGGCGCCAGACCGGGTTAACACACCCCCCACACACACGGCCCCCCCCCCCCCCCACCTCCCTGTTCTGTTTGCATTTTATATCAGATATCTGAGATAAACCCCCCCACCCAGGTTGGACCAAAGTCAGTGACTTTTTAAAGGTTGAATCCGTTTCTGCTCTCTGAGTTTTGAGGATTAAACGATGATTCAGAGTTTCTGCTGCAGGCTTGAATCTTTATCAGGTAAGAAGTTTTATATCTGTTTGACCTTCTGCCAAAAACTAGACGTTTTATTGATTTAACGACTCAAATCCCTGAACAGAAATGTTTCATTAAATAAAAACAGAACAAAGATCATCCAGCAGGAAAACAGAATTTTTAGTTTTTTGTTTTCTGCTTTCACTGGAGCGGTTTGCAGCCAAGTGTGAAGCAGCCGGGATGAGAATCAGCTCCTCTAAATCCGAGACCATGGTCTTCAGTCGGAAAAGGGTAGAATGCCTTCTCCAGGTCAGGGACGAGGTCCTGCCCCAAGTGGAGGAGTTTAAGTATCTCTGGGTGTTGTTCATGAGAGAGGGAAAGATGGGAGATCGATAGGCGGATTGGTGCTGCGTCTGCAGTGATGCGGGCGTTGTACCGGTCTGTCGTGGTGAAGAGAGAGCTGAGTCGGAAAGTGAAACTCTGAATTTACCAGTCGATCTACGTTCCTACCCTCACCTATGGTCACGTGCTTTGGATAGTGACCGAAAGAACGAGATCGTGGATACAAGCGGCCGAAATGAGTTCTCTCCGCAGGGTGGCTGGGCTCTCCCTTAGAGATAGGGTGAGAAGCTCGGTCATTCAGGAGGGGCTCGGAGTAGACCCGCTGCTCCTCCACATCGAGAGGAGCCAGTTGAGGTGGCTCGAGCAACTGGTTAGATGCCTCCTTTAGGAGCATTTTTCTAACAGGAAGTGTGGGTGAAGTTAGGCTCCACCCATGGTGTGACTCACCCTTTAAAGACAAAATGACTTTGAAATGATTCTGCAGCAAATCTTTAACATCCTGCAACTCCTCACCTGTAACGCTGTAACATCTCCTCACCTGTAGCGCTGTAACATCTCCCCACCTGTAACGTTGAAACGTCTCCTCACCTGTAATGCTGTATTGTCTCCCCACCTGTAATGCTGTAACGTCTCCCCACCTGTAATGCTGTAACGTCTCCCCACCTGTAATGCTGTAACTTCTCCCCACCTGTAATGTCTCCTCACCTGTAGTGCTGTAACGTCTCCTCACCTGTAATGCTGTATCGTCTCCCCACCTGTAATGCTGTAACGTCTCCTCACCTGTAACGCTGTAACTTCTCCCCAACTGTAATGTCTCTTCACCTGTAGTGCTGTAACGTCTCCTCACCTGTAGCGCTGTAACATCTCCTCACCTGTAATGCTGTAACGTTTCCCCACCTGTAACGTCTCATCACCTGTAGCGCTGTAACATCTCCCCACCTGTAACGTTGAAACGTCTCCTCACCTGTAACGCTGTAACGTCTCCTAACCTGTAGTGCTGTAACGTCTCCCCACCTGTAATGCTGTAATGTCTCCCCACTTGTAACTTCTCCTCGTCTGCAACACTGTATCGTCTCCTCACCTGTAATGCTGTAACGTCCCGTCTCTCTCCAGCTTCTGTGACTGTCTGGCTCACGTGTGTCGGAGGAGGAAGGAGCTGAAGGCCCGGACGGTTTGGCTCGGATGTCCAGAGAAATGTGAAGAAAAGTTTCCCAAAAACGCCATTAAAAACCAGAAGTACAACTTCTTCACCTTTGTGCCGGGGGTGAGTTACTTTCTGACTTTTATTCAACGGGGGGCTGTAACAACAGATAGTTTAAAATAACGCTAATGACACAGTAGGAACATGAAAAACATCAACAACAGCCTGATTCACTCACATCACGGGTGATTTTCTAAACCGTGGAGCGGCCATGACAACCGCAGCTGCAGCAATCTTTAATATGAGCTGTAAAAACATCCAGTTTTTGGGTATTCCATTGATCATTCCGGTCTCTGGCTGCAGCAGACAGGAGGGACAACGAGCCTGATGCAGACGTAGTTTTAGATTAACAGCTGTTAACAGAATCCAGTTTATAGACGAGGAAAAGGGCAAAAGTTGTTTCAAGTAAAGGGAGACGGATTAGGAGAACTCTAGCAGAACTTCCTGAAGGAGAACGTCTGACCTTTCAGCTCAAACAGGAAAACTCTCCGAAGAGGCTGAAGTCAGACTATCAGGACAAAACTCCTCCACGGGGATGAAACTCATCAGCTGCTATCACAATCACAGGATCCAGTTGGGATAATCTCAGTGTTTTCATGAACAGAATTCCCATTCCAGCCTGGGATTCCTGCAGGAATCAGCCTTGGTGAATTCGTATGAGGAGGTGCAGCTCGGTGGCGTTCTCCTCCGACAACTTCTTAAACGTGGGGTTTACTCGGCGGGGGCGTTAACGATTTATCAGAGTTACTTATTAAACAGCTGATGAGTCGGAGCGCTGCCTTTGCTGAGGTCATTAAATGTCAGCTGTCTGTTAGAGATGCAGAAATTCTCCGGGTCGGTGAAGCAAACGGCTCGATTCTCCTGCTTCCAGCTGAATTATTAAACACACACAGATTGAGTTTAGCAGGAAGCTTTTCCCTAAAGGTCAGAGAGGTTCATTAACCGCCGAGCGTCCCACATGGATCCTGTTGTCTCTGATAACTCCGCTCGCTCATTATTCCCAACATTACTCACAACTTGACCTTAGATGAACAGATCCTTCCTGTTGATGGATGGTCTGTTCGGAGCGCTGCTGCTCCGTGTGGATCCCACCTTCAGGAACTCCTAGGGTTCAGGCTCCAAACTAAACGTCGTCCTGAGTTTCAGCTGAAATCTGAAACATGTTCAGGTGTTTGTTGATGCTGGAGGTGTTTTTATCTCCTCAGGTTCTCTACCAACAGTTCAAGTTCTTCCTGAACCTCTACTTCCTGGTGGTGGCCTGCTCCCAGTTTGTGTCATCTCTGAAAATTGGATATTTGTACACATACTGGGCGCCTCTGGTAGGAAAACCTCCGTTTTCACTGACTGATGTGGTTTTATTTTGGCTAAGAAGACGAGAACAAAGCTGTTTTTATGTCTCAGGGTTTCGTGATGGCGGTCACGATGGTGCGGGAGGCCGTGGACGAGGTGCGACGCTTCCAACGCGACAAAGAGATGAACTCCCAACTCTACAGCAAACTGACAGTCAGAGGTCAGCGAGGTCATCCTCAGGTTGTGTCTTTGTGTTGTTGTGGTGGACATGCGGGAACGTCTGGAATTCTGATCGGTGCTGCTTCTGTGTGAACGGTAGCAGAAGAAGAGTTGTTGTGTTGTCCTCAAAGCGGAGACGACAGAAGCGTGTTAGACGTTCCTACTGGAGAGACGGAGACAGAAGGACAATCAGAGTAACACAGGCTTTGGTTCCAGGACTCCAGCGCCGGATCTGATCCGTTCGTTTCCGTTAGCAATCTGAGTTTTAGCTCGTTCGCTCACTGCTGTCTTCTTCCTTCCTGTTTGTTTTCTTCTGCAGGTAAAGTTCAAGTCAAAAGTTCAGATATTCAAGTTGGAGACCTGATTATTGTTGAGAAGGTGAGATGTTTGTTTGTTTGTTTGTTTGTTTATGTCTGCTGGACCCCCCCCAACCCTAACCCTTAACCATGAAACCACTAACTGTTAACTTTTGTTAATCGCTATATTAGAGCAGCAGTAACGTACATTAGGGATTTTCCGATTACACGATCGGATTGAAGCATCCCTAACGTACGTATTTAAATTTTAATGTCAGACTTTAATCTTCTTTGATGTTTTTCCGTGGAGAAGTTCTGCCCAGCAGGAATATTTCCCGCTGAAGCCTCCTGGTTTTATTAGATTCTTTTAAAAACGTCTGTTTGTGTTTGTAGAACCAGAGAATTCCTGCAGACATGATTTTCCTGAGAACATCTGAGAAAACCGGTGAGTTTTTAAACCATGAGTCTAAACGGTGATGGTGGTGGTTCAGCTGGAAGCGCGGTGACCTCTGAAACGGGAACATCTGGTAACAGATGTTAAACAGACTTTAACGCCTTTATTTAATCGAGACGGTTCATTAAAACATAAACCAGCAGGTCAGATGTGCAAACGGACTGATCTGAGGTGGAACTTTCTCTGGAGTTCCTGTGATTCATAAGATTCCTCTCCTTTTGTCCGAGTGACGGATGACACGGATTCTCATGAATCGATGATCTTCGTCAGAGTCAAGCTTTTTTCTCAGGGTGTCGTTTCCATCCATCTCCGACCTGTCGATATCCTGGATGGAGAGGTGTGGATGTCTTTGTCTTCTTCCTCATCCTCTCACATTCCCGAACACTCAGTCAGCCTCCGTGAGAGGAGCCGAGCTGCCACCGCGGCACAAAGGAAGCATGAATCATCCTCCTTAATGTTTTCCATCATACTTAACCCTCAGGGATCGTTTATGCCGGCCTTTACCCTTCCTGTCAGATACTCGCTCCCATCCATCACTTCTTTCAGATGGAATATTCCCTCGGATCAATACGTGTCACGGCAGCTTCTGTCGGACTTCTCGGAGCGTCGCAGCCACAGCTGGAGGCTTCGGGCGGCTCGTCTACAAACCTCTGGTTATTTAGAAAAATTCTAAGTTTTCATTTGAGGAAATTTTTGAGTTGCTTCATCACCATGGCGACGAGTTCAGAGGGAAGAAGATTTTTATTCAGTTTTAAGTTCAACTTGTTTTTATAAAGAATAAAGTTTTAGTTTTCAGATTAAAATGGAAAAATCTAAACTAAATCTAATTTAAAAAAAAAAAATGCAGATTTCCGTATGTTATGATCTAAAAGTTAAAGTCGGAGAAGTTTTATTCTGGAGAAACCGACGGACTCACCTCCACCATCTGGAAAACCGCTGGTTTCACTTCAGGATGTCCGGGTAAAAAGATTCCTGTTTGACTTTCAGAAATCTAAACAAAATAATCCCTAATCTGCCCTAATTAATCACGGATTAATCTTCCATAGGATGTTCTCACCTCCCTGTCTCAGAAATCCCACGTTTTTCTAACTCACCTGTAACGATGAAGCTAAGCGTGTGGTTTGCTGCTGCTGCTGAGTCGGATAACGAACCGATCCTGTTGTTTCTGGTTCCAGGAGCGTGTTTCATCAGGACGGATCAGCTGGACGGAGAAACCGACTGGAAGCTGAAGGTCGCCGTGGGCTGCACTCAGAGACTTCCTGCTGTCGGGGTTCGGAAGCTTTCCTGTTTAAAACCCAGAACTCCTCAGGCCTGTCGGGTTTAGAACTGTTTAAAACGATTCAGCCATTCATGTGTTCATAAATAGTTCCCGTTTTACCTGTTAGGAGCTTCCTGAACAGCCTTTACGACTGATGAGCTAACGGCTAGGCTGAGTTCATCACATCATTGATCATTTTATAGTTTATGTTTTAATATACATGGAAATCCTTGGTTTTGTTTGGAATTCTGTGTTTTTTATTCTGATCATTTTACACGGAAATCTGTTTCCTATGTGGAATTCTGTGATTTTGTTTTGGAATTCTGTGTTATTTTTATATTGAATCCTGTTATTTTACAAGAAATTCAGTGGGTTTTTACATGGAATTCTGTGTTTTTGTATGGAATTCCATGGTTTTGTTTTGAATATATATATTTTTTACATGGAATTCTATCTAAATGCAGCTCTTCTTCTAGACGTTCTGAAGTTCTGTTTTAACATGAATGTCTGGGAAATTCAGGAGCTCAGAGAGACACCAGTGGTCTTCACTCTGACTAGCTGTTAGCTCATCAGTCCTGATGAGCATAAACTATTTTTCTGAACTGAGGCAGTTCAGGAAGCGATGTGTTTTGGGTTGGATGGGAAATAATTTAATCTTTTAGGAAGACTAAACCAGATCTAGACCCAAGCGTCTCCGTCTCTCTCCGTGTTCCAGGACCTGTTCTCCATCAGCGCCTACGTCTACGCCCAGAAGCCTCAGCTGGACATCCACAGCTTCGAGGGGAACTTCACCCGGGTACGGCTGCTGGTTGACATGATTATTACTAACCTCACACACACACACGCTCGCTGATGTAGGTGATGCGGATCGCTGCTATGTGATGACAGGCGACAACAACCCGGTCTTGTGAGTCCATCTGGGCCGGTTATTATTTCCTGTTTTACATCACAGGCAGGTTCTGGCAGCTCCGGCCCGCTCCGGCCCATCCTGCGTGTTGTTGGGTGATCTTTTCTCTTTCTCTTTTATTAATAGCAGATTAGTGCAGCCCCCACAGAGAGGAGAGCTGCAGGACAAAGGGGGGCTTTGTGGTCCGTCTTCACTCTTGGCCACACACCCGGCTTAGTGAGCGAGCACTTCCTGCACTCATTCATCCTCCGGCCTTCCTTTGCTTTCAGTCGGAGCAGGATGGGGAAAAAAGCATTCCCACAGATCAGCAGCAAATGAACTCACCTATACCTCCTTCAGATGGACACGGAGGCTTTGTGACCGTGGTCCTGGTTGGGACCTGGTCCAGTTGGGAACACCAGAGTCAGCTGTTAATGTCACACCCGTCAAGCTTTCTGCAAGCTGACATTTATTTTTCACACACCTCTTCCCTTGTTTGAGTGGAGCGACGGGATGTGGCCGGTTAGGTATCATAATTATCATATCAGAGAGGCAATTTGAGCCGAAACCGGATCCTGGACCCTGAACTCCGGACTCCGGCCGTTCGTCTTATTTAGGAGAGTGAGCTGAAGGGAGAGGCTCTCCTGGGACTCGTTTATTGCTAAAATCTCATTTCTGTTAAAAGGAGGCCCGGCTTCTAGAACACCTGTGGTTCTGCAGGTGGCCTGGCTCTGTAGAGGAGCGATCCACTGAACAGAGCTAAAGGTTATAGCAGCAGCTGTTCTGTTGGGCCTTGTCTGGTTCAGGAGGAGTTCTAGTTCTGCTCCTCAGCTCTCTGAAGGTCCCATCACAGCGTCCCAGTCTGGTTCTGGTCTGGACCTCTGCAGTATAGCCTTGGTTCTGCTGTAGACCTGCTCCTGGATAATGGTTCTGGTTCATGACCCGGTTCGGTCCAAGCTCCAGACAGATGGGATGGACTCATGATTTAATGGATCAGAACCAGCCCAAAACATCAGCCCTCCACCCCTGTGCTGACAGCTGGGATCAGCTGGTTGTGCTGTGGTGCATTCTGGGTAAACGCCAGCTCTTTGCTCTGGTAAACTTCTGATTAGTTCAGGTGAGACGTGGGCCCCGGTGACCTTTGACCCGCTCATCTGATTTCAGAGCTTGTCGTGTTTAGTTTTTTCTTCAGAGCTAAATTGTTTCAAAAAGCATCAAAATAAAACAAAAGAGATGAAAAAAAAACTAAACAAAGAACCTGTTTCCTGTTTGTCCTGCAGGACGACTCCGACCCGCAGATCCACGAGAGTCTGAGTATTGAGAACACGCTGTGGGCGAGCACAGTCGTCGCATCAGGTGACAGATTCGTTATGTAATCAGTGATTTTTATTATTATAGTTGAACAAATTAATTTTTTAAATTATAGTTTAACAAATGATTTTTTTATTCCTGCCATACATGAAGCAACTTTAGTGTCTGAAACCGATGCAGAAGATTTAAATCTGAATATGTCTGGGTCGGGTGTCACTGGTCTGAGTTCTTGCTCCAGATGACCCCCCCCCCCCCCCCCCCCAGTTGCTTCCGTATCGGAGCCCCTCCCACTAGGAAGTCATCACCTCCCTGCCGCGGTTCTCTAACCTCCTCCTCCACCTCACTTTCTTCCTCAAACATTTAGAACTTTCTGCCATTTTTATAGTTGTGGGATTTCAAGGGAGGTGTTTAAGTTTATTACCCCCCCCCACCCCCCCACCCATTAGGCTCCTTAAGTATTAATGAGTCATTAATCCTCAGTAATGAAGTGTGGGGGGGTATTGATTGGCGTTTATGAGGACAGTTAAAAACCTGAGAGCTGGTGTGTGTGCATGCGTGTGTGTGTGCGTGCGTGCGTGCGTGTGTGTGTGTGCATGTTTGCTTGCCTGTGTGAGTTAATGACTCGTACTTCCTTTTCCCGTTAGGAACGGTGATCGGAGTGGTGATTTACACGGGGAAAGAGACCCGGAGCGTACTGAACACGTCGTTCGCCCAGAACAAGGTGAGGAGCGACGTCCAGTCAGAACCTTTCATCTGTAAATCATTTTATTTCTTTATGAATCGATTGATAAACGTGTGAAACGCTCAGAGCAACATTAGGTTTGACGTCTGGGCTGCAGGTTTAACCTTTGACCTCCCGGTTAGTGTTTGATTGACAGCTCTCTGAGCCAATGGGAGCTTCAGGTCGTGTCGCCAGACTCCATCAGCCAATGAGAGGCAATTTAGGGAAAAACTGGAAAACCTTCTGTTTTTTTGCACTGTTAGAGTTGGACCAGAACCGGGTCAGATTAATCCAGTCCTGGAACTCAGAACCAAGTTATAAGAAGGTTTAAAAATGTTTTTTAGATGACGTCTGTAATGATTTTCTTCAATCACTTTTATTGTATTACTCTGACCAAACTACAAGTCCCATGATGCAACAAAACCTGTTAATAAGTGAGATATTTATCGGTGTTCCTGGTGGAGAATTTTGGAGAATCTGATCCGATCTGACTCCGCTGATGGAGACGAGGACCAGCTGTGGTGACCTGAGGCGTTTTAACACCTTTTCTGTTTCACTAAGAGGGCTGATGCGGCTCGTCGAGCTGCAGGTTGTGTCGTGTTTGAGCTCGACGGCTGAGAGGCGCTCGATATTTCCAGGAGAGGCTGTCAGAAGTGCCGATGCGCTGGTCGGAGGCTGGAGAGGAGCGTCGATACGCGTGGCTGAAGTCACAGGAAAGTTTTAGACTCATATAATCTGGTGACACCAATGAGGACGATCTGGTCTGTCTGACAGGACGTCTGAGGCTCTTCTGTCAGAGCACAAACACAACGTAGAGCTGCTCTTTCATAAGTGCTTGTCTTCCGGTGTCTCAGTTTCTTCGCTAACTTTTCCAGAGTTAATAAAGGAGCTGGAAGTCTGAATAAATATCTCATGAGCTGCTGGACTTGAGCAAAAACCTCAGTAACATGCAGCACATTATTCCTCTTCATCTGGTGCAAGCATGCACAGGAAGCTCAGCTGGTCGGAGCAGTTAGCACACGTTTAGCACCTGATCGTGTTGCACAAACCGGAAAAGGACACAGCAGATGGAAGTTGGGGAATGTTTTCCAGAGGGATCTGCAGGTCTTTAGGGATGAAGAACAAAGTCACATTAAGGATTATTTTGGGTTTTCCTGCATCTTTTCACTTTATTAATAAAAAAGAAACACCATGATTGAGATTCTGATCAGCTGGAGGCTGAAACGATTATCGCAGAAATCACGCGTGGTCCCTCTGCTCATTAGCTGACCTGGAGGGACCAACTTCCTGGAAGGTTTTTGCTGCCGTTTCGTGTCTGAAACGTTCCCGTTGGGAAGGAAGCTCGCGGAAAAAACGCAGCTTAAGCCTTCAGTGGGAAGGCTGGGTCAGAGCAAATCTTCTTCAGACTGATTATACAACACGAAGAATAGTCAAAGCTTGTTAAAGCGTACAGAACTAAAAGTGAGGTTTTGTTTTGTCGGTCATTTCGGAGCTTTTTGAGCCACGTCACACGCGTGTGGAGACGAGTCGGGCCGTCCTTTGGGTCTTAGAGGCTCTGAGATGAATGGAGTAAAATACAGACTTTTATTCACTGATAGCATCTTTAGGTTGAAGTAATTGAGCCGTTTTTTCCTTGACTGAATGAATAATGACTTCATCCGATCCCCAAAAGCTCTGGAAGATGTGGAGCGGCCATTGTTCCTGCAGAATGGGATCCTCCGACCTCGTCTTCATTTTTCTTCATTTTAATCCAACCAAACCCGCTATTTTTCTCAATTGCTCAAGCATGAACCGCAAGTGTGTGTGTGTGTGTGTGTGTGTGTGGGGGGGGGGGGGGGCTTTAACAGCAACTGGTAAATAAGTCACTGGTCTCCCAGCTCAGCCAGTCCCTGGGGGAATGGGTTTTAGATGGGTGGGGGGGGCGGGGATGGAGGAATTTTTCCTTCTCTTTATATCACCCCCCACTTTTATCAGAGGGAGGGGCGACGTTATGTTCTGCTGTTTTTCTAAGCGTGGTGCGTGACATGAAAGCCTTCAGTGTTCGAGGCTCCGCTGCCAGGAGGGGGACGGACGTCCCTTTATCTGACGTCTCTTTCCCACATGCTCCATTGGCTGAGGGACACACTTGGAAAAGAAAAGACCGTCCCGGTCCCCCCCGCCATCCACTCTTCCAGCCCAGTATGGGAAACTTATGCAGTTTGAGGCCTTGTTTGATATATGCATAGACCTGAACTGGTTCTTGTTCTGGTTCTGGTTCTACTGGGAGGTTCCAGCAACAGAAGTGAAACAAACACAATGCTGTCAGAAGGTGTTTGTTTGTTGGATCAGCTGTTTGAGGCTGGATGACGACTCTCTAGAGCAGGGGTTCCCAAAATAGTTCCTTTGAGGACCCCCTTTCCCGTGTCCAAGACAAGCCAGGACCCCCAACCCCAACTCCTACACTCATTAAATGTGATCATTTACTAACTTTATGCAGACATACAGAGTTATAACTTTAATATGGAGTTCTGATTATACTGTAGGGTGTGTTATTGGAATTTTATACATTTTATTTTTATAAATAAAATCTGACTAACCTCACAACCTCAGCAAAGACAAAATTGTGGGGACACCCTGCAATCTTGTGGGGACCCCCAATTTGGGAACCCCTGCTCTAGAGACATTGCTTTATTTCTACAGCACAGGAGCAAGATAGTAAAACATTAAAGAAGTCCTTTACTCATATTTTAATACATCTGTAGTGGTCTCTGGTAGGAATGAACACCTTGTAAGTTGTACTCTGGGGAAACAAAGCTCCGGTGCGCCCGTTTCAGGAAGTAGAAGTGAGCCGGATCAGAATTGAGCTTCAGACGACATGATTTGGACATCTCTCCTCTGATTGGCTAACAGCAACACGACTCTACCACTGACTCTGTTTGCTCTGCAACGTTGATGTTTTATCTCCACAAATAACACAAACCTGGAGGAGTTCTGCTGTGTGGTGGAGTTGCTAATGCTAACAGTTAGCTTCTACTAGCCGAGACGTTTTCTGCTGTTTCCTGGACGCTAAACCAACAACAGCCTTCCCCGTCGTGAGTCAAGATGGGTGAGTCCATGAATGTTAAGTGACAGTGTGACGTCACACTGTCAGGATTTTCTAATCCTAGTTTCACCGTCTATTTTCCATCAGAAGCTAATGCAGGAGATAGGTGGAGGAGACTATTTTCATGTTTTTTCAGGCTTTAGCAGGTTCTGGAGGCTTTAGGGGGTTCTGACTTTAAGGTCCAAACCAGACTGAAACCTGTCTCTCTGATTCGATCCTTCTGTTGTTTTGACCTTTGACCTCTGGTGTCCACAGGTCGGCCTTCTGGACCTGGAGCTGAACCGCCTCACCAAGGCTCTGTTTCTGGCCCAGGTGGTTCTGTCTGTCGTCATGGTGGCACTGCAGGGGTTTGTGGGTCCTTGGTTCCGGAACCTTTTCCGATTCGTGGTGCTCTTCTCCTACATCATTCCCATCAGGTGGGATTCTGTTTGTCTGGAACCACCTTTAGTGTCAGAAAAATAAAGAGCAGGATTTATACTGATTTATTTTTTTATTGGGTCGGTTCCGATCGACCCGTAGCTTACGCGTGAACCTGGACATGGGGAAGTCGGCTTACGGCTGGATGATCATGAAGGATGAAAACATCCCCGGTACCGTGGTCAGAACCAGCACCATCCCAGAGGAACTGGGCCGGTTAGTCTACCTGCTGACCGATAAGACAGGTGGGTCCAAAGATCTGAACCGGATCAGGTTCTGGAAAAATGAAGTTTGTAGCTTAAAAACATAAATCAGATTTTTTTCTGTTTATGAATCTAAAATCGCATCAAACACAATAAAAACGCTTTTCAGTGATTTTATGTTTATTTTTAAAATTTCAAACTGTAAAAAAGTAAAAACATAATTAAAGTTTTAGAATAAATGAATGAGTTAAAATCTGAAAGATTTTTATATTTTTTTCTGCTGAACTTCAGGAACTTTGACTCAGAATGAAATGATCTTCAAGCGTCTCCACCTGGGAACCGTCTCCTACGGGACCGACACCATGGATGAGATCCAGAGCCACATCATCCAGTCGTACGCTCAGGTGAGTCATCGCTCACCTGGATGGCTCTGAGGAGAAAAACATTCCTAAATCCAGAAAGTTCAGCTGCCTGCTCTGGATTCTGGGATAGAGTTTGGGTCTGGTTGACCCTGAGAGCAGCGAGCAGCTGGTGGAGGTATCGGGGGTCTGAGTGGATCTCTAAACCTAACCCTTCAGGAGAGGAGGATCCTGCTGGGACTCCTCAGCTTGAGGACTTCGGAGTGTTTCTAGACATCAGGAAGATGTTTCACCAAATCCCAGGAGAGTTTGGCTCTCATCAGCATCTCAGATGTTTAAACAACAACTTATTTTCCTCTCATTATGAGAGGTTTGGAGGTCCAGACTCCATGTTTTACTTCCTGCTCTTCTTTAATCAGTTTTACGTTGAGTGGAGGAAACGGGTTCCCGGAACGACGCCTGTGTTGTTCATTCATCACGGCATTCATCAGGGACTCGGATCAGACTACGGCCTGGACAGAATGATATTGTTTGTTTTTGGCCTGATCCAAACAGCTGGTCCGGCC
>SSNS01000286.1:218487-237490 GCA_006937985.1 Aphyosemion australe | reverse complement strand
GACTCAGCTGATCAGTGGCCAGAACAGCTGATTCAACTTTCTTCTGTTGCTTTATTGATTGATTGATTGATTGATTTTATTTATACTTTTAAAAGCTGATGGATCATATATGAAAACGTGAGAATAATAATTTAAAGGTTTGCTGGCTAGAGGTGTGCATTCACGAACGAGAGGCGTCCTTGCAGCCGTAATCACGGAAGTAGGGAGAGCGGCTTAAGGTGCAATACATTTTTTGTGCCTCTAGATGGAGCCCTTGGAGAAAAAAATCTGAAATCTTAAATTATTCCAAAGGACCATTTCTGTGTTGGTTTAATTACTTCCTGTTTCAGGGGCCGGCTCAGCCATCTGGCGGCACCGCTGCAGGCGGGGCCACTCCGTCACAGAAGCCTCAAACCTCCGGCCCAAAGGTCCGTAAGAGCGTCAGCAGCCGCATCCACGAAGCTGTGAAGGCCATCGCCTTGTGTCACAACGTCACACCCGTCTACGAGTCCCACCCGGGCGTGAACGGAGAGACGGAGTCTGCAGAGGCCGACCAGGACTTCAGCGACGACAACCGGACCTACCAGGCCTCCAGTCCAGATGAGGTAAAACTCCAAAGCAAGCGAGTGGATTCACATGATTAGTAATGCTTTAAATAAAAAATGGTTTTATTATCTATATTAAAACTTAAGGACTGGTTCAGATCCACCAATCAGAATCTGCAGCTACAGCAATGGTGCGTTCACAGACAGAAAAGAAATCTGACCTTTGAGTTTCCGATCAGCTGATCTCAGATTGTACCGATCGTGCTGTTTGTTGGCTGATTTTAAAAATTTGGTGCGATTTATGTGGAGTTTATTTGGTTTATTTATGAATGAAAAGAGACTTTCCAACAGCTCGCCCGGTGGACGGAAGACCAAGGTGGAAGACGGAACGTTGTTACGTACGTAGAAACTTAAAAATACGTTCAAAACGACGCTTTGTTACTGTAACTATAGATCAGGCTCACTTTTGTCACACCGGCCAATGAGGAGAGGTCTTTCATCACTCACAGCAAGGCCCCGCCCACAAAACCAGTTTTCATTTCAAACAAAAAAAAATAGTTTTCAGAGCGAAAAATGGGGATGGGCGAAAAAAACGTATCCAATCAGTTCTTCTTTATAAAAGGAGGGTTGTTTAGAGGAATCGATGAGTTTAAATAATCTGTAATCCAGATAAAAGGACGTTCCTGTCATGTTTACCAGGTGAGAAGCTTCATGTTACCTGAGCAGTTCATGATGAACCTGCAGCTGTCAGAGTCCAGGTCGCTCGCCCGGCTGCTCCTCTCTCTCTCTGTGATCGATCGATATCTAATTTTCTCTCAGATGTCGGCGATCGTCAGTGAAACTCTCCTCCTGTTTCATGTTGTTTGGCCACCGTCTCTTCATGTCTGTCAGTCTGGATCAGAACTCCGGTATTCCAGTTCTGCTGCAGCAGGGAAAGCAAATTCTAAATGAACCTGGAAAATATTAAAATCCTGATCATTCAGCATAATCACTCTGACTTAGAGAAACACAGAATTCATTTTTATAGCTCGTCAAAATAAGAACTGGTCTGTGAACTCACCAGTAATAGATGTTTTTACTTCCAGAACCAGCGGTTGGTTCTGATATTGAACCTGTGGATTGTAGATAAAAAGGTCAGAGATCAACCTGCTGTTTGTGTCTCAGGTGGCGCTGGTCCGATGGACGGAGAGCGTCGGTCTGACCCTGGTCAACAGAGACCTGACGTCTCTGCAGCTGAAGACGCCGTCCGGACAGATTCTGTCCTTCCACATCCTGCAGATCTTCCCTTTCACCTCTGAGAGCAAACGGATGGGAATCATTGTTCGGGTACGGACCGCCCGGTCCCGGCACCACCTCTGACCTTTTAGTTACTTCTTTGAGCTGGAAACTCTTCTGGCGTCTGAAACGTGTTTCTCTGATGTAGGAGGAGTCAACGGGAGAAATCACCTTCTACATGAAAGGTGCGGATGTTGCCATGGCGAGCATCGTTCAGTATAACGACTGGCTGGAGGAGGAGGTAAAACCATCACACGTGCATGTTTTGTGATATTTTGGTAAATCCCTCTTCTGTTGGTCTGAATCGGCTCAACGTTTAGGTTAAAAATGGCTAAACATTCCGTTTCCTGGTATTTAAATATTCCGGGGAACCTGTCAGAATTGGGAGCCTGCTGAAGGGCCTGGAAGGGGCCACATGTGGCCCCAGAACCGGCGGTTGGAGAGAGAAGGTTCTGCTGGAACGTAATTGTTCTGTTTCTCTGAAACGGGCCGCTGCGTCTGATGGAGGCGTTTCATACGTTCATAATCAGATTGGTGTTATTGGATCATTTAGCGCCGCCGGCTGCTTCTGATTTAATTAGTGACCCAGTTAAAGATGGAGTCTGTCATATTCCTGCTAACCATAACATCCTGCTGGCAGCGCTCCGTCTCTGCTCGTCAATAACCAATCAGCAGCACCGATCGGCCCGATCAGAAACAAGCCGCCCAGTCTCGCCGTGCCCCCCGCTGTCCACATCACCTTATTGATCTCGGTTCTGAACGCGGCGTTCTGCTCTGGTGGAGCTGAGAGGAACTTAGTGTGACATCATCTGTCTCCAGTGTGGGAACATGGCGCGGGAGGGCCTGAGGACCCTGGTGGTGGCCAAGAAGTGCCTGTCTGAGGAGCAGTACCAAGACTTTGAGGTAGGAAGGAACTGTTTACAGGAAGTTCTGCTCTGGAATGATGAGTCTCATCCTGGTTCTGTTGTCTGAGCAGAACCGGTACAACCAGGCGAAGCTGAGCATCCACGACCGGTCGCTGAAGGTGGCGGCGGTGGTGGAGAGTCTGGAGCGGGAGATGGAGCTGCTGTGTCTGACCGGAGTGGAGGATCAGCTCCAGGCTGACGTCAGGCCCACGCTGGAGCTTCTGAGGAACGCCGGCATTAAGGTCGGAACTGGATCCTAACCGGTGAGTGTTCCGGTCTCAGCTGAGCTCAGGTTACAGCTTCTTCTTCTCCGCTCAGATCTGGATGCTGACGGGAGACAAGCTGGAGACGGCGACCTGCATCGCCAAAAGCTCCCATCTGGTGTCCAGAAACCAAGAGATCCACGTCTTCAGACCGGTGCGTGTTTGACCCGCTGTCCCCCTCAGAGGGACGTTCCGGTGGATAATTAGGTTGTGTGTCTCTTGAGCAGGTCTCAAACCGAGGAGAGGCCCATCTGGAGCTCAACGCCTTCAGGAGGAAACACGACTGCGCGCTGGTCATCTCTGGAGACTCTTTAGAGGTACTTAAACTCACGGAGAGGAAACAGATAAATGCCAAAACAAACACTTCAGAGTCCTTTAGAGCAGGGAAAACCGTGGTGGTTCCAGGGTTCCTACGATCTCTCTGGATTTGTTTTCTCCACGCCTGGATGAGTTTAGAGAACATTAAACAAGAGAATGAGATAAAAACCCTAACCCTCCTCCTCAAGTTCTGGAAAATTAAAATAAAAGTTATAAAATCCTAACTTAACCCAAACTCCCTGAACAGCCTCTGCTCAGAGAAATGGAGTTTATCTGCTTTAGGACCGATATGCTAACAGCTAGTCTGAGTTCGTCTTAAATGGTCTCTGACCCGCTAAACCTTTAGACCTCCGTCTGTTTCATGTTAAACATCCAGGCTGTTCAGGAAGGTTCCTAAAGACACACACACACATATACGTATACAAATAAACACACACACACACACACACATGCACGCACACATACGTATACAAATAAACACACACAGACAAATAAACACACACACACATGCACGCACACACATGTATACAAATAAACACACACACACTGAATAAATAAACATCTACACAACTTCACTCAGTTTCACAGGTTTCATGTAGCGGCGCTTTAGCGCCACCTTGAGGAGAGACGGCATCATTAGAGTCTGAAGTTATGGAACCTGCTCTCCTCCAGAAGCAGATTTTAAATCCTTACCAGTGTTTTTGGTACTTGTGTTAATCTGGACCTGCAGCTGGGTTCTGACGGGTTGTCTGTTCTGGTCCAGGTGTGTCTGCGGTATTATGAGCATGAGTTTGTGGAGCTGGCCTGCCAGTGTCCCGCGGTGGTCTGCTGTCGCTGCTCCCCCACCCAGAAGGCCCAGATCGTCCGACTGCTGCAGCAGCACACGGCCAACAGAACCTGCGCCATCGGTGAGCTCAGCGACACCAGAACCATGGTTCTGCCCACAGGCTCTCATCCGTGTGTTTTTGGTGTGTTCCTGCAGGAACCAGAACCTCATGTTTCAGCTCTTCAGGAGTTCAAACTCTGTTTTCTTCCTAATGGAGTTCTCCTCTGAAAGTTCTGGTTCTGTTGTGTGTTGATGCTACTCTGGCTCATCCCTTAAGTTAGGAGCTTATCTAGAGTTGCTCCACATATTCATCAGGATCAGCTGATCTGGAACTCGGAGATCTAAATCGGTCCTGGTCCTCAGAACCAGAACTGGTGCATCTCTGGGTTAAATCAGAGAACCCGGCTAACAGATCTGAGTCATGCTTGAGTTTAGCTGATTCAGCGGATTCTCCATCTTTCTGTTCTCCAGGTGACGGAGGAAATGATGTCAGCATGATCCAGGCTGCAGACTGTGGGATTGGGATAGAAGGAAAGGTAAAACTCCTGCTTCCTACTGGGTTATTCCCGCTGCATTTTTCCTGCTCAGCTGCAGCTCCGTGCGTTTTGTCACCAGGAGGGGAAGCAGGCGTCGCTGGCTGCAGACTTCTCCATCACCCAGTTCAAACACATCGGACGGCTGCTGATGGTCCACGGCAGGAACAGCTACAAGCGCTCAGCGGCGCTGGGTCAGTTCGTCATGCACAGAGGGATGATCATCTCCACCATGCAGGTACCAGACATCCCGAGCAGAACCGGCTGGTTATTCCGTTCTGATCCTGCACGTCTGATCCCGTCTTTGCTTTTCTTCTCAGGCCGTCTTTTCTTCCATTTTCTACTTTGCTTCTGTTCCGCTATACCAGGGTTTCCTCATGGTCGGGTACGTAGCCTCAGAACAGGATCATGTTTAGTATTCAGGCTGTTGGGTAGAAAACTGCTGGAAGCTGAGATTCAGACAGGAATGTCGGAGATGGAGACACTCGGATGTCTGCTGCTGATGGGAGGAAAAACATCAAAGTTCCAGGATTAAAGACAACTTATCTTTAGTTCAGGATGAGACCTGGAATGTCAGACCTGCTGGAAGCAGCCATCAGCTGGTCCTGATGGTGCACAGCTTCCTGTTTACAAGACACTTTCAAAATAAAAGCAGAAATCACGTTTAACCAGAAACCAAAAACAAGAAGCAGATTTATAATAATAATAATCATCATCATTTTAATTCACCATAATGTCAGGTGGTTTTTAGGGATTTTGTAAGAATTTAAGAAATTCCAGACTTCTGTAAACCAGCCAGTGTTTTCCCAGGATCTGATGAAACTGATTTCTCGGATCTTTTCCCTTGATGCTGACTTCTGTTTCCGGTCTGGTTCTGTTTTAGGTACGCCACCATCTACACCATGTTCCCCGTGTTCTCCCTGGTTCTGGACCAAGACGTGAAGCCCGAGATGGCTCTCCTGTACCCAGAGCTTTATAAGGACCTGACTAAGGTCCGACATCCGGGTTTAGATCCCAGCTCCTGGTTCTGCTACACGTTGGACTCAATCAGGATGTTTGTGTGTTTCAGGGCCGGTCCTTGTCCTTCAAGACTTTCCTGATCTGGGTTCTGGTCAGCGTCTACCAAGGTAAGGAGTTCCCTCACCTCCATCTCATCACATCTCGGCGTCTACAGGCCCCTGAACTCTCCGCCGGAGCGTTTCTCAGTATCTAAGGTTTCCAGCCAGCGTGCACGCTCACACGCAGCCTTTTGTCCGTCCAGTAAATCGATATTTGTGTAATCGCTAAGCCGTGCAGCGTGTGAGAAAGATCCATGTTCCTACTGGAGCGTGACTTCCTGACAGCTTCGGATTTTTAATTAAAGGCCAAAAATGGTCCGAGGAGGAAAAAGAATCAACATTAAGATGGGGGGGGGGGGGTATTAGGCACCAAACCGGTTCAATTATTACAGAGATTGGGTCGCAGGAATGTTCTGCATGAAGACTGTATGAAGAAGTAATTATGAGATCAGTTAAAGCCTTTTAGGCTCTGTTTGTGTGGCTTTATGATAAAACCAAAGGATTGGAATTCCAAAGGCGCCCGAAGATGAGTGATGGTCTGGGCGGACTTCAACTCGTCTTTTATCCTCAGAAATAAAAATCTTATCTCCAGACTCATTAATCCTTCTTTAGTCTGGGCTAGGCACGCTTTTATTTTGAAAGGGCCTATTTGTTAATCCTTCCTTTAGTCTCGGCTAGGCACGCTTTTATTCTGAAAGGGCCTACTTGTTAATCCTTTCTTTTAGTCTGGGCTAGGCACACTTTTATTCTGAAAGGGCCTACTCGTTCATCCTTCATTAGTCTGGGCCCAGGCATGCTTTTCTTCTGAAAGGGCATGTTTTTATTTCTCTCTGGCTGATTTGGGACTAGATCATTCCTGTAGGGATGATAAAGAAGGAACCTGAAAGGATTTTAAAACAGCTGGAAAAATCAAACAAATTTCAAAACAGTCATCAGCAGCTGTTACAAATAAAATCCTTTAAACTTGATTTATTCTGTTTTAAAGTGACATAAAATCACATTTATTTAATATTTATCCTTCCCTCTGGCACCACCAGGTGGAATCCTGATGTACGGCGCTCTTGTTCTGTTTGAGTCGGAGTTCGTGCACGTGGTGGCCATCTCCTTCACGGCGCTGGTCCTCACCGAGCTGCTGATGGTGGCGTTGACCATCCGGACCTGGCACTGGCTCATGGTTCTGGCCGAGTTCTTCAGTTTGGGTTGTTACCTCGCCTCGCTCGCCTTCCTCAACGAGTACTTCGGTAGGCGTGGAACTCCTGCAGGAGGAACCTTTGACCTTGGTCACTCACAGATTCTAAAAATAGTTTCAGATCAAAGCTGAAGGAATTTAGAATTCCTGGTTTAAAGTATAAATTCAGTCATGAATCCTGGAGGAATTTAAAGAGAACCGAACCAGTCTGGTTCTGATCCAATTTAGTCCAACTTTTTTTTAAACATTTAGAATAAACCATAAAAGTCAGCGATTCAAGTTAGAATTAAATTCATCATCAAGCAGAATTAATTTAGATTAGAAACAATAATAATAATAGTAGTAGTAGTTGTATTAGTAGTTAAAAAGTAGTAATAATAATAATAATAATAAAATGGTAAAAACCAGGTAGAACTAGATGAAATTAAGTTATTTAGAATAGTCAACAGTTTAATACGATTCAAGATAAAGATGAAATATAAAATAATGATGATAAAATCAGATAAAAGTCAGATTTCTAGTCAGTGATTATCTGGAGGCTCAGGTGAAGGTACAGGAGGAGGAGGAGGAGCAGAGAGGTGGAGGTCACGAGTTTTTTGTTCCACAGAACCTTCAGACTTTTCTTTAGGAAGCCTCTCTGATCCAGATCCCAACAGTTCTGGTAGAACCTGAACCTGCCTGAAGATCAATCTCATCAGTGAAAAACTATCTCATGAATAATTTTTTATTTTATTTAATTTGAACCCAGAAGGTTCTGGTTCTGGTTCTTGAAGCCTGAATTAACTTCCTTCTCTCCGAGGCCCAGAAGCCTCCTTCTGTTCTGTGACATTTGGCTCCAGGGGTCACCTTTTTCTTCTCTACACCTGACTCCTCTTTCGTTTCTCCTCTGTTGCTTCCTCTCTCCTCGCTGCTGTCCCGTAGGGCCGTGCGATTTCACGATATAAGATCGTTAAGAATTTTAATGTGATGACGATCTACCAAAGCTCGGGGATCGTAGAACCGTGTATTTGCATTCTATCACCCGTTTATGCCATTATTTCTGAACGCGGCACACATTTGTTTTGTTTTTTTTCTCAGCCGAGTCACGCCATTTGCTAGTCTGCTTCTGTCGGCACGACAGACACACCGATAAACCAATCATAACTTTAGGCAGCGTGTTGGTTTGTTTAGCTGGGGTGCGCGGTAGAGATGAGGAAAATAATCTAATCGATGCATTAAGATGATGACAAACAATTATGAATAGTTGAAGAAGCACACCATAATCGATTGTAGCGCTAGCCACTAGCACTAGCCGCTAGCTTGCTCCGTCTCTAAGCGCTAATTACATTCTCACGCGTCTGCTCAATCAGGAAACCTCTGGGTCAATGTTCTGCTCTAAACTTTGCATTTGGCTTCGTGTCTTTTATTATTTGGGGACGTTCGTTCGTATTTTAGCGAGCTTTTTCACCGTGGCTGCCACCGGAGTTTGTTTATCCTGTGAAGAGACGGGCCAAACCCCTCTCTCGTAGGAAACATCTACGGAGAGCAGCAAGTCCAAAAAGGCAATGAGCGTAAACCTCTTGTATTGGATGCAAACGCAAACACATCATGAATTTAGATAGATTGTTTTTCTCTGGACAAGAATTATTACTAATATATTTTGGATGATAGGCTATGAGCCACCTCTAAATAGAAGTTAAATTATTTTTCATTAATTATAAATATATAATAAATAAAAGTGCCTGTGGGACATTTGAGACATGCCATTAAACAGAACTTGGTCCATTCTCCAACATTTCTGAACTTATTTGTTCAAACAAATAAATAAACTAAGCCCTGGAACTGTGGCATAAATATTTGACTCTAAAGCTACTCCAAAGACATTAAAAGCTAATATATGAACCCATTATGGATTTTTAAATGGAAGTTATTTTTTGTTTGATCATGTTTATTGTAATAGAACAAATTAGCTATTTTTCTTACCTAAATTAAAACAAGTGTTCAAACAGTACCCTGTCTGAAATATTTTATCATATTTTCTGTGAAGGGGTATGCTTTTAAATGTATCTATTTTATTGGTAAATAACTTCCAAAATGTATGAATTGTCGAAATGGAAAAAATCGTGATAAAATCGAGATCGTGATTTTGCAAAAAATAAATCGTGATATTATTTTTTTTCCATATCGCCCACCCCTACTGTCCCGTTTTCCTCTTCCTGCTGATGTTCCGGGCAGGGATCGGCCGGGTGTCACTGGGAGCGTTCCTTGGTAGGTTCTGGGTTCATCTTCTCTCTCTGTTGGTTCTGCTCTGTTCTCCTTCATCGTCTGGTGTTTCTGTTGTGATTGGACCATCAGCTGGTCCCAGACACGGTTTGGTTCTGAAGCAGAACCAGGAAGTGTCTGACCGGGTTCTGTTTCCTCCTCAGACTTGTCCTTCATCACCACGTGGCCGTTCCTCTGGAAGGTCTCAGCCATCACCCTCGTCAGCTGTCTTCCTCTCTACATCATCAAATACCTGAAGCGCAAATTCTCCCCCCCGAGCTACTCCAAGCTGTCGCACTGAGCCAGCGCCGGGCTGATTCTGACCCTGACCCGCGTGGGTCGAGGTAACGCTGCATCAGTCATAAACTAACAGGAGCGGGCTCTGACCCAGACGGGTCAGATCGGGTCGTCTGCCTTCTCTCTTTTAAACTCTTTTTTACCGTCTGGAGTCGGCGGTCATGATGCTTTTTTTAGGTGTTTTTTATAAAATGTTTTTCTGGACGATTGAAACCCGACGAGCATCAAACCAGAACCGACCCGATCGGATCAGCAGCTCTGATGACCTCTGACGCCTGTTTCCTGGCAGCTCGCTTCGTGCCTCGTTGACCTCTAATCAGCTTCTGGATCTGAGACTCGTCTGGTTTCTGCTCCTGAGGACGAATGAGTTTTATTATTCGCTCCTTTTACTCCCAAACATGGAAAACTGCCACTGATGCGCCGGGACACAAAAAGGGGCGTGGTTTTTCTGCCTGCTGGGATTTTCTAAGACATCGCTCCATAAATCTTCTGATCATGTTGCTGGAAGACGAGAATGTAAAGATTTCCTGATACTTTAATGAAAAGATGCATTTGAGGCATGGAATGTTGTTTTTGTACTTTCTTAAGGTGAGATGATGTTTCCTGTGGAATTCCGTGTTTGTGTGGAGTTGTGTGTATTCTGGCTTTTCTAACAGTGTTATTTATAGGATGGTTCAGAAGTGGTGGTGAATAAAATCAGCTGTGGTGAATGAGTGAAACGGCTTGTGTTTATGGTGAACTTCACCATTTGGCCACTAGGTGGAGACAGAGACGGAGTCTGGATTTAGTCAGAATAAAAAAATCCTGTTATCCAAAATAAACGTTTTTTAGTGTTGAGATTTTCTTTTTTTATGAAATTAAGAAAAATTTTCATCAGATCCCAAAATTAGGAAAATAAAACCTGAAGGAACTTAAGTCACAAGTTAAACCCTGATTCCGTTCTTTCAGGCTCCACAGGGTTTTCCTGAACATCATTGCAGGGTTTTCTGCTCCGGAGCATACAGGCGTGTGTTAACACACTCAGGAAGTAACAGATGCTGCCCATCAATCTCGGAAAGGTCAAAGGTCATTCCAAACTCTTTAGTGATTTGTCACTTCCCAGCAGTTTCACCCAGAGGTCAAAGGTCAGCCTCAAGATCTCCCTCTCTTACCTCACACAGCAGGTTGAAGATCACGACCACGTTGTAACCCCCTCTTCTGGTAAAGTTTCACCTGAACAAAGCACCAGGCTTCCATAATGTCCCAAGGCGGTGATGTTCACCCATAAAGTTTAAATTTGACTTTTAAGTCTCCCAGAGTGGAGATGCACCGATTCTGGTTTAAGGGCCGATACCAATTTCTGATTTATACATAACAGAATAAGAGTTTCTGGTCCTGGAAGTAAAACTTCCTTGTTGATCTGTTAGCCCCAGCTCGCGTTTCTGGTGCGTTCGTGGACCTAAAAGGAAAAAAAAAAGACTTTTGGTTTTCAGATCAGCTGATATTTTTTCTGCTAATTTTTAATGTTTGGTGACATTTTAGATGAAGATGAAACATTTTAAATTTGATCTCAGGATTTCTGAGACGACGTTCCCTGTTCTCTAATCAGAGGGAAGCGATCTGTTATCAATTTGTTCCCATAGAGCAGGATGTGATGGTCTGATGGCTTCAGGATGCTCTTTTATCCTCCTGATCGGGTCAGACACAAACTCCCTGGATTAATATTCCAGGTTTTTTAGAGGGGATGCGAGTCGTTTCAGCCTCTGGATTAGTTTTCTAGATTTGTTGGTCCTGCTTGTTTTTTTACTTTCTTAGAGGATCTGAAACGTTAGTATGATTTTTTAGCTGAACCTTTTCTCAGACCCATTTAGACGAGTGTGTTTTTGACTGTTGGATTAAACGATGGGCTGTTTAGTCTCTGCTGGAGCTAAGTGACTCTCTAACCTAATCTGACGGCGGGCTGAACCAAACACTTCTTCACCAAACGGGATCCGATCCGTCCCAGAAGTGGGAGAAGCTTCAGAAGCAGGAACATTTGTCACATTTACTTCAGCGTTGTGTTTTTACTCTGGAAGCAGAGACCTGCCATTATGCCATTATGCTATCTGGTTACGGAGCGGCTGAGTGGCTTCGGAAGCCCAGCTCGCTCCGACTGAGCTGCTTATAAAATTCCACAGCAGCCGGTTTGAATTAAGGAGATAAAGTTACTGTTGGAGATGTTTGCTGAACGGCAGCAGGAGGTCGCCGAGTTCAAAAGAAAAAGACGAAAAACCTTTGTTTATGAGTCATAATGAGGAAATAAAAGTTCTCCTGTTTTATAGTTTTTAGGATTCAGCCTTTTCCTTCTGCTTATCCAAGGTTGGACTGGACTGCTACGAGGTCCAGGAGGAAAACTCAGTCCTCCTTCCCAGAGAAACTCCAGTTCCTCCTGGAGAATCCCAAAATGTTCGATGAGCTGAACTCGTCCAGATATTCCTGCGAAACCTCTGGACTTTTCTGTACTAATGCATCTATCAGAACCCCGATCCAAACCCGTACCATCACAGAACCTCAATCACAGAGCTGAGCTTTTGCCATGTGGCTTCCATTTATTTCAACAAGGGTCTGGAAATCTGATCCATGTTTACATTGTGGTTCTGGTCCATCCCAGATAAAGTTCAGAGAAGTCTGTGAAGGTGAAGGTTCGCCATCATCCAGGTCTTGTATCTCATAGTTGGTTCGGAACAAAGGAACTGGACTTTTTTGGCGTTTTTAAAGATGTTCAGCTTCTGATCCGAGGAATTTCTAGAATTCAAACTAAAGAGTTCGGAGTACCGAGCTTCAACAGTTCAAGCTAGTTAAGGACTCAACCCCTGGTCTTCTTTAGAGGGCTGTTATGCTTCGTTTCCTGTGAGTGAAATGGTCTGGGTCGGAGACGGCCATCGTGGGCCAGTATGGGTCGGCAATTTTAACGACGTCCTGTTTGTGGCTATCGCCAACTAGAGAGGAATGTTTGGAGCTCTGAAGCCGATCAAACTCTGCTGCTGCCACTTCCTGGCATCTTCTTATGTCCGTGTACGAAAAACGATACAAACAACACTCTGGTGGTTATTCGGCTCGTCATGAGCACTGACGTTTTTCTGTTCCCCCATTATTGAACTGTGTTGTGTAACTCCGGCCACTCCACCATAGCTGTACCACTCCGCCCTAACTTACCGCTCTGCCCTAACTTACCGCTCCGCCCTAACTTACCGCTCCGCCCTAACTTACCGCTCCGCCCTAACTTACCGCTCTGCCCTAACTTACCGCTCCGCCCTAACTTACCGCTCCGCCCTAACTTACCGCTCCGCCCTAACTTACCGCTCTGCCCTAACTTACCGCTCTGCCCTAAACTTACCGCTCTGCCCTAAACTTACCGCTCCGCCCTAACTTACCGCTCCGCCCTAAACTTACCGCTCCGCCCTAACTTACCGCTCCGCCCTAACTTACCGCTCCGCCCTAACTTACCGCTCTGCCTTAGCTGTATTGCTCCGCCCTAACTTACCGCTCCGCCTTAGCTGTATTGCTCCGCCCTAATTTACCGCTCTGCCTTAGCTGTATTGCTCCGCCCTAACTTACCGCTCCGCCTTAGCTGTATTGCTCCGCCCTAACTTACCGCTCCGCCTTAGCTGTATTGCTCCGCCCTAATTTACCGCTCTGCCTTAGCTGTATTGCTCCGCCCTAACTTACCGCTCTGCCTAAGCTGTATTGCTCCGCCCTAACTTATCGCTCCGCCCTAGCCGTACCGCTCCATTGTCTTATGGACCTCCAACTAAAGGGGACCCATGAACTGCATGGTCCAGGTCAGTTGTATGGCCTGCTTTTACAACAGAAACAAAAAAAATAGCCGTTCCAACCTGCTCAGACTTGTCCCGGACCCCTCAATGGAACTGTTTAGTTTATGTTGTTGTGGTCCACATGAGAACAGTTTTGATCGCATTCCTGAAGGTTTGGAATCCCTTTAAACTTTCTGAGGATCAGATTAACAGCTGGATGATTTTAGGTTCCTGTTCCTGTACAGCGTCTGGACCGAGAGCTGGACCTGGACCTGTCTCTCCTGAGCTGTGACATGATTCATTTGTAATTTAAACCGCATTAAGAAATCTCGATCCAAACCCTCCTGTGGGTTTAGTTACTTTTTTAATGTTCTGTATGAATATTTATTTTTTTGTTTGTCTGCTGGCATCATTTCATCTGTTCAGGACAGACCATAATATTCTGAGGACATCTTAGGTCTCATAGAGTCCCCCTGGACATGTCTCGCAGCAGGAAGGTCCTCCTCTGCCAAGCCTCTCTATCTCTCTCGCTCCCTCCCCCTCCCTCCCTGAGCTCACACCGAGGACCGTCTCCCTTGGCTCTGAGGCCTCCTCCCTTGCCCATATCCATGGTGACATGCTCCACAACAGGAAACAGAGCTGGGGATTCCGTCACTAAACTGGGAACGTTGACGGCAGACAGGAAGTCCGTAAAACTGAGCATGGACGGAGAATGGAGAAAATATGAATTGAAAGTTTTCTTCGTCAAATTAATCTGAATAGAATCTCAGATTAGAAAAGGTTGTTCTGTTGTTTCCAGACGACACCACATCCCTCAGATCCAGGTTCCTGCTTACTGTGAGTGTGTGTGTGTGTATGTGTGTGTGTGTGCGTGCGAGTGTGTGTGTGAGAGAGAGAGAACTTGAAAGTCTGATTTAATCTGCTCTTTGTTTCACACTAAACTTGTTTCTTCATTGTTGTTCGCGAGGCAATGGTAGCAGAGGAGCTAAGAGGGTTGCAGGGTTGAGCGCCACTCAGCCTGCTGTTGTGTCCTTGGGCAAGACACCTCACCCATCTTACCTGCTGGTGGTGGTCAGAGGGACCGGTGGTGCCTGTCAGTGAGTCAAAGGGCGGCTGTGGCTCCAGTGTAGCTCATCACCACCAGCGTGTAAATGACTGTTGTGTTGTAGAGTGCCTTGGGGGGTTGTAGAACTCTAGAGGGCGCTATAGAAATACAGACCATGTACTCCTGTTGTGAGCCCCTCTGAACCCTGACATGTTGGTTCTGTGAAGGTCAAAGTTTTTACATCCAGAACTTTCTAAAGATGATCCTGGACCCACTATCAAAGTTCTGGATCTGGTTGGGGCTGTGGCGGCTGGTTCCTGAGGTGTCCACTGAGCAGCACCAGCCACAGGATCCAGAGGATGACTGACGTCTGAGCCCAGTTGGGTCTCTCAGCATCTCAACCGTTAACAGGTCAAGGTGTTTACACCCCTGGCCTGGCTCGGTTCTGACCCAGCAGCTTTCCATAAGGTCAAATAAACGAGCAGTGGCTCTTTAAATGTCTGGGGAGCTGCCGGGTCCAGGTCCTGTGATGGACCCTCTGATCAGGTTTCACCAGATCCAACAGAGACCGGGTCTGCTGCCAGAGACCGGGTCTGGACCAGGGACTGGGTCTGCGCCAGAGACCGGGTCTCGACCAGAGACCGGGTCTGGACCAGGGACTGGGTCTGGACCAGCTTCTGGGAGCTCCAGACTCTGCAAAGTGAGTCCCACAGGCAGCAGCTGGAGCTCCAGGTCCTCAGCTCAGAGGCAAATAACCAGGTTCTGGTCTTTGGGTCAGATGAATATGGACCGAACTGGAAATAGAAAAACTGTTTCAAGGGAGTTTAACAAGCTGAAGGACCAGAGGGTCTTTGTGGTTCTGGAGCAGATCCCTGGCCTCCCAGGACCCACTTGGAACTGAGATATTCCCTCTAAAGATTCTCACCTGTTGGTCTGTGTTGAAGGAGTTCGGTTCCGAGTCCGACCCGCCCCGGGCTTCCCTGATTGGCCCCTCTGCCTCTGGAGTCAGAGGATCTCCTCCGGACCCATCTGGAGGTCGGGAATGTGGATGCGTCAGCGCGCGGAGGGCGGCGCGTGCGCTCCGAGGTGATCCCCGCGTTTAAAAGCGCCGCAGATCTCAGTGCGTCACAGCGAGCCAGTAGAACCAGGATCCCCGACTGCTCGAACAAAGCTCGTTTTGTTGTTCGGGTTTTCTCCTGTTTTGGATCCGGTTCGCTTCGTTCCTGGACGGAACCGGCGGCTCGGTTCGTTCGGACCGTTCGCACCAGCTGGAAGGATTTATGGAGAAGGACTCGGTCCGGTCCCTCTGAACTTTTTCTGCTCGGAGGACAAAATGAAGTCTGCAGAAGAAGGTAAGTTTTTATTTTATTTTAAAAACCAAACGTTATTATTAAACTTCCTGTCGGTTCTAGACTCTAAATCCGGACCAGGTTCGGTTTTTTGGACTTTTCTGTCACTTAAAATCGGAGCTGCGGTCAGCGCGCGCTCCTCCCAGCTGATCCGGACCCAGTGGGCGTGGTTCCGCCGGACTCGAATAACTCGAACCCGTTATTTGTGAGAATGAGCTTCCAGTTCAGATCAGACAGGACTCGTGACGTAATGACAGGAGCTGGTGTTTCTTCATCACCTCCTCCTCCTGACCTCAGGGTTCCATGTGGCTCAGCAGGGGTTCTGCAGAACCACCCAGCTGGGACCAGTCTGCACATGTTTATTTTTGGACAGGACAGGGTTAGGGTCCAGCTCTTATTAGTGGCTCCCAGCTCCGCCGGTTTGACCAGATTGTTTGAAATCTTCTGTTATAATGTTCTGATGGGCCTCAGTTTGGAGAAACACAGATTAAGTCAGACAGCTAGCTAAATGTTGTAGTGGTTAATGCTATTTCATAAACCTTAAACTGTTGATGGTCTTTATGATTAATGCAGCAGAAATGATGTCACATGACCTGAACTTGCTATTAGCTAGCTCCAATGCTAATTTCTGCTGCAAATAGCGTTGGCATTATTTTACAGTGTGTGTAAAGGTTTATAAAATGTTGTAAACATAAACTGGTATTAGTTTTTTAGCTGGTTGATCCAGTTCCAACTAATTTCTTTTTTTTTTTTGCTTATATTTTTGTCCAATAGCAAAAAATACACCCTGCTGGTGAAACATCACCAATAAACACCGTTTAGTTAGTAAATAAGATCACACATTTGTAAACAAAAACAAACTTCATGCACGTATTCTAATTTTTTTGGTCTCTACACCCAAATGTGTAGATTTTAGTAAGAACCACACGTTCAGAGCAGAATAATCTAGGTGGACACATTTTTGCATAACACCAGTTAGCTGAGGAGGAACATTGGAAGCGATTTCTTTCCCATTTTAAATGGTGTTCCTGTATAAACGTCATTACTACCAGTTATTGCTTCCTCAGTGGCCTCAGAGAAATGGAGTTTACGTCCTTCAGGACTGATGGGCTAGCAGATGAGCGTAGCCATCACTAAACTGACTGGAAGCCATCTTTAATGGTTAAGAATTCTTTATACTTTCAGACTTAAAATGACTGAAGCGCCCCAAACCAGTTGCCTGTTCTGGGCGGCGGCGCTGCTGCAGCTCTCAGGTCTAACTTGGCATCTGTCTCCTTCTCAGGGAGTAAATGTG
Source organism: Aphyosemion australe (assembly GCA_006937985.1). Classification (NCBI taxonomy): domain Eukaryota; kingdom Metazoa; phylum Chordata; class Actinopteri; order Cyprinodontiformes; family Nothobranchiidae; genus Aphyosemion; species Aphyosemion australe. The sequence continues at coordinate 220,600 of SSNS01000286.1, read as the reverse complement.
TGTTAGATCGTCATGGTAACAAACCACATCTGTTTGGCTTCCAGATGCCTTTGGCTACACGCCCAATGTCAGTCTCTCCCTCCCGCTGGGGAACTCGTGCCTCCCCTCCCAGTACCACAGCCTCCAGTCCAGCCCCACCATCTCGGTGTCTGTCACTGAACCTCAGGTGTTTGAGTCTCAGGATGAAATCCGTGCAGCTGGATTTTATTCTGGCGTTCGTCCGAATGGGCACCCGACTTTAGAGAGCCCCCGTATCGAGATCACAGCTTACGGTCAGTTTCCTGAGGAGGAGGTGGAGGAGAGCAGCCTTCCAACTGCCAAGCGCGTGAACTCCATCGGGACCCTGACCCTCCCCAGTGTCGACGGTTACCGTGACCCCAGTTGTCTGAGTCCAGCCAGCAGCGTCTCGTCTCGCAGCGGCCACTCCGACGCCTCCTACGAGTCCAGCTTTTCCTACAACTACGACAACTCACCGCAGAACTCCCCCTGGCAGTCCCCCTCTGTGTCTCCCAAAGGCTCCACCCTTGCTCTGCCAGGTGAGGGTGGAGCCTCTGGCGGCTCCCCTCGGCACTCCCCCTCCACCTCCCCTCATACCAGTATAACAGATGACACCTGGATGGGTCCTCGAGGCTCCAGGCCCAACTCCCCTTGTGGAGCCAAGAGGAAGTACAGCTTCAACGGCAGCGAAACCTCCCACAGGAGCTTCCCGTACTCCCCCAACCACTCGCCCTCTCCTCAAACCTCCCCCCGCCTCAGTGTGACAGAGGAGAGCTGGCTGCCAAACACCAACCAGTACACCAACTCTGCCATCCTGGCAGCCATCAATGCCCTCACCACGGACGGAGTGACCGACCTCGGAGAGGGGATCCCCATAAAGGCCCGGAAAACGAGTCTGGACCACAGCCCCACAGTGAGCCTGAAGGTGGAACCCGGAGGAGAGGAGCTGAGTCCTGGGGAACTCTGTCAGGATGAACTCTCTGCAAACCGATTGGCGCTCAAGAAGGAAGGCTTTGGTGGAGGCTTCCTGGACGTTCCACAGCACTCGTTCTCCTGGTCCAAGCCGAAGCAGTACGTCAGGTAAGGTGCAAAAGTACCCTACCAAAATAAAAGCTGGGTTAAATGATCCACTGTCTAAGGTCTCAGGGTTCCTTCCATGGTTTAATTATTGGAGTCATTCCCACTGTGGATCATTTATCAGTGTTCCTGTCCAGGTTCTCCTCTGAATCGATAGAGACCTTAAACAGGTGATCCCTTCATCTGCTCTTATTTTGGTAGGATACCTTCATGTCTGAGTTTAGTTAAATATTTAGTTTACCCCCCCCCCCCCCCATCTGTTTTCAGATATACTTTTATTTAATTATTTAGATTCACCTTTATGTTTAACTTTGATCCTTATTGTTTATTTTTAACAACTTTATTTGGATTTAGGCGTGGTCACTTACACGTGACTTTGTGATGTCATACATGAACGAGCTGAAAAGTGCTTTTAAATATGTTTTTTTAGTTGCAGCATTTTGGTTTGAGTTGACCGGCGGGGAAGAACATATTTGATTTATCAGCTCTTGAGCACGTCAGTGTTCTCACTCTCAGCTCTGATAAGTGTCTCTAAAATAAACCAAGTCCATGCTGAAGTGACACGTTGGACATGTCCTACAGCCCGTCCCAGCCAGCTCTGGACTGGCAGCTGCCATCCAGTTCTGGTCCCTACAGCCTGCAGATCGAAGTCCAACCCAAGTCCCACCACAGGGCCCACTACGAGACGGAGGGCAGTCGGGGGGCGGTGAAGGCTCTGGCAGGGGGTCACCCAGTGGTTCAGGTAAGACCAGAACACACACACACACGCACACACCTCCTCCCAGATCTGTTTTTGTCCTCGTCTGCGTCTCAGAGACATCCCCTGTCTGACTGGGAGACCGTAGGTATGGTTTTAGACAGAGCGGTCCACTCAGGTGGTTCCGGTCCAGACGGGGGTGACTCAGACTTTTCCATGACGTTTTGCACTGACACTCAGCAGCAAGGCCGGTATGAGCTTAGTCATGAAACCACAGTGAGCTCTGGTGGTCTGGTCCACAGGAGCAGAGCCGGCTGCAGATGTTTTTGTTATAAACGCATC
>SSNS01000286.1:119872-218206 GCA_006937985.1 Aphyosemion australe | reverse complement strand
AAAAAATTAAACTCACACACACATTTAGGCAACGGTGACCGAAGCTCAGAACCAGAAAAGTCATCTTTCTGTCGGATCAGACGGACTCGTGCTGCAGCTCAGATTGGGACGTAGGACCGGACCACAGCGGACCGTACCCAGACCAACACACCAGAACCCAAAAGATCCCAGATTTTCAGACTGTAGATTTGTTCTCCCAGAGCTTGTGAGCTGTGGAATAAAACATCTGGAACCATCCAGACATCGGTGCTCGGCTCGTGTTCCTGAGAAGGTGCTAATGATTTAATGACAGGGGTCCGGGTTCACCTCTGCTGGAGCTGCAGCTGGGAGTGTGTGTTCTCCTCAAACCCAAACTCCCCCGACTTTCTTCTGCCAGCTACCGCCCCAACCACACAGACTTCCCTTTGTTTAGGAAAGTTCCTGTGTGCACGGCTGACATCACGGCGTCCTGCGGAGGCGGCAGCAGCTAACCACAGCCTCAGACGAGAGGCGGCCCCCATTACTGAGACTTCCTGCGGATCGTCGCTCCTCTGACTGAGTTTATTCTGGAAGCTCGGGTTTTATGTTTGGCAAGCTGGAGGATGAAGAGTGGCAGAGTCTTCATCACAGCTGCTGCTGGGGGTTCAGGTTCTGTTTTAGTGTTCACATTGTCGGGGCGATGGTGGTAGAGGAGTTGAGTGCCCGTCCCGGCCCATGACCGAAGAGTTTTAGGTTTGCCCCTGACTCAGTCTGTCGCTGTGTGCTTGAGCAAGACACGTCACCCTCTTGCCTGCTGGTGGTGGTCGGAGGGACCGGTGGTGTCTGCGTACGACAGCCTCGCCTCTGTCAACTGTGGCTACACTGTAGCTCATCACCACCAGTGTGTGAATGGGTGAATGACTGGTTGTGTTGTAAAATGCCTTGGGGGGTTGGAGAACCCAAGAAGCAGAAGAAACAATCTTTTATGTGGCACATCTCAAGATAACAATCATGAGGTGCTTCACAAGAACAAAAATTAAAATAAAAATTTATTAGAAAATATAATAAAAATGGGGAAAAAAGGAAAAATGTAGATTAAAAAATGTGAAGAAAAACGTAATCACCGGATCCCGAAAGACAGAATTGGTCAAAGCTCATGAGCAGTGGAATATAGAAGGAGCTATACATACAGGGCATTTACTATTTACTAGGCTAATGCTAAATCAGGCTGTATCTGAGGGCTCTGGATGTGGAGCTGAAAGCCCCACCCACCAGGCTTCACCATGATGCCAACAGAAAAAGCAAAATTCTTCTTCTTGTGTTTTTATTGATGATAAACAGCTAACTGCTAGCCTTTATATTAGCTATCTGCAGAGTAAACGGCTTACAGCCATAAAGCAGTTGGAGAGCTGCCCCTAGTGAGCTTACCCATCACACAAAACTGTTAAGTGCGGTTTCTGGTGAGCCGACGGCTGCAGAGTGCTGTCCAGTCTGAAGTTGGTAAAGTTTCTACCTCATGAATCACTGAAATCCACTTTTAAAGGAGTAGATTAAAAACTCTTTAATGTTGCTTTAATCAGGAAAAATGTCTCATTTGTTTACTCAAATGGGGCGGGGCTTAAAACTTGAGCTGGCCACTAGGGGCGGGGCACTCGTCTCGATGAGACTTTAGCACTTTTTTAAAACGCTCTGATCTGTAATTTAGATCGTTTGAATGTTCATGTTGCTTTAGACAAAGTAATTCTGGTGTTTTATTGGGTCTCATCCGGACCTCCTGATTGGCTCACCTGTCCTCACCTGTCCTGCTCTGTCATCATGTTCTACTGATAACTAGTCAGACCGTTTTCCATCTCGCTGGTTGGAACGGACCAGACTCTTCTGGGTTTTGATCCGTTTCTTCAGCCGAAGCTGAAGCTGCTGATGAGTTTGTGTTCTGCGGGGGGTTGGGGGGGTCAGAGCGGTCGGAGTCCCAGCATTCCTCTTGTGGGTGATAATGTGAAACAGGGTGGAGGAGCGGCGGATTTACGCCACATCGTGGTTTAATTACATCAATAAATCAGAAGTATTTGCTGCAGCTTCTTTATTAAACACATGATTCAGATGAAAACGGAAACGTTTTGGTGTTTCAGCTCGGAGGCTGGATGCTTGATGCTGATAACAGGACGAACCAACCGCCCCCAGATGTTTGATTATCTGAGTTTGTATCCAAGCTGATTCAGTCTTTAGATGTTAGGGATTTTCTGAGCAAAGTCACAGATTTCCTCCTCCGATCACATGCTGTCCCTCCTCAATCCTAATCCCCCCCACCCTCCCAGATTCAGACTTCAAACATCATTAATTAAAAGTCTTCAAAACTTGTGAAATGTTTGTGATTCTATTTCAGTAACCATGGAAACCAGCATCTCTGAAGAGCGGTGGAGATAAAATTCCTCCTCCTTCAGTTTGGGTCAGAACTTAAAAACAAACAAACCCAGTTCACATCAGGTTCTAAAAGGAGGTGAAAATCAGAACCAGCTCTCTGACAGTTTTACTTAACCCTGGTTGGCTTTGGCTCGGAGAGGGGGCCTCAGAGTCACCTCGTCTCGTGTTTGCGGACCGCCACACATACATCAGAAAACACACGGATGATGACAGGATCCTGAATGGGTGCTTTGTGTTGAGATGTGTCCCCGAAGGTCTGACCCTGAAGGACCTGGGTTTGGTCCTGGAGGTGTTCTGATGGATTCTTTGTGTTCTTTTAGCTCCACGGCTACATGGAGAACGAACCTCTGACCCTACAGCTGTTCATCGGAACCGCTGACGACCGGCTGCTGAGACCCCACGCCTTCTACCAGGTCCATCGCATCACGGGCAAGACCGTGTCCACGCCGAGCCACGAGGTCCTACACAACAACACCAAGGTTCTGGAGATCCCACTGCTCCCGGAAAACAACATGCGGGCCATGTGAGTTGGACCAGAACTGAACAGAGTTGAGACAGAGCTGGTTTCATGTGTAGAACAGGAACCAGAATCTAGAGACTGTGTGAGTCCAGGTCTTTGTGCCTTTTAATAAAATCAACAAAACCTCATGAACAAAAGCAGATTATTAATAAATCTGGAGAAAATTGAATAAGGTTTTACCTAAAAACATGAGAAACACAAACTTTCTGTCTGTCTCAAGCTGCTCACTCAGATTCTAAACAACAGTTACAAAGGAGTCTCCAAAATGTCTCGAAACATTCCCGAGAGTTTCCCTACCCAAGTCTCAGTGCCTTGTTCTCGAGTCGCTGGAATTTTGTTTAAAAAGCCTTGGAGAGAAATTTACCGTCAGATAAGTCACAGTCACCCTCAGTGTCTGGAACTGGTGTGGAACTGATCTGGAACTGGTCTCAGTTTAGTTCCTGTGGGTCAGAACTTGTTGAAATGTGAAATCACTTTGGGAGGAGATGGAGACATTAAGAACATTTGGAGCTGTTTGAACAAAAGTCACAATTTGTTCACATTTACATCGAACCAGAAGAGACTCGGCCATATGTGTTCCTCCTGATTCAGTCTGACTTCAGCAAAGAAAAAAAAAACATTTCTCCAGTCACCACCAACTCCTCCTACAGGTGAGACATTCAACACAGTTTTTTAAAAACTAAACTGAGACGGTTTCCAGACGGGTTTTAGACACTCCTGCGTGTTCATAATTCCAGCAACATGAGAGCGAAGCTCAGAGATTCACAGCAGGAAACTGAGAAACTTCACAAACATTTGGAGACACTTTGGAGACTCCTTTCAGAGGCTTGTCTGTAGTCTCTCTCCAACGGTTGCAGCGAGACACCGGATTCAGGTTTCTGGACTCGAACGGACCGATCTGTGACTTTAGAGTCTTCATAAAATCTATTTGAATCTTTTTCAGAGCTTGTTTTTTCCTCTCAAATTCATTTTTGTTTTTATTCTTCAGAATTCCATAAATTTCTAAATAAAATATTTATTCAGACAAACTTCATGGACTAAAACTGATTATTTTAGGACGTCAACCTCAGCTCTCTGGAAGGAAAAAACTTAATTCTTTTACCAAATGTTAACCAAGAGGAATTTAAATGAAATCATAAATAATTTCATTCCTCATCAAGTCTTTTCCCGTAAACACAAACAGTTAACTTTTGGAGACGGACGGATCACCAGCTGTTGTTTCAGTTTTCCTCTTAAACAGACCGAGTGTTCTGGATCCTCTGGGTTCAGATCGTTTTAACCTCTGAACACAGAGATCGGATTACAGTAGAAGCTCTGAGCTGCTTCATCATTTTTCTGTTTTAATGCTTGTAACTCAGACTGTAGCCTTCGATTCACTGTTTGTTTTCTCACGGCGGATGGAATCCCGCTGACGCCAACATGTTTTATCTCGTGATTCAGAAACAGCGTCTGATAACAAAAGCTTCTCCTTCAGATAGATTTTCTCTGTGAACATTCTCCTCTGAGTCAGTATTCCTCTTCAGCATCCGTACCTGATTGCTTCACCAGAGCCCGAAGAATGTCGGGAGTGCTCAAATGTGTGCAAAAGTTGACATTAACTAGACTTTGAGGAATGCAGCGCCGAGCTGGAAAAACTGAAACAGTTTGGAAAATAAAAAGGTGGGATGAGTTCAGTAGAGATGGAGGTTAGGGTTCAGGGTCAAACACAAACAGGCTTTCTGTCATAAAAGCGTCTTTAACTCCATGTTTTCACAAACAGAATCGACTGCGCAGGAATCCTGAAGCTGCGTAACTCCGACATCGAGCTGAGGAAGGGGGAGACGGACATCGGGCGGAAGAACACGCGTGTGCGGATGGTTTTCAGGGTCCACATCACCCAGACCACCGGCAGGACCGTGTCTCTGCAGGCCGCGTCCAACCCCATCGAATGCTGTGAGTACATCTACTCATAGATGAGGTTTCTTAGGGACATCCCACCGACCCTCAAAAAGGATCCAAAGAGGATCGGGCGATACCGATTTGTAGAGCTCCGATCTGCTGATACCGATTCTGACCCAAACTTAACATGGTGATTTTCCTTTACTGGGCATTTTACACTGAATCTGAGTGTGATTTCCTGTCTAGCCCTATGTTAATTGCGAGAATTGACGCATTCCAGAAGCGGCACGCGGCAAAAATAGAACTCGATCCTGTCTTTAGTGGCGCGGTGCGGCATGCCGCTTCTGGGACGCATCTGAAAATTTTTGTTTGAATCACCCCCATAGACTAGAATGGATTCAATTTGAAGCAGCGACGTTCCACTGATGCTTCCAGTGTGCAGTGGGGTTACACAGTGATCTAAATCCAGTTAGAGGATAAAGAATCACTCATAACTGATGATCTTTGTGTGTTTTAATCCTCGTGAAAGAAGAAAACTACATTAGACTGAACTTTAGCCTACTGCTAATAGAAACTTGCTGCGTTGATGAAAACCATTTGATAAAATCACTGAATGTGGTTCATGTGACTCTGAGCTGTTTTTCTTTTGTGTTTTTGTGAGTAAAAAAGTTTTATTGAATAAACCCGTCTGACTCTCTGCACTCGCGGCGACCTCTCAGAGTTCTGGGTTGAACTCCGTGCGGTTCTGGCGCTGCCTTGGAGATTAGGTCCTAAGAGGTAAATGAAAGACGGTAGTTAAACCATGATCTCAACGTCCTGAAATAAACTATTGTTAGTTTCTGAACGTCTGCCATAAAGCAGCTGCTTTTGGCCCAACTTCACTTGGTGAGCGATAGAAGCAGAATGACAGGAGGAGGGGGGGGGGCACAGTTTTATTAATATTTTCTTTATTTTAAGTTATTTTTATGTGCTTTTTGTTGTTTGTTTGGCTTATTTAAATTATGATTAATTATTATTATTAGAAGAAGAAACTATTTTTTATGTAGCGCCTCTAAAGATTAGGTAAAAGTATGACAACAATCTTTTTAAAATAATCAAAACCATGTAAAAGATTCTCAAAGAGCACGTCAGAATTTACATCTTATATCGACTTGGATGCATCCAGCAACTCCAAGTCCAGGGTGGGGGGACCACGAGTTTAAATTCAATTATTATTTAGAAATACTAACCCAGCTCAGTGTTACAGATCTCCGATTTATTTAAAAACTGGTTTTTACTCAAAAGGTGAGGTGGACAGACGTAATCACTGAGGAACGTCAGAACGGATTCCCTTTCTGAGTCAACGCCATTCAACATGGCGGCCTCTAACTCTTACAGAGAATGAGAGTTTTCCACAACACCAACTTTTGTCATTATCATACGAGAGCGAGCTAAAGGCTGAAATACAGAATAAACCAGAAAACAACAGGATAAAAAACGTTATTGTAACAGAATAAGTTGACTAACTCTCTGCAACACCATCAATAGTATAAAAAGGAAAATAATAACTTCCTTTTCTGTTTTTAATTCAACATGAAGTCTATTTTACGTTTAAGATTTGACCGAAGCGACTATAATTTAGTTATTTCTCAACATAAACTGGCATGAATGGTGTGGAATTGCCTTAAGGAATGATGGGAACTTTATTAGATTTTGACTCTATCATGACAGAAATGGTTGTAACGGCATTAGAAAATGTGTCGTGTTGGGTTAACACCGACCCGTTACTAATAAACATCAAACTGGACTTTTCCCCTCAAACAGAATAAAGTTTTAGATGATTTTTCTGAGACGTCTCCAGTTTCAGCTGAGAAAATAAAAGGCTTCAAATGGTTTTGGAAAAACTGAGAAGATAAAAGGTTAAAAACTTGTGAGTAAAGAAAAGATTCAGCGCGGTTCTGGAGAACCTGAGTAGAAACACGAAGCTTGTGTTTGTTTCAGAGGTTCTGGTTGGTTTGCAGCTCAGAGAGAATCTGTTTGGTGGTTCAGACTCGGCCTGGATGCTCCGGTCTGCATGGGGAGTGGGTGTGTGTGAGCCGAGCGCTGATCCCGGTGTCTGCTTTCCTCCCACAGCCCAGAGATCGGCCCAGGAGCTGCCACTGGTGGACAAGCAGAGCCTGGAGACGGGTCCGGCCTGCGGGGGGGACAGGATGCTTCTGGATGGGCACAACTTCCAGCACGACTCCAAGGTGGTGTTTGTGGAGAAGGCTCAAGGTAACGCAGGAGTGTGTGTGTGTGTGTGTGTGTGTGTGTCCCTCCCTCCCTCCCTCCCTCCGCTGGAGAAACCCCTCCTCCTCCCCCTCAGATTATCCTCCACGCTGCCAGAGAGCCACATGTGGAGCGCATTAATACGCCATCATTTTAACCTCGTAGATTTACTTTTGCAGAAGTTTCCATTGCTTGTTGGATCAAACGCAGCGTGTGTGTGTGTGTGTGTGTGTGTGTGTGTGTCCTGCTGGAAGCTGCTGACTTCTCCCAGATGTTGAGACGTCGTTTACAAAAGTCATTTCCTCGATGAGCTGCGGCGGACCCGTTTGGGTCGAGCGACGTAAACACAGTGATACCATCAGAACCGCGACTCATTCAGGGAAAAAGAGGGAAGCCTCGTGTTTCCTTCTGTGGCTCCGTATCTGAGAATCATAAAAAAAGATGACCTTTGATCCCATAAAAACCTGACATCATCACTGACACTCTAGCCGGGGTCGTGGTGCATTCTGGGATACACAAACAACCAAGGCCTCTTGTGGATGCACATGAGACACGTCTCACTGACATTTGGGTAGTCTGTGTTTTAGACTAGTTTGGGCCCCGCCCACCAGACACATCTGATCAATCAGCAACCTGAACGTTCTCCAGCAGTTTCCTTTAAGTTGAACCCATCAGCTGAGTTGGACCGGAGGAACTGGACTTTAGGGTAAAACCGGCTCATCCCTTGAGTTAGGAAGTAACTGAAAACCTATAGAAGTTCTGGTACCAGGACTGAAACTGGGAACTGATTCGGTACCCCAGGTCTGACTACTGGATCAGGAGTTTTATACTGGGCTGTATTTACAGCTGGTTCTTTTGGGTTCAGAACCCGACCGTCTTTAGGACCTCCTGATGGGCGTGCTCTCCTTGTTTTGGATGAGGGTTTCCCCACATCTGGCTCCAGCCTCAGATTCCTGGGCAATCCTTCCATGGAAACACCCTAAAGCCAGGCTTCCACAACACCACCTCCTCCTCCTCCTCCTCCATCCTTCCAGGGCTCGGTCCAAACCCGCCTGTGCCACCAGCTCCCAGTTCATTAGCTGTGTAAGCTGTGAGCTCCCTGTGGATCTCCTGCACAGCTGCTCTCTCTGTAAACACACAGGAAAACAGATCCGAGTAGAGACGTCAGCGCTCCCGCGGGAGAAACCCGACTAGTAGCAGCACAGCAAGAAAAACACGTCAAGCCGATCAATCAGAACAGGAGCTGGATTCTGCAGAACCTCTGAGCGGGTCGTGGTCCTGCAGCGAGTCGTTTGTTTTTTTTTCTGAAATCCTCTCGAGTTGATAAACGAGCTTCAGCAGAAATGGTTTGTGTTTGTTTGAAATTCAGGAAGAGACATTACACACACACACACACACACACACACACACACACACACACACACACTTCCATATTCCTGTTGTTGCTATGCATGAGTCATGCTGAAGGAAATCCCTGTTTCTAATGGACACACACACACACACACACACCGTTCCGGCGATACCATCAGTTTCTCCTGGTTACAGCCAATCAGGAGGCAGAGACTAGCCTACGACCTCGGCGCCGCTCGCTCCAGCCTGTAATCTGAACCAGACCCATCTCACCTGGCTCTCCTTGGGCCCGGTTCTGTCTCTGATCAGTCAGCTGGTCCGTTTAGGAGACGAAGGCCCAGCTGACCTCCAGTCAGCTGATTGAAACATCTCACAGGTGTTATTAGGACCTGTTTTTATGAAACATAAATGACCTTTTCTGTAATTGATGGCTGAATTATTTTATCTTTGATGTTTTCTATAATGATGTCATAGGAATGTGCTTTTATTTTGCAGTAATGTTTGTTTATTTTGAAGTTTTATACCAAACCTTTGAGAATCTCGTCAGTTTTTTCTCCTCTAAACTGTTTATTGTACTTTTAAACTCTCCTCTGACTTTTTGGGAGCACTCACTGTTATTTTAGTCATTTTGGTAAAGATCCAGAGTGAGATCCTCTCAGAGGAGAAAACCCAAATGAAAAGAACATTTTAGCGTCTGGCCAGCTGTGGTGGCTTTGTCTGATCAGTGGGACTGCACGGCTGTTTGTGTCGGAGCTACAGATGTTAAAGTAACCTGATCCTGCTCCGTCGTCTCTGGAGTTTCATTTAAAACTCACTCACTCACACTCCCACCCACTCGCTCGCCCGCCCACTCACTCACTCACTCACTCACTCACTCACTCACTCACTCACTCACTCACTCACTCACTCACTCTCCCACCCATTCGCTCGCCCGCCCATCCCACTCTCCCACCCGCTCGCCCACCTGCCCGCTCACTCACTCACTCACTCACTCACTCACTCACTCACTCACTCACTCACTCACTCACTCACTCACTCACTCACTCACTCACTCACTCACTCACTCACTCCTGCTTCGTGTGGACCGTTGCTATGGAAACGTGATGTCTGCTAAAAGTGGATGGGTACTGGTTTTATATGCTGGGTTGGTTCTGGGGACCCGTTCTTGGCCCAGTTGTTGTTGGAGGTCGTCCAGCTGAGCGCCTCGAAGCAGAAACCAGATTCTTGTTCGGGGTAAATTGGTGGGAGGAGCTCTGGAGACCGGAGCTTTTGATTGGACCGGTGCAGGCCCCGAACAGATGTTGCTCTAGAACTCTGGAACATTCTGCGGTTATCAATCTGTGGTTATCAATTATCCAAGAAGCTCTCGACAAACAAAAGCATCCCACACATTCATCTTTTAAAGAAGCTGTTGAGAAATGTCCTGGCATTAGACGGGTCCGGAGCCCAAACCGCTGGTGTGGGTGAGCTCCACTCCTGGAGACGTTCCTGATGTTCAGCCAGAAACCAGAGGGAAAAACAGAATTCCTGCTTAAAGAATTAAACCATGTTTCAGTGAAACTTCATAAAATCGTGTTTCAGCTTCAGGTTGTTTAAACACTTCCTGTTGATCTATGAGTTCACTTCCTGTTAAACACGCTTTTTATTCATTTGTTTGCATTTAACTTTATTTATTTTTATTTGACAGCTTCCCAATAAACAAAATCATGCTTTTATCTATTTATTTTAAATTAAATTTAAATTGGTATTTCATGAGACTTGTATAGTTTATTTTGAAAGGTCAAGGTCACATTCAGTTCTTAATTTTATGATTTTTATTGAATCGTCACATTTAAACTAAAAGCTGTATTTTCTGTTGAAATGCGATGCTTATTTACTTGTTTGTTGTTGTTTTTCTTTTTAAAAACTTTTCATTTTTAAAACAATTCCTAATTACTGAATTCTATTTTGAAATTATCCATTTTTTCATCTTAGGAAACGTATTTATTGCTCATATATAACATTTTTTTAACTTTTAAAATATTATTTTTAATTTTTATGAATTGCATTTTTGAAGAACTCCTAGGATTTGTTGCACGTGCATGTGCCTGCAGCGTGCGTGTGCCTGCAGCGTGTGCGTGCCTGCAGCAGGCGTGTGCCTGCAGCATGCACAAGCCTGCAGTGTGCGTGTGCCTGCAGCGTGCGTGTGCCTGCAGCGTGCGTGTGCCTGCAACGTACACCAGATGATAAAGTTCATGCTTAACTTTCAGGCTCCACTTTGTTATTTTTATCTTTTCTCATAAAGTTGAACTCCTGAGAGTTTTGCAGTTAGTTTTTTTCACTCCATCCATAAAAACACAACCTAAACCTAAACCGCCATTTGCTGCTTCATGAACTTTATTTATTTTCTGAGAGTTTTTATCTGACCGGGTTTTTTCTTCCAACCTTCAGTTTGTTTATAATGAATCATGTGGGAAAAGCCTGTAAAATCCCCTCAAATATTTACTACAAATAATAACTCCTGCTCGTTTAAATCCAACGTGAATTTTTGTTTTCCAGTTTCAACATTATTTCCACAGCAGGTGGATCAGAACCAAAATAATTCTGGATCATTAAAACAACCTGAGTGAGTCTGGAAACAGTTCATGTCGCTGTGGAAACTTTTAGATCCTAATTGGTTCTTTTAGTTGATGAGAGTGACGTGATTTTGAGCGGGTAGGATTCCTGAGGTCTGATCAGCTGATTCAGGTAGCTAAGACCCCCCCCTCCTGTCACTAAGACCTCTGCCTCCTGTCGGTTCCGAGCCAGAGTCCCATCCTTCTGCTGTCAGTCCGATTTAAACGCTTGACTTATCAGAACCTCCTGTTGAACAACAGTGGCTCTTGCTGATTCCTTCCCTCCTAAAGTTTTAAGAGGCTCCACTAACGAGGCACCGCTAACGAGGCTCCACTAACGAGGCACGGCTAATGAAGTCGAGATTTTTCTGTGTTTTTAATGAATTGGATGTAGATAGTTTCACTCACTGGACCATGATCAGTTCTATAGCTGCTGGGAAAACTTCTTTAATGTGGCATTGGAAATAAAAATGCAGAAAAAAACAATTTACTGGAATAACTGAAGAAATTCAGGCAGAACGACGGGATGCTTCCAGATTTTAGATTAATGATCCAAGCAGCTGTTGGGATTCCGACGTTTCCAACTCTCTCTCCTCTCTGGGGCGAGTTTATATGATGCTAATGCTAACGGCTAATAAAACCGGGTCAGTTCTAATCTCTTTTTCTGTGGTTCTGTTTTTCAGATGGTCACCACCTCTGGGAGACCGAGGCCAAAGTGGAGAGAGATGCTTCGAAGCCCGTAAGACAGAATCAGCCCAAGCTAGCGACTGTTAGCATTACACGCTAACTACATTGCATTCATTCATCCAAAACTCAGCAGAATATTTTCCATTTTATAATCAGCTCATTTTATACCAGAGGACAAACATCTGGTTTTTATTAATATTCCAGTTAAACACAAATTTAAAACCACTGCAAACAATCTCAGTCAGAAATAACAAGACTCCATTAGTTCAGATAGTTTCATGAGCTTTTCTTAGATTAATTTATAGTTATAGAAGTTGTCAGGTCCTCATTCAGTTTGTTGTATAATTTACCTGAGGTTCACATCTGCTTTAATGTTTGTTCAGAAAACGTTTGGAATCACATTTCCTCCTGATTTTTATCCAAGCAGCTTGATTTGTGGAATTACGGAACAATAATGGGAAACATTTCATTTTAATGTGTTGATTCAAAAATACCAAACCAAATTAATGCTAAAACAGATTACAAGTGACAAAGTTTGCCATTACTGCTGACAACCCTTGTTTTTATTAGCATCATTTTGTATCAGTGTTTACTTCACGAGTCTCTAATAATTTTGTGGGTAAGAAGTTTGGGAACCGCTGACCCACAACTTTGTTAGGAAATTAGCACAAAGCTAATGAGCAGCATGTTCAGGCTAACAAGCTACTAAATTAAATGAGTTTTTCTGACTCACATTAGCATCACTTTTTTTACAATTAGCATGTAGAAACTTAGAGGCCAATAGACTTCAATAGTGTTCAGTACTAGCGCATCCAAGCTAACATTGCTAGCAGCTAATTTTCTTCTATTTAGCTAACATTTTAGCGATATGCTTACTGAAGTAAAAGACACCCAAAAAATTCTTTTAAAATGAGGCGGCTTCTTTAAAGGAGTCATCACCTATAATACCGTGGATATCTACATCCTATTATAGTCTTTTAGACCATTAAAATAAATTGTATTGGAAAAAGAAATTAAAAATGTGCTTTTTTGATAATTTTTTGTAAAGGGCATATTTTCTCGCGAGATCACACGCGATATTTCGGCTGTCTCGGACGCACGCAGCACTGAGGGGCGCGTTGATTGGTGGAAGGAAGCAGAAAGCAGCTTCAGCATCTTGCGCCAAAATAACAAAAGTTATAACTGAACCCGACCTGGCAGTGACCTACGGGATCCAACCGTGTATGTACGAGCCCTCGCCTCGTGCGTAATGGCGCCCTCGCTTGTTGAGTTGGGACAAAGCAAGCTAACAGCCAGGCATCGGCTCTTATGCTGTTGTGAAGATGGAATACACAAACCGAGTGGAGTTTTGTTTCCCATAACACGGATTATAACATGAGTCGTCAACGGTAAGACATAATTTATGCGTTTCACGTTATGAAATGAGCTTTGTTGTGCTGGTTTGTTCGCTGCTGGTTCATATTTGTTTATATTCGGCCTTCGTGCCGACATATAGGCTAATCTCGTTTTGGAGTGCGCGTGCTCGTGGGGTGCATGTGAGCTGCTTGAAGAAGGCAAGATTAAACAAACGCTTCAATGTTAAAAATCGGCTTCTCAGACAGTGAAAAATCATTAGGAAGCCATTATAGACATTTTTTCAAGTGGAAAAGTGGAGATTTCAGGTGATGACTCCTTTAATACATAGACTAAAGTTAGTTTTTATTGAATGTTGTGTTTTTCCTGATTCTTAGTGAACGCTAACAGCAGAAAAACAGATTAGGCCAAACTAACTGGTGGTGGAGCCATTCTGAGGTGCTGCACCTGCTCCAAGTGTCTAACCATTATAAACTCACATTGACAACTGGGACCCATCTGTCTGCTGGATCAGACACCCCCACCCCATCCCAGTCTCCTGGATTAGGCCCATTTTAAACAGCGACTCTGCCACGACCTGGTTTAACCTCTTCCACCTGAGGAGCAGTGCTTTGGCTTATTTGTGATAAAATATGGGAAGATTTCACTAAAATATGTTCCTCTGTTTGTTCTTCTGGCCACGTTTCAGACGGAAATCCCTTCAGAAACATCTTTGAACAGGTAGAAACTTTATTTCATGAATGATTAAAATCAATTTCAGAATAAAAATGAAGAGTTAAAAAAATTTTTGGACTTGCTGATCCTGACCCAACTACCTCAAACAAACCTGGGTTTTTGTTCCTTAAAAAGCTGTAGAATCAGAGTTCAGGAGAGATGTTCTCAGCTGTGTTTAGCTACCGTGCAGCAGCGAGAACACAGACACCCGTTGGGCTGAACCTGAGAACTCTCAGCAGGGAGTTCTGCTGAGGAAATAAACCATCCAGACTTCAGAGGAACTTTTCACTCAGCAAACACCCAGACTTCTCTCACCGGAGCGCTCCGTCTCTCTGAGACTCTTTCATTCCAAATAACATCCAGATTTTTAGGGTTTAGGGGGTTTTTGGGCCTAGAAAAACAAATTGCTCCACAAGAACCAGGACGACACTTTGGTTCTGATCTAAACCTTTTCCAACCTTAGTTTTTCTTTCTGAAATTACCTTAAAGCTTCACTAAATGATTAGACATCGTACAGATTCAGACGTTTCCATTATTCATTGAAGTTTTTCTCTTGACAGTGATCCATAAATTTCAGTGTTAAAAGTGTCAAAGGTTCAAACAAAAACGACTTGTTTTCATTTAATTTCAGATGATTTAGAACCACAAACCTCAACATCCCATCAGGAGTCCTGGCATCAGTGGTTAGAAAATCTGTTTTGTCTGCATAGTGATGCAATCAGATCAAACCAGACAGCAGTAAATAAAGAGAATTTAACAAATGGGTCCCGAGTGTGGAGCCCTGAGTGACTCCACCAGAAGACACTGTCTCACCCAGCCTGACTGTAAAAGTTCAGTGGAATAATAAAATCGAGTTTCAGATTAAACACATTACAATTTTTTTACCTATTGTTCCTGGATGAGTGTCACAGAAAAAACTAAAGATTATAAAGTGACGCTAATCGTTTAAAGTTTTACAGAATCTAAGATAATAGAACGATTATGGAGATTCAGTTTTTAACCCGACAGACAATAAAACTTATACACAAAACAAACTAGAAAAATAAATAAAAACATGAAAAGAACCAAAACAGAACCTTCAATTTTTGTAACGATTTTCTGTGTTTGTTCCAGAACTCGCTGCTGGTTGAAATCCCTCCGTACCGAAACCAGCGCCTCTCCACCCCTGTCCACGTCAACTTCTACGTCTGCAACGGCAAGAGGAAACGAAGCCAGTATCAGCGCTTCACCTACGTTCCTGCCACAGGTAAACATCTCGTATGGCCAATCACAGATGCTCAGGTGGTGTTTCCGTGGTAATGGGCCAAACCACAGAGGGCAACAGTCACATTGCTGGTTCTAGGGGTGGGGCCACTGGGGTATTGCTGAAATCAGATTGGCCCCTGAAGTGCCTCTCACTCATCTGTCCTTTGCGTGATGATCAGATTATAGGTGGGTGCAGTTCAAAGTCTAAACACTAGTGGCGCTAATTAGCCAAATAACATTTTGGGTGTTTTTTCACCCACAAACATCCTTTAAACTGAAAAATGAAAACAATGCTGAAATTCCTCAAATGCTGTGCGTCTTATTTTTTTGGTCTATGTTTGGTAAAAATGCTTGTAAAATTAAATTAAAGTGTTTCAAAATGGCGTGGGTGGTGAAATGTATCTACCTTACCAAAACTGAGGATTGTGCCTAATACTTGGCCCCCCTCATGGCCCCTTGATGACCCCATAATCAGAAAAATCCTAGATCCGCCACTGCTTTAAGGAGGTTCAAACTTCAGATAGTTTCTATAAATAATAAAAACAAAACAAATTTCTTTAAAATAATTCAGAATATTGGTTGGATTTTTTAACAAAACACATCAGCGGTTTCTGAAACTAAATGTTTGGTTCCAAAATAAATGAACCTGTTTGGGTTTTCAAGGTTCTGACCTTCTGTTTGTAACGTGGAGGCGAGGAGCAGGTTTTACACCATCAGTAACTAAATAAAGAACAATCCTGCTGTTGGTTGAATGTTCTGGATCATAAATAAATAATCCCACCGCCTCGTTAATGTCCAACGAATTTCCTCTTTTATTGGACTTCTGACATTTGTTGAACCCAGAAAACTGGATTCAATCAGGCAGTAAAACGAGTTTCGTCTCCAAATGAAAAACATCCCTCCGGTTTTTGGGTTTGTTTCACTTCGTTCAGTCTGCTCTTTGTCTTTGTTTCTCAGACTAATTAGAAACATCTTGGTCAGGGTTTCACTTCTGAAGACGAGCCGTTCGTCTGGTGGTTTGTTTGGGAGGAACAAAGCAGCACTTTTATTCCCTCCATGTAAAAAGAAATCTATAAACTCTGTTCTTTTCCGTACCTGCTGCAGGGTGGGGGGAGCAGCCTGGGAAAGGCCTGCTGAATAGAGAACCTTTTGCCAAGCTAAATATAAACACGGACCCACCAACTGAAATGTAAAAACCGCTGCTAATTGCGCTCCAGCCTTGGAGTAAAAATCCAGTGGGTGGTTCAAAGCTGTGATTCAGCTGCAGAGGCCCGGCCCTGAGCGTGGGCGGTGGAGCGCCCCGCCGTCAAAGTGGAGCATTGTCCTCTGGACTGGGGTGGGGCGGGGGGGTTCTGGACAACAGGCTGGGTTTCCCAAAGGGTGGGGCTAAAAAAGCAGTTTGACCTGACAGCAATAAGAAAAGAGGAATCAGAGGTGGAAAACGACAATCTTTCACTTCTTTTTTCATGAGTGAAAACAACTTTGCTCAGCAGCTGCAGGTGTTGCACTTCATTCGAAAACAGATTTATTTTGGGAAAAACCATTTTCACACACCGGAAACCAAGCAGCATAGGCTGTTTAGTGGTGAAACAAACGTTTGCAGTTCTCCTGCTCCTTTCTTTGCATACGGTATCCTCCAGAGGCAGGCTCACTTCCTGCTAACAAACCCAAAATAGGGGTGCGCATGCTATTTTAGTCCTGCGGTCGGTGTTTACTATGTTTGCATGATTCCTTTTTACAGCTGGTAACTGCAGAAGCTTCACTGATGCATTACACATCACTCCTTCAGTCTCTTTAGGTTCTTTTTGGACCAAAAATAAAACAGTGCGAGTAATTTACAGATTCCGTTTCAGTTACACATCATTATAGTAAACTGAGTTCGAGCCTACTTCTAAAGTAATCAACCACCTTTTCTTTGCCAGGACTTGTGTAACAAAACCTCTGATATAAAACCCAAGATATATACACATTGCTGACAAACACATTAAAATCTGTGATCTAAACCTTTACTGTGACTCTGAGTAAATAACCAGAGTAGTGGTGTACCACAGGGTTGAGTCCTCGGGCCCTTTGTGTTCTTTCTGAGCCGGTTGTTCATCTCTATGCAGACGACACTAAGCTGTGTTTGTAAGACAATAAATCTTTCAAATTTGTTTGTTAGTTTTTCTTTAAATAATAAATATAGAAATAAAATATGTCAATTTGATTCAGAATACACAAAAACCCTCTATTTCAGTTAAACTGAAACACTTTCAAAATAAGAGCCTTCTGTTTGCTTTCAGAGGAGTCCACGATGACATCATCTCTTCTTGTTTTAACTGTTGATGGTGACATCTGAAAGTCTTTGGCCCGTTTTTCTAGAAGAAGTCAGATTTTCCATATTTTCCTTTTCTAAACACGTTTTTGTGAATATTTTAAGAACTTGTGGCGCTTCGGCTCAAACAGAGACGCTCATTGATGAGTGTTAGTGAGGCAGCGAGCCTCCTGACCACAAACCGACCCACTCAGACGTTCAGGAAGTTGTTTTCTCATGCAGCTTTTCCTCTCCTCTTAGTTCCAACAATAAAGACGGAACCACACGACGACTACGACGTTCCTCTGATGTGCACGCACCACGGCTCCGGCCTGGCCCTGCACCCAAAGCCATTTTACCCCCCGCCGGCCATAGCCCCGATGATCTCCAGCCTCCAATCTGCTGTGGGCGGGGCTTACTCCGCCAGCCAGCAGAGGCTGACCCCCAAGCCCATCTCACTGACCCCCACCTCTCCGAGCACAAGCCCCAAACTGCACGACCTGTCGCCGCCGCCCTTCTCCAAGTGTCCCCCGCAGCCTCAGATCCCTCACGTCTCCATCATCCAGGAGACTCCGGGGCGTTACCAGCCCTCCAGCTTTTTTCCGCACAGCAGCTCATCCTCTCCTGCAGCCTCGCAGCCCTCCACCCCAACCGAGGTCCCCTTCTCCTCGCCACATGTCGTTACTCCGGCCCAACCGGTCAGTGGCAGCACGGGTTCCAGTTCCCAGCAGCTTCCCAAGGTGCTGGAGAGCGACCCGTCCTCCCTGCAGGAGGACAGCAGCCCCCCCACACAGGCTGTCAGCATCAAACAAGAACCACAAGAACTGGACCAGATGTACCTCGATGATGGTGAGAAGAAACTTCTTCTGTTCTTCATAAAATAACAAAATAAGACCCAACTTATCAGGAAAGTGAAGCTTAGAAAACAAGTTTCTTATATTGTAAACATTTTACTTGTTTTAGATCATAAACATGTAAAATTATTTAAATAAAGTTTATGATTTATGGTCAGGAAAATAAAATCAGATGTTTTAAATCCAGAATCAGTCTCTAAAAAATGTTTCAGACTTAAATTAAAACCTAAATAAATGTTAGAAGATTTTATTTTCTCTAAATCAGTGTTTAGGCTCAAACTTTACTGGTTAAACTTCTCTTTAACTGGATCTGAAATAATCCTGAAAAACTTTTCATTTCCTGCTGAAACTCTTTTAGAGTTGGGATATTGTGTTTCAGAAGTAATCAGAGTAAAGTCGTAGCTGAAGCGGGCTGAAAATGAAGCCGGTGTGTTTTTCTGACACCCTGAATGTCAGACTGGATGATCTCAGCGCTCCGGCTCTTTGCTGAGGTCTGGGGGCCACGGCAGTGATTGGGAATAAATTGGATAAATGATCCTGGTCTCTGGTAAGAGAAACATTTTGTGGCTGCGTGTGAGAGAGAGGAGCCGAGGAGATGAAGAAACACTAACCAGCAGCTATCAGCGGCGCTTTGATCCGTCACCGGAGCTCCAGCTGAGCCGTCTGGTCGAGCTTCCTGATGCTGGGCCGCAGACTGCAGAACGTAGACGGATCCCAGACACTTCCTCGGAGCAGCCTGAGTAAATACTTCTCAGCTCCGTCTGCGGTAAAACCGTCTGCAGCTGTGAAGTAGATTAGTCTCTAAGAGACCATCTGATGAAGTAACCATATTAAAGGGGACGTATCATAACGCTGTCATTTGGCAACGCCCACTCATCCCCTGACTGGCTGCTATGAGGTGGTGGTGTTAGGGAGGGGCTTGGAGTAGAGCCGCTGCTCATCCAGCATTGACAGGTGCTGGGGGAGGGGTTTCTATGATGCTCCTGATTGTGACATCACAAACTGGACTTTTTGAAACGACTCCTTTTAGGTGCATAATTCCTGAAACCAACCACTAACAGGAAATGAATGGTTCCAGGACTCATCCCTGAGGAACACCGTTGGTTGTTCTACCTGTCTGTGCAGAGATCCACTCAACAGAACCAGATTAAACCCTGCAGCACTTCATACGGGCACCAGCTGATTAGTCTTTGATTCACTGTTGCTCGAACATCAGAAAGGAGTAGAACTCTCCTAAGGTCTGGGACATTCTCAGAAAAGTATTTTCATGGTTTCCTCTAATTTTCTCGAGAAAACATAAAATATATATTTTTAAAGTTCGTCATAAAAATGTTTGTTTATGTAAATTTTGCACCAGAATCTGAAGATAACCACACCAGTTTTATCTGCTCACCTTGAGGTTAAACTTTTATGTGATTTTTCGTGGCTCTAACCAGAATCCCACGGACGTCTGGTGTTAACCAACACGTCTGGTTTTCTAACAAACTCGTCTTAATTATAATTATAATCCTCTCAGCTCTGTCTTTGACCTCCGTGAACTTGTTTTTATTATTTGAGTTTAAACTCTTTCAGCAGGTTTAGTCTTTAGTCGCTCGTTTTCTCAAACGTTGCTAATAAATCAGGTTTTTTCACCGTTGTCCTAAAAGAACCCGTCTGCTGATGGAAAGTGTGAGTCGAGCCGTCTGGCTGCAGGATTTAGAGCCCCACAGCTGTGTGTGTGTGTGCTGACTGCAGAGGTTTTCCTGCTCCTCACTGGCTCTGATGGAGGCCGTTATTCCGAGCTGCTCTGAAGGAACGTCGTTTGGGATTGGGATCAGAGCCAAAACATTCTGACAGCCTGTTGTGGTCTTGTTAGTTGTCAGAAGAGACTGGGACTGATTAGAGGGAAAGTGTCTGACTCCATTAAATCTGTCAGATTTTTAACAATATTTTACAAAACTACAAATCTAAAGGTGTGGTTGTAAATTCTGTAGCTTCTGAACGTTCCAGCTGGAACCAGGAAGGAGGAAGAACTTTGACTTGTTTTATGACATTAAATGATATTTTGCAAACAAGAAAAAATAACGTTATTAATCCCAACAGAAGACATGTATTTCTGCAGCAACAAGAAGATAAAATTATGAGATTAATTAAAAATTAAATTGAAACTCTTAAAATACAGTTTTGTCTAAATCATTTGACTCTAGAACAAAGTTGAGTCAAAAGGTTCTAAAAGGAAAACTGAATCATTTCTCTTCGGTCTGTCGGGATCTCACGGAGAATCAGGGAGTTTCTAAAGTGTCCCAAAACATTCTCCAGGATTCTCGACATCCTCTCATGATTCTCAGGGATTCACTGTCGGGTCAACAAAGTTTAGAAAATTAACAAAAATATTTACAAGAGAAAGTTTCTCTCAAAATAGTCTAAGCAACGTCTCGGTTTAGTTTCTGAGAGACAGAAATGAGACGACTCTGGGAGCAGTTTGAGACCAGACGGTGAATAAGATCAGGACAAGCTAACAAATTCAGACATCATTGTTAAATATCCAACAGTCACTTCACTAAATAAGATTTGGGGGGAATAAATCAAGTTGGTATTTCTTCATTTTAATGTTTGCAAATATTTTTGGGGGAATTTAGTGTAGAATTAATATGGTTAATAGAGCTATAAAACTACCAACAAAGCACATAAACACCCGATCCTGGATTTTAAATAAAGTTTCAGTATTTTTGGTCTCTGATCAGCTTCTGATGGATCCTTCGTCCCATCGGTTCCTACGGCATCGTTCTACCACCGCCCGGATACCGTTGACACATTTCAGCTCCTAATCTGGCAAACAGCACCGTCCTCCTAGTGGAGTATGTTTGTGTGTGTGTGTGTGCATGCATGCATGCATGTGTGTGTGTGGGGGTGGTATCAGTCAGCACCAGCTCCTGTTGGGCAGGAAACCAGTTCCTGGATTACTTCATATCAGACCAAACCTTTCCTGCTGTCGGACTCAAATGAACTCGACTAACAGAAAAAGTCTGAAGTTAAATAGATTCTTGGTTTTTTTATCTAATTTTTAAAAAAAATTTTATTTGCACATTTCAAATGCTGCCTAGTTTTCAGAACCTTTGGGAGGAGAGACGATGCTTAGTATTTGTTATTTTGTAAATATTTTCCAACAACTTTTGACCTTTGGTGACTTACAAAGTATCTTAGTTTGGGTTGTTTGGATGTTTTAAATGGTAAAGGGCCTGTATTTGTATAGCGCCTTCTTGGGGTGTTCAGTACAGTAGAGGTCAGTTTATTCCGTTATGAAACACCTGGTGCCCTGACAGGTTTACCTGGTTATGATTTGTGCAGTGGTCATTCAAAAAGCCTGGTCTGGAAATAAACAGAGCAGAGGAGAATGCTGTAAAAGAAGAGGTCCAAGCACAAAGCCTTGAGGCACCTCTTTAGCACCACAAGACTCTGCATGAGTGACGTATAACACCATCAAACACCATCAGACGTACTGTGCTGTCCATTCCTTCGGTCATTGGCACATCCTGATGTCTTCTTCACTCCCACCAGCGTTTGTTTCCTGTTTGTGTCGCTATAGGCTAACCGGAAGAATGCTGACCTGAAAGGGCGCATGTCACCCCCTACCGTCGCGGAGTGGAACACACTATTAGCTCGATTAGTGCCATAGCTCGACTTAGATGTGCATGTAACCGCACTGACTGGTTCAGATACCGTTTATTTATACCGCCGTGGTCAGCTATGAGAGACATAGTGGTGAATCCAGAAGAAACTGGAATTCTGATTCCTGGACGATGTTGAGGAGGTCTGACCTCTCCAGAACTTACAGTCCAGCTCTGAATCAGAACTCTTTCAGAGAATTTCTCACCTTCAAGAAGCGGATCAAAACATCTCCCAGATGGATCCATTGTTCTGTGTGAATTGAGAAAGCAAATCCTTTTCCTGGGAAGTTCTTGGTTGTTCTAGCTCCCACCGTTACGTTTCTGATTGGTTTGAAGGGAACGTCGTCGTGTTTGAGCTTGGCGATGGTGTAAAATCCATCAGCAGCAGAAGCTTCTCTTTAGCAGATCGATGTGACCTGAATGACACGGATGGCGCTCTGATCCTGGACCTATTTTAGGCCTTTATTGCAAACACACTTAGGGATCAATAGACTGACTTTTTCAATTAGAGCCTCCACATTAAATGTGGCGGCTCCGTGAAAAGTGGGCCATGGCGACGGACGCTCAAACACAACTGTAGTTAATCTGACATTTAGATTCACGTCAACTTCTTTTCTTTTAAACATTTGTCGGATACGTTGTTTGTTGGAGGCTTGAGGTCCGTTTAGGGAGGACGGAACACTTTTATTAGTTTGTTTTCCACTTTTCCAGCCTCCTGTGTTCTATGTTTGTTTTTTATGAAGGGAAATGAGTGGAATTCCTGCTCGGAAGTGTCTGTGGGTCACAGGTCACCAGGGGAACGCCGCCCCGCCTAACAAAGAGAAACTGGAAGTTCTAATGATGAAAATCCTGTTTTCAGGAAGAGGGAATTCCGCCAGACCAGATTCCAGGCCTGTTTCCTCTCATAGAAAAGCTGAAGCAAAACATGGATTATTCCAGATTAAATGAAACATTAGAGAGAGAGAAACCGACTGTTTGTTTCTCTGCTCCGGTCGGGTCGGGGATCATCTCGGCTGATAAGAACAGGTAAACAAGTGCACCTGGACCCAGCAGAGGTTGCATCATCTCTCCTGATAAAATACATCTGGGGATCTTGGAGTCAATCTATTAGTCCGACTCGCAGGAAAAACACCCACATCGTCACTTTTAATTAGCGGTTCTCAGGTCGGCGTGTTTTTCTCATGGTTTTCATTTCGACCTTCAGAAAATAAACAGAATCGGCTCAGAGCAGACTCTGCAGATCCGTCCGACTCGGATCTGGAGGATTTTCCTACAGATGTGAGTAAAACATCTGGAATACTCCACATCTAAAGAGATTTTCCTCTGATTGGCTCAACAAAAACATCAAAAACTAGCTTTTAGAGCAAATTATCATCTAAATGATAGAAAACAACCAAACATCAAACAATAAATAATTAAAAGTTATGAAGTATTTTTGACCTCAGATTAAATTATAAAATAAAAAAGTAGAACAAGTCAAACATGTCTGTTTTCTCCTGAGTTTAATTCAGGTGAATAAATTTAATCCTGTTTCTAAATTATAATAATCTCAGTCTGGATTTTGTTCATCTTTAAGCTGAAGAAAGCAGCTGAACCTTGTATTTATTTATTTCCACTCAGATGGACGATAAACATTTTGTTTCTGATAAAAAATGATATTATTGTGACTCCGTACATGACCAGTAGGTGGCAGCGTTAGACACAGCACACCAGAGGCCCCTGATCAGGGTTCTGTGGATCCAGAACCAGGTTCTGATCCGTTTGTTAAAGCTGCAGCTGTTTTTATCTTATGACATAAAAACAAAAATTGGTTTTATTTTTAAAAGTCTCGACATTTAACCTGCTTTAGCTCTGAGGTTTGGGTCCAAAACCAAATGAAAGATGAACCAAAACCTGAAAGGAACTTGATGGACGTCAGTTTTCTGCTTCTGTTGCCTTTAAAACATTCCGAGTTAAAGTCCGGTCTTCTTATTCCTCAGGAGCTTTTCCATGTTTGTGTCTGAAGGAAAAACTGAATGTCTCTTCCTCTCTTTTCCTTTCAGTCAATGAGATCATCAGGAACGACCTGTCCAGCATCTCCGTCCACAGCCACGCGTAGCTCCGCCTCCACGCCAACTCGACGGTAGCGGGAATTTTAAAAGGGAAATTCTTTTTGACACGATGCTTCACGGCAGGAAGCAGCAAGAGGAAATGTAAATGTTGATTCCAGATGTTCAGGGTCCAACGCGTGCCTCCAGGTTTATTAACGATGCCTTTTATGTAAAAACAATCCAGGGGGAGGATATGTGATGCTCCGCCCCCTCAGCGAGGGCCCCGCCCCTCAGCGAGGACCAGTGCCTGCCAGATGTTTATATAAGTTTCAGTCAGCTGACTTTAGCTCCAGATCCGACTGTTTATAGAGAAAAGTGCCTTTTTGACTGGAAACGTTTCATAAAACTAAAGGAGTTTATGTCAAGCTAACGGAGTTCTGAGTTTACACGTCAAGTTTCAGACAATCGGTTTGTTTTTCAGTGAAAATCAAACGACTTTAGATGTTTCACGACTCGGATTCTGTTAGCAAGTAAAGAAAACTGGAGCCAAACTCCAAAAACCAGAACTTTAATCCATAAATTCTGGTTTTAGTCTCAACTTTTTAATCTGTTATTTATTTGTTCTTCGTTCTTTATGGATTCTGCAGCGCAGAAAAACTTTCTGATTTTGTTTATGTTTAAAAGTCGAACAGTCGTTTACCTGCAGAAACATCAGAGAAACCGACCAATCAGAACCGATCTGGAGCAAAACCAGAACCCGGTCTGAGGATCTACGGGAGCGTTTTCCCACTCCTAAAAGGAAAAGTTACATTTATTTATTCAGGAGCTGAAAATAAAAGTTTTAACCAATTAGATTAAAGTTATAGCAACAAGAAATCTGAATAAATAAATAAAAAATTCAGGTTTATAAACTCATCTCATGGATCAGAACCAGAACTCAGAAACCTGTCGATCACAGTGTAGCTCCGCCTCCAGGATTTCTTCACAAAATTATTCTCAGTAAAGATAAACAAACAAATCATTTGTCACAAAAAAAAGGAGCTCAGGAGGCGCCCCCTGCTGGCTACTTGACAGAATGCAGGTTCAGCTTATGAACTATAAGGAGCCCTACAGACGAACCAATCAGATTCACTTTAACACTTTAGTCACAGAATCAGTTAAATGATTCATTTAAACTGAAGCTGAAAACCTTTCTGTTATTTTTGTAACAGTGATTCAATAAAGAACCAGATCTTTGCATCTTTAAGAGGATTTGATTGTAAATATTGAGCTGATTTTGTTAATAAGTTCATTTGTTTAACATTAAAACTGTTTATATTTGGTTCAAATTTATTTGAACAGAACAATCGGCTCGTTTATTAAACTAAAGTAGGATTTAACCTGCTTCAAACAGCTGATTCAGAACCTGAAGAATCACCTGCACCAAGTTTCAAACGTTAGAGTTCAATAAGACGTGGCTTCTGGCATCAACATCCAGCAGCAGCAGCAGAGTTGTGTGTCTGCAGCAGCAGCAGCAGAGTTGTGTGTCTGCAGCAGCAGCAGCAGAGTTGTGTGTCTGCAGCAGCAGCAGCAGAGTTGTGTGTCTGCAGCAGCAGCAGCAGCAGAGTTGTGTATCTGCAGCAGCAGCAGCAGAGTTGTGGGTCTGCAGCAGCAGCAGAGTTGTGGGTCTGCAGCAGCAGCAGCAGAGTTGTGTGTCTGCAGCAGCAGCAGCAGAGTTGTGTGTCTGCAGCAGCAGCAGCAGAGTTGTGTGTCTGCAGCAGCAGCAGCAGCAGAGTTGTGTGTCTGCAGCAGCAGCAGCAGAGTTGTGTGTCTGCAGCAGCAGCAGCAGAGTTGTGTGTCTGCAGCAGCAGCAGCAGAGTTGTGTGTCTGCAGCAGCAGCAGCAGCAGAGTTGTGTGTCTGCAGCAGCAGCAGCAGAGTTGTGTGTTTGCATACTGAACCTGCAGCAGGTCAGAATGAATGAATCCAGTTTTCCTGATTTGCATCCATGAGTTCTGAACTCTCTCACTTTTAAGTATTTCAACAAAAACACTTACCAGGGATATACTCAGCTTGAACTGCTTGTTTTTATATTTTTGTATTTATTCTCTTGGCATGTTTATCAAACAGCTTCTTCTGTTGTTTTTCTGTATTTATGTCTTCATCTGTTTTTTCTTTTGGATTTTGTCAATAAAATCATGTTTCATCAGTTTGATGCTTTTGGATCAGATAATTAACATCAAGGTTAAAAGTCCAGAAGGTTCTGGTGGTTCCGACCCATTTCCAGCTCTTTGCTGTTATGGAAATCAGGAGCGTGTTGTTGTTTTTGCTCCGTCTCGTTCCTCATGATGTAGTTAAATCAGGACTTAATGAAGTCTGCTCGTCTAGACCAGCAGCTGAACACGGTCGGTAAAAACACATTAATATTGTTATTATTATTATGTTTGTTGTTATATCTTGTTATTATTTTTTATTGTTGTTATAACTATTAATTAGTTGTTTGTTTTGTTTTTGGGATAAAACGAAACAGCTGAAGATTTTTTTAAGTAAAGTTTTTTTTTAAAGTTTATTTAAAGATGAATTTAATTACATTCATTTATTCTTTTGAGGACATTTAGGTTGGTTTAAAGTAATTCTGGGTGATCTTAGTTAAGAATGTTGTGATGACGTTCCAGGGGCAGATGTTGACCAACGACACCGGCTCAGCTGATGGAGATGATGTCTGTAGGTCTGACCCTGGTTACATCATCTCTCTGGCTCTGGTTAATGCTTTCACCTTCACCGTCGGCCAGCCCATCACCGCCAAGCTGCTCTGGATCACTTTCACCTCCAGGAAGTCCGTGGACATCCTGAATTGTAATTTAGCTCTTTTCCACAACTTCCTGTACCTGGTCTGCATCCTCCACTTGATCATCTTGTTCTGCTACCGGCACCAGGGTCCGCTGCTGCAGCTCCTGCTGGTTTACGCCCAGATCGGAGGGCCGATGAGTTTGTGTTTCATCTGCATGGAGAGGTATGTGGCTGTGATCTGGCCCACCTTCTACCCCCTGCTGAGGAGGTACAGGTGCAGGGAGGTCAG
Source organism: Aphyosemion australe (assembly GCA_006937985.1). Taxonomy (NCBI): domain Eukaryota; kingdom Metazoa; phylum Chordata; class Actinopteri; order Cyprinodontiformes; family Nothobranchiidae; genus Aphyosemion; species Aphyosemion australe. Next base: position 191,359 of record SSNS01000286.1, on the reverse strand, counting down.
CGCTGTCATGGTCTGGGTGTCTTCTTTTTCTGCTGCCATTTTAACAACCATCCTCACCGAGATCAGCCCCTCCACCGACTGGCTGATGAGCGCCATCCCCTTAGGTGTGATGCTGCTGATGACCAAGCTGATGGTCTGGTGCAGTATCAGAATCGCCTGTGCCCTCAGGAGGTCCAGGACGGGACGAGCTCCACCCGCTCAAGAGGAAGGCCTTCAGAACCGTCTGCGCCACCACCACCATCAACCTGCTGTGCTACATCCCTGTGGCTCTGTTGCAGGAGTTCAAGTTTCTGGCTCCACAGACCTTCCAGTGCACGCTCACGACGATCTGCTTCTTGGTGCTGTCTGCCGCCAGCGTGGTCCACCCCATGTTCTACCTGTCCACCCAGGGGGGGCTGCTCCCCTACTGCAAGGGACGGAACTAAGAAGCCACCCACCACTGAATCCGTTATTATTCATGAAATCTAAAAAATAATTTGTGAAACCAGTAATAAAAATTTATAATATAAATATCATATTTAATAGAATAATAAATAGAACTGATCTAAAAACATGAAGACTTTTTAGTCATTTTAGTAAAATAAACACAAACTTTGAGCTGATTCACTTAAATAATTAATAATGGAGATGAAAAATAAAACTTGTTTATCTGCTCCTGATTCTCCAGTAAAACAAAGATAATTGGTGCTTTTAGTTTTTATTTTATTATTGAATAAATTCTATCCAGTTTGCTCTGATTGAAGTGAAACCGACACAAATTCAGCAGCTTCAGTTTCAGACGTTTAAAAAGTCAGATGTATAAAAACCATGAATTCACGCGTTCACCCTAAACAGCAGCTTGGATCAGATGACTGAGTGAACTAATCAGCAGTAAATAGTCTGTAAGCTGGTTTGCTGTGAGTCTAAACTAGAAGCAGAGCGGCTCTCCTCAGGGACACCAGGTGTTGCAGGGGTCACCTGAGGAGAAGAAGCCGTAAACGCTGACCAGAGGGAACATGGTGACGGCTCCCAGCAGGGAGCCCAGCTGCACCACTGCTCCACACCACACGAGGGCGCTGTGGCCTTCGTCCCTCAGGATCACCCCGATGATCACCTTCACGTATGAGAGGGAGAGGATGAAGAAGATCCAGGCCAACACCTAAAGGGTGGAGACCCAAACCCGTCTCACTTGGTTCTGGTAGAACTCAGGAACATTTAAACAGAATGAACTCACGATGACGGCGGAACCAGACGCTTCCTGAACCAGCAGAGGACACGGACTCAGAACCGCCATGGCCATGATAAAACCTCCTGCTGCACTCCCCCCGACCGTCAGAACTCCCAGAAACACCAGAGACCTGCAGGGTCAAAGGTCACACGTCAAAGCAGGGAAAAAATACAAATGGCAGCTTCCTGAACAGCCTCAGTGCAGAGAAATTGAGTTTATGTCCTTTAGGATGACAAATGTTCTAACAGCTCCAACAGCTGAAGCGGTTCTGAATAGGCCTCGGTCCCGTTTCTGCTAAAGCAGGTCTCTGTCATTGTTTAGACCCGCTGCAGCTAAAGCGGAACCGAGACCCGTTCAGAACCACTTCAGGTGGGTCCAAACATCTTAAACTGATCTTTGTTTCTGTTTGAACTTTAAATCAGTTTATGCACCAGTTGGAGGATGTGCAAATGGTTCTGGTTGGTCCTGTACTAGTTTGGGTTCTGGTGTATTTTGTACTGGTTCTGGACCTGATGGGGAGGAACATGGCCACACAGCAGGCCAGCGGGTTGGACACGGCGGCCAGAACAGCTGAGAGGTGGTAGGCCTTGTTTCCGTATGGCAGGCAGGAGTAGGACTGGACCGAGGGCAGAACCGTGTTGCTCAGCGCGTTGACCCAGGCCAGAACCACAAAGATATAGAACACCTGCATCCAGCTGTAGGAGCCGGTACCAAAGCTGCTTTTACGTTTGTGGTTCTGGCTCCTGTATGGATCCATCATGGACCTCTGCTCGGCTCGGCGGTCCTGAGCGTTCTCCTTGACGCCGTTGGTGTAGCAGGCTTTGGGGTTCTGCCGGGTCACGGACGGGCGGTGGTTCAGCAGCAGGAAGGCCAGCAGGCTCGCCAGCATCATGGCGCTGAGGAAGAAGAAGAAGACCTCGGAGGAGAAGCTGGCAGGCTGGTACTGAGCCTGCAGCTCTACGGCTGCAGAACCGTTGGAGGTGTTGAAGGTCTGGTTCTGTAGCTGTGTTCCGCTAATGCAGTGCACCACCCCGACCCCCTGGATCAGCGCCACCAGCGCCGGCAGCAGGCCGCTCAGGCCCTCCCCGATGAAGTAGGTAGTGAGATACTGAGGTGGGAGGCGCATCATGAAGGGCAGGAAGGTGACAGAGGAGGTGCAGTCCACCATGGCCAGGAAGAAGGTCAGAACCAGCAGAGCCACGCTGCGAGGAACACCTCCCACCAGAGCCGTCTCCTTCCAGAAGAAACCCAGCAAGAAACTGGCCCCCGTGCCCAGACCCATGATCAGATAGATCACTGCCATCTCGTTCAGGACGCCGGGCCGGAACCGATGCATCAGCGTGACGAAGAGTGGACCGACGTTGGCCGCCTGGATGAGCACAGACAGGTAGGATGGCAGGAACCAGCCCTCTGGTACCTGAGGCACCAGGAGAGGCAGCTCCACCCACAGCCCATTGATGGAGACCCAGGAGCCAGTACCGAAGAGACACGCCAACAGGTGGGTGAGCAGGGACATGGTCTGGGTCTACAACAGAACACAGAGATGAGCGGGTTCTAGCAGAACATTGACCCAGTCAGAGTCTGCTGCAGACACACAACAGCTGCTGCTGCTGGGTATTCTGATTAGTTACTCCAGATAAATCAGAATCAGTTCTCAGAATCAGAACCGGAGCCACACCTTCTTTCATCTGTCTTTAATCTAAAAAAACACCTTTTCAGGTAAGAGCTGATCACAAATCAGTTTAATGTTTTCCTGGATTCTTTGAGCTCCAACATTTTTGTTCAAAACTCGTTTAAAATAAACAATTTACAAAAATCTAACTTTAAAGTTCAAAAGTCAGATCATTCCTGTTTACCTGTGCAGGTGGAAACAAAACAGACAAAATATTCCTGCTGATTAAGGGTTTTCTTAATATAATTCTTAATAAATATAATTGTTAACAATTATTCATTATAATTATATTAATGTCAATATAATTTCTAAAACCTAAACCAGTTTTTAGTTGGATGCAGCTGCAGCTCCAACAGCTGCAGCAGATGCAGCATCAGTTAGAGCCACAGCAGATGAATGAGTGACCAGACGAAGCTTCGCCTCGCCAGCAGAACTGAATTATTACCACATCCTGTTAATCTTTCTCAGCTGTTTAATGTGGTGCAGCTGAAATATTCTCTAAATGTTGCTCGACTGGGTCCCGGTTCTGATCCTGGTCGGGGATTCAGACACCTGCAGGAGTTCTGTTCCATCAGATGGAAAAACATTCAGCAGCTGTTTGCTGAGTTTAAAGATCAGCTGATATAAAAAACAACTTGTTAGGTAAAAACTCACCTGCTGCTTGGAGAGTTTGGAGTTTTCTGCAGACAGAAAGAATCCAAAGTCCTGCAGGCGCAGTGATTAGGGATTAAACCCTGCAGGAGGCGGGTGGGTGTGCGGTCCAGCAGCCAACCATCATCAGGTCTTTTAGGGTCATTGGTGACGCGCCGTCGGAACCGACCTCCACAGCCGCGTTTCTCCTTCCTGCTGCAGCGAGATGCTTTCAGGAATCTGCAGAATCCACTAATTCTTCTTAAGGGATCACGGGAGCAGAGGCGACCGACTCAAACTCACAACAAAAACTCTTTGTGTTCCAGGATTTTACGTCTCGGGAAATTCAGAAATCTAAACGTAGAATCCTTTAATCTGCTCAGAAAGACGCTCGTTTCAACAAGTCAAACCATCTTCAACCAGATTAAAAAGTTCATGAATTTATTTCAGCTCAAATGTTTCACATGATTAAAAACAGGAAAACTTCATGGATATGAACATGAACTCACCTGTAAACATCTGGACGGGTTTAGATCACAGAGAGAGCAGCAGCTACAGGGTTAAAGGCACAACACTGGATCAGCTGATCGTTACATGCTGGGCCGCTAACATCTGCAACAGCTGGAGCCGAGCAAGAAACTTAAACAAGAGCAGCAAAACATTAAGGTCCAGGTGAGTTTAGACAGAATCCCACAAAACCAGGAAGTAAATCAGGACTTCAGGGAAAACCTGGTTCCCCGCCAGCCCGGTCCGAATTGATCTGGTTCTAAATATGCTGCAGGAGCAGATTTCATATTAGTGGAAACGTTCCTAAAGTAGGGAATTAAACCAGAAACGGTTCGAGGATCAGCATCTCAGGGTCTGGTTCAGGAGAGATCGGATCAGGTCTGGGCCCTCAGCGATGCTTGGGAGCTTCAGGCAACGTCCCAAAGAAAGAGCTACAGAAGCAGGAGGAGCTCAGAGGAGAGCCACTGCTCCTTCTCATCGAGAGAAGTCCGACTGAGGTGGTCCAGGCAGGTCCATCTGGGAGGAGCCCCTCCCCCCATCCCAGGAGAGGAAAGTCTGGACTTCCTGCTGCCCCTGAGACTCAGACCCAGATAGGAGTAGGAACCAGACCAGAGGAGAACCAGGTTCTGCTGGTCCATGTCGTTTTCAGCCTTTATGACTGGGATGGTTCTGGATACATTGATGAGTCCGTCTGGAGCGTCGGTGTTCCGCCTGCTGTGATTATTCTTCACAGACGGCTCTTTGGGATAAAAGGAGGAAAATCAGGAGTTTGGACCCGGTTCTGCGCTCCTGCAGGACGCCGCCGTGAATCAAAAATAAATAATCAACCAACAGTTTCACAATAAAAGGCACAGATATCACAGGCTCTGAGACGGAGCTCCGCCGTGGAGCTCAGGTTCGTTTCAGGACCAAAGAAGTCTCTTTGGTTGGGGTTAGGATTGTTCGGGTTTTACAACTCCTTCAATTTTGGATTCAACTAAATAATAATAATATCCACATGAAAACGTCTAAAACTCAGATTTACAGGTTTTGAGCTTCGATGCGGCTCCGCAGCAGCTGGGAGCCGAATTAGTTAGTTCATTAGTTATATGTTATCAAGTTAATGTTAATGTGATAATAAACTAAAATATTTAATGATTATTAACTAAATAGTTAATGAGATATGACCACAGTGGACCCATCTCATAATTAATTCATTAACAAGTTCATTGGTTAATGAATTAATGAGTGTTCTCGGGTTACCGGCTGTGAAACTCTCATCCTCTTCACCACGGTTAGAGGAAACTAACTAGTTACACATAACTAGTAGCTCGTTTAAAAACAAAGCAAAAATCCCTGAAAGGAAAACCTTTAGAAAAAAAAATACAACATGGAATATTGAAGTCCAAGAAAGCCTCCTTACACTCGCCCGACACTTGATTAGGTACACCAGTTCAGCTGCTCGTTAACTAACCAATCAGACGACTGCATTCAGTCACCTAGACCAGTGGTTCCCAACCGTTTTTCCTTGAGGACCCCCAACCCCACCTCCCATCCACATACACACATTAGAGGTGGTTAATTTTCACTTTTACACACAGTCATAACTCTCAGCCATAACTCATAGTTATAACTCTCATATGGAGTCATAACTCTCAGTCAAACCTCTCATAGTCGTAACTCTCATACAGAGTCATAACTCATAGTTATAACTCTTAAATGAAGTCATAACTTATGGTTATATCTCTCATAAAGTCATAACTCTCATATGGAATCATAACTCATATGGAGTCATAACTCATATGGAGTTATAGCTCTCAAAGAGTTCTGATTATACTATCGAATGTGTTGGGATTTTATAAATGTCATGTTTACAAATATAATCCTGATAATCTCACAACCTCAGCGCTGCCCCTTGGGGTTGGGAACCACTCACCTAGACAACCATCTGAGTTTTATGGAACGTAGCGTGGTTGTTGGTAGCAGACTTACTGGTCTGAGCCGTTCAGAACCTGCTGACCTACTGGGATCTGACCCAGTGGACCAATCTACTGACGGCTACTTCCAGCAGGATCATGCACCATGTCACAAAGCCCAGATCATCTCTAACTAGTTTCTAGAACATGATCATGAGTTCACTGGACTCCAACAGCCTCCACAATCACCAGATCTCAGTCCAGTCCAGAACCTTTGGAATGTGGTGGAACGGGAGGTTCTCATCATAGATGGAGCTGATGCTGTCAATTCAGAATGGACCAGAACTTCTGAGGAACATTTACAGCACCTTAATGGATCAATGAAATGAAAAATTAGGGTGGTTCTGAAGGCTAAAGCGGACCGACCTGGTTCTCGTAAAGTGTACAGAATAAAATGGAGGTGGAGTGAATTTTGGCTTGAAACAGGAATGTTGGTAGTGAACTTTTCCCATCTGTAAGGATTCAGTAAACAGAATCTGAACCAACATGACTTAGGCTAGGTTCACACTGCAGGCAAAAGTGCATCAAATCTGATATTTTGTGACAGTCTGAACAGCACAGATCGGATTTTTTCAAATCTTTTGTCTTCTGAACATGCGGGTCGCTTTGGGGTCGTGAACTGTTCACACTGGAGATTGTTTAGTGTCGCATTTCAGTTATAATGTAAATAACCACACAAAAAAAACGGATTTACTCAAAAAACCTGAATTGAGCATCAAGACCTGCAGTCTGAATGTAGCCTTAGTTTGTCCCGGACCTCCATCAGTTCCGCTGAACCACGGGCTAAAGGCTAACAACGAGCTCATCCCCATCCTGGAATGTTCATGATTTCAGTTCCGAGGCTGTCGGGTCGGGAAAGGAAAGGAATGCTGCTAACTGCAGTGGTTGTCCACGCAGTCCTGGGCTCTGGTGAACACCTGATAGACGTTCACCAGCGGGAACATGACCAGCGCTCCGACCAGCGAGCCCACCTGGATGGAGATGCCGCACCACAGCAGCGCAGCGCGACCCGCCTCGTGGAGTAAAGTCCCAATCACCACCTTCAGGTAGGAGAATAGTCCAGTGAAAACAACCCAGGAGATGACCTGTCGGGGGGGAGACAGTGAATAAAAATGTTAATCCCACAGCTTGAGCATCAGATTAAGGCCTTAATGTTCTCTACTTCACCTATTCTCAGAAAAACAAAGTAAAGAAGTTTGACAGCAGAACATTCCGACTCACCACCAACGTCACACCAGCCGCGGGGTTTCCAAGGAGCGGAGGGCAGGGGCTGAGCGCCGCCAACGCCATCAGATATGCCGCAAACACTCCTGCAGCCAGAGACAGGAAGCCCAGGCCTGCAGAAGACCTGAAACAGATGAGGAGTAAAGGAGATCCCTTAGAGTCCGGTTCTAAGGTCCAGTCCAGAACTCCTAATCAACAGTTTTCGAAACTTCCTGAAGTTTCTTCTGAGATTCTCTTTGGACTTTTGTCTAATTCTGAACTCAGGGACAGTTTTTCTGACCTAAACAGGATGTCCTTGGAAAAATCTGAAAACTGGAAAAGGGGAGGCTGAAAGAACATCTGGAAGTCTGGAGAACTGCTGATCAGGAGGTCCAGGAGTTCTGGACCAAGTCAGGGTTCTGGACCGGGTCGGGGTTCTGGACTAACAGGTCTTACCTGAGGATGACGAACATGGCCAGGAAGCAGGCCAGGGGGTTTGCTATGTTTCCGAGGACCACAGAGAGGTAAAAGGTCATGGTGCTGTAGGGCAGACAGGTGAAGCTCTGCACAGATGGAAGGACTCCGTTGGTGAGGGCGTTGGAGATGGCCAGCAGCACCAGCAGGTAAACGTTCCGCTGAGTCCAAAACCTGGGAGCAGGCGGCTGCTCCTCCACATGCACCTCCTCCTCAGACACCGGTGCTCCTCCATTGTACAGCCAGTGTATCTCCTCTCCATTTTTCACCTCTGCAGTGCTGTCGGACTCCTTCGGCAGCTTCTCCTGCTGCAATTCTGACCGTCTCCAGGTTAGAGCCAGAAAACTCAGAGCCGAGACCAACAGCATCACAAACAGGAACCAGAAGAAGTCCTGGGCGGGAAAGTTCTCCGTCAGGTACTCGGGCTTCACCGTGCCGTTCACCGTTCGACACTCCAGCTTACTCACGCCTTGTGCCAGCGCCACCACACAGGGAAACAGGGCGCTGAGGCCCTGGCCGATGAAAAACGTTCGGATGTACTGAGGAGGGTATCGGAACATAAAGGGCAGGAAGGTGACACTGGACGTGCAACAAACTAAGGCTAACACAAACGTGAGCAGCAGGAAGGGCAGCGACCGCTCCGCTCCGGCTACGCTGACCCGGTGAGACCAGAAGATGGCCAGGAAGGCCGACGCCACCACCGCCAGCGCCTGGATGCAGTGAATCGCAACACGCTCGTTCAAACGTCCGGGAGCACAGTGGTGCACCACCGTCACCACCATCGGACCAAGGTTCCCCAACGCAATCATCACCGACAGGTACGCCGGAAGGTTCCATCCTGGAAACGGGAAAACTGCATCAGTGGATGTCTCATCATCTGGTTTCTCCTAAACAATAAAACAAAACTCACAAAATCCGAGAGGCTTTGAACATTTTTATCATTTTTAAAGGGTTCCTGATTAAGTTTAAATGTTCATGAATATAAATTTACAAAAATAAAACTAAAATATTTTTTGAAATTTAAAAAGTCTAAACTTCCTAAAATCAACCCAAATCTGAATTCTAATTCATAAAGAAAAATTACAACTTTGTCAATTCGAAGTTATTTTCTAAGTGGAAATAAAGAAATAAATTAATTAATATAAAAAAATACAAAAAAACCCAGAGAAGGCCCTTTAAAAACGGGGTTTTGCAACCCCCCAAGGAGCTTTACATTCATCCACTCAGCTGAAACATCTGGAGAGTAAATATTTAAATGAAGCCAGATAAGTGTAAAAACTCAAAAATGTGTTTTTTTAACCTTTTGAATACAAAAATGTAACCATAAAAAATTATTCCTAAATTGGAACTATTGTCTAATGTTTATTTAATAATAACGCTATTACTATTATTAACGCCAATATTATTAATAATAACGGTTATTATTTAATAATCACCTTTATTTTATTGCGTAATTCTACACCAAAACTGGCCCATTGCCACCTGCCTCCACCAGGGGGCAGCAGACGCACAGGTTTCTGATGAAGGTACTAATCCTGATATGCTCCATCTGAGGCTTTAAGGACAGGAGGGGCTTAATATTTTGAAATCCACTTGTATTGTTTTAAGTTTAAATTTGTAGAAAAGTTTGGTTATGCAGATATGTTATAAATTTGTACATCTGTGATCATCTCATGCAGTATGACCTTTAACCCTTGATAATCGCGTCTTTTTACAGGACTGCTCTATAAATGATGATTTATCTGGAGAGAAATCAGATTACAGCCAATAACATGACGGAACTGCTGTGTTATAAATGTGTAATGAAGTCTGTTGTAGTTTTAAGCCACGTAAATGCCCCAAACCCAAACGGATCTGTTTATGATTAGAAAGTCGTGGATGTGACAGAAGGAGCCTGGATGTTTCTCCGGACAGGACTCGGACTGACCTTCGGGAAGCTCTCTGACAACCACCGGGAGCTCGACCCACAGACTGTTGACGGAGACCCAGGAACCCATGGCGAACACGGCCATGAGACCGTGGGTCACCGCGGCACCGCTCCACCAGCGGCCGGACATGGTTCCGCTGGATTCGGCTGAGAGAACGGACCGATGTTCGGAGCTGGTTCGGGTCTGTAGTAAAGCGCTCTGGGTTTTCAACACGCCGCGGAGCTGTAGGCAATGGAGGACGAGTTCCCGCCCCTTCGGATGCATTCGGGGGCCCTCGGAACTTCAAACACTACAATTAAAATAAGTAGCTGTATCCTGGATTTCGTAGTCAAACTTCTACCTGAAGTGATCGGAATTGTACAATCTGTAATCCAACAGCTGCAACTGTGATTTATCAAGACGTTAAGAAGTTTAAGCATATTTGCAAAAGGGAGCTGTAATTTCCTGGTTTCAGGAGACAGTGAAGGCACCATCTGGACATTGACAGGGTTCGCTTGTTTTCCTTCTACTTGTTTATCTGTCAGAACAAAGATTATGAAAAATATCTGGGCCGAAGTTCGCAAACCTGGAGCGGAGTTACGAACAGAGATGATTATTATTTAACCTCAGAGGCTGCGCGTGCTGGAAGCACTCTGGTAAAACAGGTGTTATTTTGAGTGGACCTCTAAAAAAATCATAATGAAATTGTTGTTGAACATTTCCCAGCTTTATTTCTATTACACACTGAAGCATCAACCCTGAAAACCAGAATCTGCTTTTTTCCTTCCGTCATCAAAGATTAGAAAAAAATCTGGAGTTGTTTTTGTTTTTCTGACCTTCACTAAAACATTCCAGACAGACGTTCTTCCATGTTTTTCAGACCCACTCATCTCTTGTTTGGTTTAAATAATGATCTAATTTCCTGTTCTGCAGCTAAAACACCTTATAAATTTGATTAAGCCCAAAACCCGACTCGTAATCCTGGGTTTTGGTGGTTAAGTTTGAATAAAAAAGCTAATAAAGATCTAAAACTTGATTTAGACGTTAGTAAACAACAGACCCACCTTTGTGTAACCACAGTGGGGTTTTAATGAAAGTTCACTTTAATAAAAAAGAAAACAAAAACCTATCAGTTACAGAACCATTTAAATGGACTGAACCGGCGTCTGAAACACAGAAAGTCACTTGGATGTGTTTGTGAGTTTCTGCTCAGTTTGAGAGTCTGGACGTTCTTCTCCCGAAACCAACATGTTGACCGCCTGAGCAGCCAGTGGTTCTGGTGCCGTCTGGGTCACACCTTTCGGTTGTGTCTTCCTAGGTGCCAGCACAAGGGAGTATCCAGGTTTGACCCGAGGGAGTGCGAGCTTCAGCTTTAGCACCATCTGGGTGGTGTTCAGGAGAACACAATCCAGCCTGGGGTCCGTGTTGTAAAGAACCATCTTCTGGTAGACCATCTCACAGCGCATAGCCTCTCGTTTCTCAGCTCGGGATTTCCCCTCGAGCTGCAGCAGCAGTTTGTCGACGTCCTGTTGGGTCTTACACGGCCCTCCGTTTCTGCTGACGGTCGCCGATATATAATCCAGGTCCATGTTCTCCTCTACCACCTCCTCATTGGCTGGTTTGGAACTGTTCTTTGTCTGAGGACTTTGATGCTCTTTCTGGACAAAGTGCGAACTGGTTCCACCTGAAAACCCATCATCGCTGTCACCAGACGAACTCAACTGAACTTCATCCTCCACGGAGCTGTCAGACGGGTTTGTCTTTGACGAACTCTCTGGTGCCTTGCTGGGTTTTTTCTTGTGGTACAGATCCTCATAACTGAAGGGATAGTCTGCCATGAGGACGGAGAACGTGCAGCTCACCAGCTGCAGGCACACATCTTTGGAGGGGATTTGGGAGAAAACTCCTCCAGGTAAAAAGTCCTTCAGGTGTTCCTCAGTGACGGTAGCAATTACCTTTATGGTCCCCTTCAGACACACCCTGATCAGCTCTCGGTTTGTGTGCCACTGGCCACAGTAATTAAACACTTCACTGAAGGCTTTCTCCTGCAGCGGGAACTGCTTGAAAACATTTGTGGTCTCCTCTGGTTCCAGCAGAGTTGATGGATCTTTAGACCAATCGAGGAACTTCTGGTAGAAACAGAGCAGGTACTGGCTGAAGAGGGAGTACTCCCCCCCACTATTCAGCAGCTGCCAGTAAGGGCCGAGGACCTTACAGTAAACGATGGCCAGAACACACACGAAGCTCTGGATGGTTGAGTCGTTGGCGTCTGCTGCCACACTCTGCAAGATGATATTGGGACAGGCCTCATTGGTCATGGACAGCAGATCAGAGAAGAAGAGAGCTATCTCTTTGTGATGGTAAATGAGTCCCGCTGCAGCTGCAAAGTAGCTTTTAAATTGGTTTGACAGGTTCACGGCCAGCTTGGAGGGGTTTCCCTTCTCCTTGCAGAAAGCTACCCAGTGTTTCCTGTAGTTGGGCTTTCCAGGGCTGTGGGGGCTGTCGGGGTTGCGGGGACACAGGATGTCACAGGCCATGTGAATGAAACGACAAGTGGCGCTTTCAGGCAAACCCACAAAGTTCTTGAAGTTCGGAAGCTTGTCCCTTCCTAGTTTCTCTCCCGTGGACATGATGATGTCCTTCTCAAAGTTCAGAATCTGCTGCTCGATTGCGTCATGCACGTGTACCAGGAAGTGTGCGTTGTAGTTTAAAAACACAACCGGAGGCACAAGTGAACACTGGTGACGCAAAGCGCCGGCCTTCTTCTCAAACTCCTCCATGGCCGGATGCTCCTTGTAAGTCAGGATGTAGTGGTTTTTCAGCAGATCCAAGGAAATTTGCTTGCAGGCTTCACTTTTCCCTCCGGAAACATTCAGTAGTTTTTGGACTGTTAGCATGGCGATGTCCAGCAGCGTCAGAGACACTTTGCTGTCCTCCGAGCTTTCTTGTTCATTGTTGGATTCCTTTAGATCTTCATCAAACTCAACATCATTCTGATGTTGGCTTGAAGCCTCTCTAACCACCTCGGACCCCTCGCCTTGTGAGATTTCATAACCCTCACACTCATCTTTGACCACAATGTCGTAATCCTCTCTTCTTATGCGTTTCTTTGCGAGCTGCTTTGGTATTTTCTTCGGAACCAGCTCAAATGGACTCTGAAGTAGAGCTTCAATCACTGCGTTCTTTCTGTGCCGTCTGGTTTCGTAGTGGCCACAATGCATTTTTAACTTCTTTATCTTGGGTTTGATGCTTTTATATGCCTTTTGAATGTTTCCATTCCTACAAAACTCTGGGTTAAAGTTTCTCAGCCAGGTGACAATGACGACCGGAGAAAGCTTCTCCCTGGAAACAAAGTTGATCAGTTCAACAATCAGTCCATTTGTGACTTCCATTAACTGGGCCCGCTCCGAGAAGTCCCTCAGCTCCAACAGGTGCTGCCGCTCAACTCCAATGCTGTCACATATTGGGCCGACAAAGTTGAAGTTGACGTTTGATTCCAGGAAGGTCAGCCTGGCATCAACGCCCAGACTCAATGTTGTTGCAATTCCTCGTTCAATCAAACTCCGGAAGTCAGCTGACTGATGGCCGGGGAAGATTTTCTTCAGCCAATGTACAATGGCAATCCAGGGAAAATTGTTGTCTTCAACTATGAGTCCAACTTGAATCATGAACCTGTTTATGCATGGCCCCTGTTCCAGATCCAGTCCCTCTCCAGACTGAGGGCCAATGAAGTCTGCAACGAGCTTCCAGTAATACTCATCTCCTGAAAACAGAAATGTTGGAGAGTAATCAGAAAAATGCTGCTTTGTAAAATACCATTCACTCATTTCTGAGCAGCTGTTCATCACAGGGGTCTCTGGGAGCTGAATCTGAAAGATGTTAGAAAACTAGGAACAAATTCATCCAAGACCTGAACCATGACCAAAATGCATCGTTTTCACCTTGTTGGAATAAAATCCCATTTTTGGCAAAACTGATTTTTATTTAGTGTTTTCGAAGACTTAAAAAAAATGGGAACAGATTGTGTCTGTGACAGGGTGATGAAAGCAAAGAAACAAAAGGTCCCATTAAAACAGGTTCTTCGCTAAACTGTCAGTTATGCGTCTACAGAACTTTGGCTCATCCCTTTAGTTAGAAGGTTCACTGCCTGAATCAGAATCGAGTTTTTAAATAAAAAACCTCTAAAATGCATAAGCATGAGAAAGAGTAAAAATACAGTCAAAATTAAAAAAAAATCTCTGTCGGACCTTCAGAACATCTGGAGAGCTTTTGACCAACATCCACTTTTAAATAATTACAGGAAATTCTGACTGCAGCTGGGAACACTTTAAAGCATCTGTTTTCAGATATTTAGTGTAAATAAACTTACTCAGATTATCTTCTGTTACAACCGCTTTCCCATGAAAGGATATATCTCGACCCTCCTCCATAATCTGCTGTAAAGAATGAACACAGAAAAGTTATTTTATTATCCGCAGATAATTTTAAATCAGGACCGTCTATAACCTTTAAAACAAACAGGACGAGTATTAAAATAGGTGGATGAAGTAATAAAACTTCCAAGAAATATAAAAATAATGGATTAAAATGTATGATCCTTATATAGAGTGAAATGTTGTGATTATTAGTACATTTGATCTGAACTTCTATGTTCCTGAAGGTTTTCCTTCTGACTCGTTTCTGTAGGTAAAGAGCTGCACACGGATTTCATTATTCCGCCATAATTTATTAATAATGGTGCTATTAAACTGAATTGAACCACTTTCTGTCTCATCTCAATAAAACAGCTATAATCTCGCGTGTTTTGAGCTTTTTTCAACACCAAACCGACGCGGCCAATACTGTTTTTTGCGTGTTTTAGTTACACACGAAAATATGAAAAACGTAGCATTCAGACGCCACCTGAGACGGTTCTTCCAGTGGGATTCAGTTTTCAGCTACAAACAGAATCCAGCTCCACAAAAACAGCAACGATACTGGCTGCACGTCTATGCTAGCAGTTAGCCTTCTTGAGCAACTTGTTTCTGTTACCAGTGTCTATTGTACTAGCCGGAAATACAATTAGGCAAACGAACAAAACACGCGAGCAAAAATACTCTGACTTCATTTAGTTACATTTGTAAAGTAAACAGATTTAAAAGTGTTTCAGATGAAGACACGTTTACCCTGAGAGGACCACAACTTTTCCAGGAGGTGAAAAACAAACGCGAACCTTGGTTCTCTTCGGTGATTGGTCAATTTTCCAGAAGGTGGGTCTATTTTGAGGCGTCAGCCAATCAAATGAGAGGGGTCGTTTTTAGTAATGATCCTTTTTATAGAAAGCGGGTAAATGGGAAGGTTTTAGCCAATCAAACGTAAACTAAAAGATTCAGCAATTGGTCAGTTTTGTAGAAGGCGGGTCAAATAGAAGATTTCAACCAACCACGAGAGGGACACGAAATGCATTCTGGGTTTATCAACGATTTGGGCAGCCGCAGGTTCAGCAGTGTAAAAGGCTGAGTGTACATTGAGGTAAAACAGTTTTTTGTATGAAACATCTCTGGATATTATCATTACGACCCAGTTAATATTCATCTAACATTCGTTCTCGTCTCGTTTGTGTAACTCTAACGCTTATCCGGCTCGCGGCGGTAATGCTAAAGAGCTACAACATTTTCTTCTGTTTGTAAACATTTGGAGATGCGCGCGCAGCTTGATGATATTAATCAAAAATAATTGTAATAAAGTTTTAATCCAAACTGTCCACGAGACAAACACTATAATAATATGTGAGCCTAAGATCAGAGATTTCTGCAGCCTGATAAATCCCAACAAGAGAGCCGTTTCTGGCTTAAAAGCACAGTTAGCTTAAGCTAGCTGGCCTCGTTCTTCTTTACAGGGTTTTTGTGTTTTCAAACCTCAAGTGTTTGAATTTAAACGTGTTATATTCATGGTTTTTAAAGTGCTTCCAAATGTAACTTAAATTGGTTCAAGCACAGCAGTAATTTTATTAGACAAGATGATGAAACACATTTGAATATCTAAACTTGAATGTTGTAACAGTTTAATATAAATCAAGTCAGACTTGATTATAGAGCAGATGTGCTGCTAAAGGAAAGTCGCTCATTATCTCTGACACCCATTATCTCTGTAGGATCTCAGGACGCTGGCCTCGGTCTCCCATCAGTCCCCAGGTGAGAGGCAGGGGACACCCTGGACAGGTCTCCAGTCCATCACAGGGACACGCAGAGACAAGTCTCCAGTTAACCCGACATGCAAATTTTGGTCCATTCATCCATGAAAAAAATCTGCTTCTGCTGCACATTTTAATAACAACAGGATTTTATGTGACAGTTTTACCCACGGTGACCTAGCTGCTCCCAGACTGTCTTCTCTTTTAGATTTTAATGTCTTTCTGATGTTTTTGGAAGGTTAAAATCAAGATGGCAGAAGTGATGGAGGCCTCTGTCCCTGAAGCTCCAAATCAGAGCGACAGCAAAGAGGAGGGTGCAGCAGCCAATCAGGGTGAAGATGGACCAAAGTCAAAAAGAGCATCACTCAAAAGGAAGTCGAAGGTGAAAACAAAAACGCACAAAAAGGCCCGGTTATCCAGATCTCATCAGCCCGACTACACTGTCCACCAAGGAGAGGACATGCTCCTGGTCATATCCAATGCTTCGTCTCAGTACATTGGCTCAGCCTGGACTCCCAGAAAGAAAGGAAGCAAAAAGAGGAAGGTGGCTAAAGGGAAGTTAAAACCAAACCAGATAAAGACAAAAAAGCCAAACTGTTCCAAACCTAAACTGGAAAAGGCTCCGGCTAAGGAGGAAGATGGGGACAAGAAACTGTTTGTGTCTCAGACAGATGTGAGGGACAATTGGGGGCAAAATCTACCCGAGGAGGTGCTGGTCAATATTTTTCAGATGGTGGTCGTTCAGGATGGCGCCGTACCATTTCTATGCAGGTATTCTACTTTGTTCTGTTTACATTCAGCTGTCTGATCTTTTCTGGGTTCTGTGGGAACATTCGTAATATTAGAGATATTACCCAGCATCCTTAGCGTTTGATTGACAGGTGCGTGTCATCTCCACAGGTTCCAGAAGCCAATGAGTGTTTTAGAAAAGGCTGGAAAACCTTCAGTTTTTGTTCTGGTCTCAGATTTGGACCAGAACTGGGTCAGACGAGTCACACTAAACCATTCAGACCAGCAGGAACGTTTAGATCAGGGATTCCCTAACTTTTAGGCTTCTGATCTACTAAACATCCCTTTCAAGAGACTCGTGAGCCCAAACCACTGGCTGAATGGGAGGAACATGGTTCTGCTGTGTTTGTGGTGCAGGGTTGGAAGAGTTTGTCGTTTGTGGAACGCTGCTGCCTCCAGCCCGGTTCTGTGGCGCCAGGTCACTGTGGGTCACTGCTGGACCGAGCCAGGAAAAAATCAGCTTCCCCAAACTGAGAGGAAGATTAAGGACACCATTACGTGGCTGGCACAGAACAGGTCTGAGTTTGGATTGTTTGGAGAATAATAATCATAATCTGCTGTTTTATGTTTATTTGTAGATGTTTTTATTCGTAGAGGTTGCTGTCGGTTAACCAGACAATCAAAGAAAACTTCAGAAAATTTGCAGAAATCTTTAAACCTGTAACCTTGGAAGGAAAATGAATTGTTTTACTGATCTTTAGCGTCAGAGGAGATTCATTTTAACTGCAGACATTTTGACAGCATAAACATCGTCTCTTCTCAGATTCTCTCAGCTGAGAGACTTTTCTCTCTGTCACTGGAAGAAGAACGCTGACTTCATGTTAGAGGTGAGTTCCACCAGCAAGACGTGAGCTGAAACGATTCATCTGAACTAAATCTATTAAAGTTTCTCTCCTCGTGTGTTTGGTCTCGTTCAGGTGGTTTCACAGTTCTGTCCTCAGCTCCGCTCCATCAGGCTGTCGTACTGTAAAGGCCTGACGGCGAAGGCCTTCCACTGCCTGGGTCTGCACAGCCGCCACCTCCAGAGCATCGACCTGCAGCAGTCGGAGGTAAACATCGGCGCTTTGTTTTGATTCGAAGCCAACTGCTCAAAGCTCCGCCTCTAACCAGTTCCTAACTCCTGATCGTAAACGACGTTCCCACTCTGGAACTGAAGGTTCATCTGCTGTAGTTTCAGGTTGAAGGGCTGCTGGAGTTCCTGGAACATCACGGGAAGCAGATCAGGCAGATCCTGTTCACACACGGACTGAAGAGCGACCGCGTCCTGGCAGCCATCTCCGTAAACGCTAACTCCTCTTTCTGCCCTTTAACGTTAAAACGCAGTCGAAGTAAGTCGGATCACTCAGGGTGATGTTTATTTTTCCAGAAGGGATGCTGTCCGGATCTGGAACTGCTGGAAGTCAACAAAAGGCTGGACAGTAAAGAAGACGAAGAGCTTCTTGTTTGTATGCAGCAGCTCCAGATGGCGTGTCCCAAACTCAAGGTAGAAATAAAAACTCTGAGGGTGCGAGAGTAAACATCATTATTGTTTTTATTTACAGCTCTCTGGAGTTTCATCCCTGTTTTTCATTCCTCCTTTAAAAAGCAAATTTCTGGGACCGTCGGAGCTGATTCTCATTTATCCAGGATGATTTATTTAGTTATATTTTAAAGCGACTGTGATTAAAAAAAAGCAAATATCCTTTGGAGAAAAAAATTCAGTCACTTTTTTGTGTTAAAAGTATGAATAAAGGTAGAAATGAGTCCAAAAACAAATATAAAATATGAGAAGAGACAAAGAGGCTTAAAGGTAATGAAACAGTGGGTGATTTTGTAAATAAATATTTGAAAGGTTTTTACGTATTTATGTAATTGCACTGATTTAAAGCCTTTCTATAAACAGCTTAAACAGATTTTATCTGTTTCCTCCGGCAGACGTTCCGGATGCTGAACGTCAGACCTCTTCTTAAGATGATGCGTAACGGCCCCGTCTTGTCAGCCGGCTTCCCGCTGCTGGAGGAGCTTTGCTTCGCCACTACGGCGTATTCCTACATGACCGACCGGGATCTGAGGGAGGTTCTGTTTGGATCCACCAAACTGAGAGTTCTGGATCTGCGAGGCTGCTTCAGAATCACGCCTTCCGCTCTGGCAGAACTTCCATGTCCTGGTAGGAAAAACGATGTTTGTGTTTTAACTTCCGTGTTGATGCTGCCGGTCCGAACTCAAACCAGCTCAACATCAGCAAAAACAGATGTTCATTAGATTTTTTTAGGTTGCATCTAGTCAATATTTAATCTTTTGTTTTAGTTTATATTTTAATTTAACAAAAAAAAATCTAATGAAACGAGAAGTTGAATCCTGACATTCCCATCACTACAAAAACTTATTTAATCAGGACAAAATGTGATTGGAAATTAGTTAGAAACACAAGAAAAGAAGTAAAATATAAAAACCTTTATTGTGTATTAAACTGTTTATGGAATAAACAATAATAATATTAATAATAATGTGTTTATGGACTCCTGCAGGCGTCCTCAGAGAAATAATCACCCATAAAAGACCAGAAGAGTTACACTAACTCCAGATATTAGTCCATTAACGACCTTGTAGAATGAATGGATGAAAACCAGAACATTAAACCATTATTAAGGTCAGAGGTAGAATAATTAATCAGCCTGATAAACTATTCTCTATCAGCCGTTACCAAACTTCAGCAGGAATGATGTGGAATTAGGATTATGTTACGGATCAACGTAAACTGGTTTACCCATATATGACTAGTTTACCAGTAGATGACTGGTTTACCCGTAGATGACTATTAGCTGATAGCCAAAATCAGCTAAATTAAACGGGTTCAGTACCAACCCGACCCGGTGCCGTTACACATCAAATGTGAAGACGTGGGCCATAAACAGTGTTCTGATCCATTCTTCTCCTGTCAGAACTCGAGTGTCTGTTCTTGGGTCAGTACAGCAGCCTGTTAGGGTTTTCAACGATGAAGAGGGGTCTTTCCATGCTGACCCAGAAGTGGGGTCCGACTCTGCAGCAGCTCGACGTCGCTTACCAGCCCTTCACCGAGGAGGACCTGGAGTTAGCGATGAGTTACCTCACTCAGGTGTCGGAGACAGAAACGTTGCGCTCGCTGAACCTGAGCGGGACCAGAATCACTCCACCTGTCCTCAGGTAATCACCACCTTTTTAGACCGGGGGTGTCCAAACTGCAGCCTGTAGGCCTTGGACAGGTTTTGAGCATCCTCAGTTATTAAATCCAGCTTTTTTCACTTGAGACAACTGGCCAAAGTCAAACCGTTTCTTTCTTTGCGTCACTGTGAGATACTAGTTCATGCTTTTATTACCATTCGTTTCAGTTATTGTAATGTACTTTGTGTTTGCCTCAGTCAGAGGTCACTTTCTCCAGTTGGCTTTAAATGCAGCTGCTCAGCTTTTAACTGGTACCAGAGAGCCAGAGCACACCACTCCTATTCTAGAATCCCTTCACTGGCTTCCACTTCCTTTTTAGGTGGATTTTAAAACATTTTTCTGTTTTTTTTTTTTCTTTTCTTCAAATGTCTTCATGGCCTCGTCCTACAGAGCCTGTCTGATCTGCTGCAGCTGTATGCTGTCTCTCAGGTCAGCAGATCAGCTGCTCTTAGTTGTCCTGAAAACTGAGGAAGTTGAGAGGTGGACCAGTCTACCATCACATATCAGACAAAACGAGTCTCTTTGTGTTTTTAAGGCTCACTTTTCCTCACTGGCTTGTAGCTCAGCATGAAGTGGTGGTTTTTACCGATACTTCTGTGCTTTATAAAGAAAGGTAGAATTGAATAGAACAATAGTATTGCATTGGCACCCATTCTTAATATTGTGCAGCTCTACTTTATTCTATCTATGAAAGTTCAAGAAACTCATTTTAGAGTCTTTGGAGTTTGAAACGAGTCATTTAAAAAATGAAAAGACTTAAAGGGAAGAAAAAGATCGTTATTGACCTTTCATAAATAAAATAAAGTTCAACAAATCAGAAATATTTTTTTAAATAATCAGCTTTTTTTGCAGTTACCTAGTCCAGGTATGAGCAGTCTGGGATGATCACAGATGGTAAAAAAAAACCAAAAAACTTCAAATCAGAACCCAACTTCAGCTTGTGTGTTTTCTGAGATCGTCTGGTCTGGTCTGAATGATGGTTATCTTCTTCTAAAGTCTGACCTCTGAGGCCGTTTGGTGTGAAGTCTGAATATGTTGAGACCTTAGAATGTCCCAGAGTGGCCACCGTACTGTTAGTGGGCCTTTTTTTTCCCAATAGCTGTTTTAAAATCGATATGCTGAAAGTTGTCATCGAAGTGACTTAATTCCATCCGTACTCCTTACAACTCAGTCATTTATGTCTCTGTTCTGTCTGATACTTAACACAGAACTGAACATTTACATTTCTGATCCTTGCTGCAGGTCAGTCGTCGGACAGATGACGGCTCTGAATTATCTCAACCTGTCGTCCTGCCGTTATCTTCCAAGAGGAGTGAAGAAACTTTACCGTGGCCAAGAAGAAATCCGTGAACTGTTGGACAAACTGGAGTAAGCTTCATACTCAGACTTCTAGAATCTTCAGCTCAGATCATGTTTAAGAATTGTGGGTAATTTA
Organism: Aphyosemion australe; assembly: GCA_006937985.1. NCBI lineage: Eukaryota > Metazoa > Chordata > Actinopteri > Cyprinodontiformes > Nothobranchiidae > Aphyosemion > Aphyosemion australe. The sequence continues at coordinate 170,228 of SSNS01000286.1, read as the reverse complement.
CTCTCAGGTTCTGTTGAAACTTGCTAAAAGGCACAAAAAAAGTTCTGAATTCACATTTTGGTGCTTTATTGAATGGTTTACCTTTATTATAAAATCTGACCGTTTTTATTATTTTATAAAAAAATAAACAAGATTAAAAGTTTTTAGATCATCTTGGCTGAAAAGTCAAACGATGTCAGAAGTTATTCTGTAGCCAAAATAAATGTTTGTTTTTACCAGCATGAAGGATGTGATTGTGTTTATTTCCACTAGAGGGCGCTAAATCAGAATGACAAGTCACTTCTGTGTTCAACTGCTTTTATTTGTGAATCAAAAGAGTTAATGTTACTGAGTTTGAAAAACTTTTCAACACTTCAAACAATAAATTATTTTTGAATCCATGTTTTACTGAACTAAGAAAAAAAATTTAAACAAGTCAAGATGGAGTTCTGACCTCACCATTTTATTGGGTTTTATTACAGAAAGGAACATTAAAAACAAATTTTGCAGTTCAATGTTGACAATTTGTCGGGTTTGACACAAAAATCAGAAAAGTGAATTTCTCATATGTTGAACATCACAGAGATACATTTATCATTGCTATATCATTCAGTTAAATCCCAAATCAGTCCCAAAATAAATCAACCTCATCCAAGGAAGGCAGGAAAAAAGCCTTGCAGTCTGAACGATGTCATGAAAAATAAACGTTAAAAAAGTTCTTATTTTCACAGTTCACATAACTTGTTCATGTAGTTTGGTGTCAAATTGGTTTTTAGCAACCTTTGTCACACACGCTTTTCACAGTTTTTGCGCCCAATATTTAGATTAACTAGTTATTTAATCACAGTGATAAAAACTTCATTTGTGCAGTGGGAGCAAACTGAGGCCTGTGACTGGATCTGTAATACACCTCTCAATCAGCTGAAGGTACGTGAGGTTCTCCTTGGTGTTTGGGTCAAAGAATCCCTTGGTGTCATCACCTGCATCAGATAAAATCTTGTTCATTTCTTCATCAAAGTAGCCTCTTTGGTATGCCACTTGCACAGGTACTCTGTGACTGTAGACGGGATCAATGATACCACCGGTCGCTATTTGGGCTTCGAGAAGACGTATTCCATGATCCTTCACAATGAGGTCTTTTTGCAACGCCTGGAACAAGGAAATCATGTTTCCAGTGTAGGGATCTTTATACCCTGTAACAGCTCTTTCTGCTGAAAGCAGTTTTCCCTTCCACTCCTTGCCCACAACTCCTTTGGCCACAGCTTCCTCTACGGAGAGTTTCTTGTTCTTTACTGGGTCAATTACAAAGCCAGTGGCAGCTTGGGCTTCCAGCAGAATCAGAGAGGTACCAGGAGTAAGTAGACCTCTTGATTTGGCCTCATAGACACTCAGTGTCTCCTTGGTGGACTGAATGTACACTCCTGCAATGCTGTTTGTGCCCTCAAGGTATTTCTTCACTGAGTTCATTTCACTTACTTCACTCACTGAGACCTTTCCAGCATTCAGATCTTTGAAGAGCTTTTCATCGATGATTTTGGATTCAAGCAGCTCCGACACGGAGACCTGTTTTCTGATGCCCTTAAATGACTTATCCTCACTGGTCTCAGTGATAGTTGTGGTGGTGGTGGTGGTTGTTGTGGAAGTGGTGGATGAGGTCTGCTGCTGAATGATTGTCAAGATGATTTCCAGAAGACGTTCAATTGTGATTGATCCAGCTTTGTACTGTTTGACAAGCTCTTGCCTCTTTTCCTCAGTGATGTATTGGGAGTATAGAAGTTCCCAAAGTGAAACAGTGGTTCCCTTGTATTTCCCTCCAGCGTTGTTTGTTGTTTTAGACTTTAAAGCGAGCTTGGTTGCCTCATCAACAAAGAAATAGGTCTCTCCTTTCTTCACAATGACCAGTAGACTGAGGCCAGTAACTGGATCTGTAATACACCTCTCAATCAGCTGAAGGTACGTGAGGTTCTCCTTGGTGTTTGGGTCAAAGAATCCCTTGGTGTCATCACCTGCATCAGATAAAATCTTGTTCATTTCTTCATCAAAGTAGCCTCTTTGGTATGCCACTTGCACAGGTACTCTGTGACTGTAGACGGGATCAATGATACCACCGGTTGCAATTTGGGCTTCAAGAAGACGAATTCCATGATCCTTCACAATGAGGTCTTTTTGCAACGCTTGGAACAAGGAAATTGTGTTTCCAGTGTAGGGATCTTTATACCCTGTAACAGCTCTTTCTGCTGAAAGCAGTTTTTCTTTCCACTCCTTGCCAACCACTCCTTTATTAACAGCTTCCTCCACAGATAGTTTCTTGTTCTTTACTGGGTCGATAACAAAGCCAGTGGCAGCTTGGGCTTCCAGCAGAACCAGAGAGGTACCAGGAGTCAGTAGACTTTGTTTTTTGGCTTCATAGACACTCAGTGTCTCCTTGGTGGACTGAATGTACACTCCTGCAATGCTGTTTGTGCCCTCGAGGTATTTCCTCACTGAATTCATTTCACTTACTTCACTCACTGTGACCTTTCCAGCATTCAGATCTTTGAAGAGCTTTTCATCGATGATTTTGGATTCAAGCAGCTCCGACACGGAGACCTGTTTTCTGATGCCCTTAAATGACTTATCCTCACTGGTCTCAGTCATAGTTGTGGTGGTGGTGGTGGTGGTTGTTGTGGAAGTGGTGGATGAGCTCTGCTGCTGAATGATTGTCAAGATGATTTCCAGAAGACGTTCAATTGTGATTGATCCAGCTTTGTACTGTTTGACAAGCTCTTGCCTCTTTTCCTCAGTGATGTATTGGGAGTATAGAAGTTCCCAAAGTGAAACAGTGGTTCCCTTGTATTTCCCTCCAGCGTTGTTTGTTGTTTTAGACTTTAAAGTGAGCTTGGTTGCCTCATCAACAAAGAAATAGGTCTCTCCTTTCTTCACAATGGATAGTAAGATAAGCTCTGTCACTGGATCTTTGACACACCTTTCAATCAGCTGGAGATATGTCAGGTTTTCTTGAGTGTTTGGGTCAAAGAATCCCTTGGTGTCATCATCAGCATCAGATAAAATTTGGTTCATTTCTTCATCAAAGTAGCCTCTTTGGTATGCCACTTGCACAGGCACTCGGTGACTGTGGACAGGATCAATGATTCCTCCAGTAGCAATTTGGGCTTCAAGTAGACGAATTCCATGATCCTTCACAATGAGGTCTTTTTGCAATGCCTGGAACAAGGAAATTGTGTTTCCAGTATAGGGATCTTTATACCCTGTAACAGCTCTTTCTGCTGAAAGAAGTTTGTTTTTCCACTCTTTGCCAACAACTCCATTGTCCACAGCCTCATCCACTGAAAGTTTCTTGTTCTTTACTGGGTCAATTACAAAGCCAGTGGCAGCTTGGGCTTCCAGCAGAATCAGAGAGGTACCAGGAGTCAGTAGACCTCTTGATTTGGCTTCATAGATGCTCAAAACTTGTTTTGTAGATTCAACTCGCACACCTGCAATACAGTTTGTAGCTCCAAGGTACTTCTGAATGGACTCCATTTTAGTAACAGTTTCTTCTGTTACCTCTCCTTTTATAATCTGACCAAAAAGCTCCTTGGAAATGATTTTGGACTCATAAAGCTCACTTGCTGATACTTGCTTTCTTAGTCCTTTGAACTTTTTTCCTTTGGATGATATCTCTGTTATGATCACAATGAGTATTTCAATAATTTCTTCTATTTTCATAGTTCCTGACTTGTATTGTTGTATGAGCTGGTCCCTTTTCTCCTTTGAAATGTATTCCGAGAGCAACACCTCCCACAATGTTACTTCTTTGTTTTTGAATTTTCCCACATTTATGTTCAGTGTTTTGGTTTTGAAGGCCTGCTCTACTTGCTCATCTGTATGAAACCATTTGGACTCCGTATGCAGTGGCAAGACAAGTAGCCCAGTGTTGGCATCTTTCTCACATCTATTTATCAGCTGGAGGTAGGACAGATTTTCATTAGTGTTTGGGTCAAAGAAACCCTTTGAATCATCAGTAGGATTCAGCAGGATTTTTGCCGTTTCTTCGTCAAGATACCCCCTTTTTATAGCGACACGACTTGGTAGCCTGTGACTTTGATTTGGATCAATCACTCCTCCAGTTGCTATCTGTGCCTGGAGAAGACGCAAGCCGGCACTTCTTTGTATCAGTTGTTTATTCATGGCTTCAAACACAGATATTGTTGCATCTGTGTAAGGATCTTTATAGCCAGTAACGGCACGCTCAGCTGAAACGAGTTGCTCGTGTATATCTGGTCCAATTACTTTCTCTTTTCCAGCTTCCTCTACACAATAGAACTTGTTGTTGACAGGGTCAATGACCCATCCTGTTGCAGACTGTGCTTCAAGCAGCTCAAGTGCAATACGAGGAGTCAACAGATCTTCCTGTTTTGCTTGGTAAATGCTCATTATTTTCTGAGTTGGGTATACCTTGATTCCAGCAATGCTTCCAGTCCCCTTCAGGTAACCTTTCACAGGTTCTGTTTGGACTATTGCATCAAAGCTGCGTTTTCCTTCTATAACCAGATCAAAGGTCTCTTCATCGATGATCTCAGAATCCAGCAGTTGTTGTGCAGAGACAGGATTTCTCAGGCCCATTGTCACTTTAGGGGGTTCATTCTTCTCCAGTGTCTCTATTGTTTCAAGCACTATTGTGATTATTGTTTGTATGCTGATTTGCCTTGTTCTGTATTTTTCAGTGAATTCCAGCAGCTGGTCCTCTGTGAAGTAACGAGAGTGAATCAAGTCCCAAAGAGAAACAGATTTTCCTGAATACCGTCCCACTTTCACGCTTACAATTGTCTTCTGAAATTCTTGCTTTATTTCTTCTTCAGTGAATGTTTTTTCCGTGGTTGTTCTTGCCTTTGGTGTGTCATCAAGAGGCAGGAGAAAAAGTCCTGTTTCTTTATCCTTTACACATCTCTTTAACATTTCCATGTATGTCAGATTTTCTGTTGTCTTGGGGTCAAAAAAGCCCTTTGTGTCATCAGTTGGGTCATTTAGAATTTCATTGAGTTCAGCATCAAAATATCCTTTTTTGTATGCAACCTCTAGAGGTAAGTGAAGGCACTTCAAGGGATCAATGATGCCACCTGTACCAAGTTGGGCCTCAAGTAAACGAATGCCATGCTGCTTGACAATAAGATCCTTTTTCAGTGCTTGGAAAAGTGAGATCTTTTGACCAGTGTATGGGTCTGTGTAGCCAGTGACGGCCCGCTCTGCAGACAGAAGTTTTTCATACATCTGTGGTCCAATCACTTTCTCTTTTAGAGCTTGTTCTACTGTAAGTTTTTTGTTATTCAGAGGATCTATAATAAATCCCGTTGCAGCTTGTGCTTCAAGGAGGCAGAGGGCAGTTCCAGGTGTAAGGATCCCTTTTTTCTGTGCTTCATAAATGCTTATTTTCTGATTGGATGGTTGCAGAATCAACCCAGCCACACAACTCGTTCCTTGCAGAAAGGCTCTCACGCTATCCATCTTCATCACATCAGTGCTCGATAGCTTTCCATTGATCAAATTCTTGTAAACATTTTCATCCACAATTTCAAGATCCAAAAGATCCACAACAGAGATTTCTCCTCTGAGACCTTTAAAATTCAGGTCTGCTTGTTGTTTGATTTCCTTACTCTCAATGATCTCCAGAATGATGACTGTGAGTTCCTCTATTGTGATTCTTCTGGACCTGAAGAGCTTAAAGAACTCCTGCCGTTTTTCTTCTGACAGATATTCTGAATTGATCAGATCCCACAGTGTTGTGTGCTTGCCCTTGAATCTGCCATACTTAACTGTAACTGTTGTTCTTTGGAAAGTTTCCCGCATTTTGTTGTCTATGCTGACTGTCTTGCTCTTGCATTTTAGAGGCAAGAGGCACAGGCCTGTACTGGGATCTGTGACACATCTGGCCATAAGCTGCAAGTACGTCAGGTTCTCGTGGGTGTTGGGGTCAAAGAATCCCTTGGTGTCATCACTTGGATCACTCAGGATCTGATTCATCTTTTCATTAAAGTACCCCCTTTTGTAGGCCACGTGGACCGGAATGCGATGGCTGTTCACTGGGTCGATAATTCCACCGGTCGCAATTTGTGCTTCCAGAAGCCGAATTCCATGTTCTTTGATGATCAGGTCTTTTTGCATTGCTTGGAACAAGGAGATTATTTTTCCATCGTGAGGATCTTTGTACCCAGTGACCCCTTTCTCCGCTGAGCGCAGCTTCTGACAGACATCCGGCCCCACAACCTTTGCTTTAACGGCGTCATCCACTGAAAACTTCCTGTTTCCAATAGGATCGATGACAAACCCTGTTGCTGCCTGTGCCTCTAGTAGAATTAGTGCAGTTCCTGGCATCAGCAACCTTTTTTGTCTTGCTTGGTAGATGGTCATGATTCGAGAATCTGGTAGCAGAATGCCTGCAATGCTGTCTTTTCCCTGTAAATACATGTTTACATTTTCATCCTGTATTACGTCCTTGACTGACTTTTTTCCCTTTTCCAGATCCTCCATCATCTCCTGGGTGATAATATCTGCCTCCACAAGCTGCTTGGCCGTAACAGTTTCTCTGAGGCCTTCAAATGTGGCTTTTGTTGTTTTAACAGATGTTTCTATGATTTCCAGAACCATGGTAGTGATTTTCTTTATATCTGTCTTCCCTTCTCTGTATTTCTGAAAAATGTCTCTCCTCTGGGTCTCATCAAAATACTCCGACATCAGCAGTTCCCAGAGGGACACTGTCATTCCCATGTACTTCCCATATGCCACTTGAACCTTTTCAGCTTTGAAGAGCATTTTTGTTTGGTAATCAATGAAGCTGAAATTCACTCTTCCTGGTTTGTCTTGGAGAGGGAGGAGACACAAACCAGTTGCAGGATCAGTGACGCACCTTTCCATCAGCTGAAGATAAGTTAGATTATTCTCTGTGTTTGGGTCAAAAAAACCTTTTGTGTCATCTCCTGCATCTTCCAGTATGGCATTCATTTTCTCATCAAAATAGCCCCTTTTGAAGGCCATGGCTGTAGGAAGCCTGTGGCTGTTGATTGGATCTATTATTCCACCAGTTGCAATTTGAGCCTCAAGCAAACGGACCCCGTGGTCTTTGACAATGAGATCTTTGGACATAGCTTGAAAGAGGGATATGGTCTCCCCTGAATATGGATCTTTGTACCCAGTCACCGCTCGCTCAGCAGAAAGCAGCTTTGCATGATATTCTGGCCCAACAAGTTTGTGTTTTATGGCTTCATCCACTGTGTACTTTTTATTTTGTACAGGATCAATCATAAAGCCAGTTGCTGCTTGAGCTTCCAACAGGACAAGTGCTGTTCCTGGCATCAGGATGCCTTCCTTCATGGCCTGATAAATGTTCTTCCTCTTGTTGGATGAGAGAACAGCAATACCGGCAATGCTGCCTTTACCTTCCAGGTACTCCTTCACGGTTTCCATCAGCATCACATCCTGTGTTGTGGTGTTTCCCTTCTGCAGGTCATCGTAGACTTTTTTGTCAATGACATTTGACTCAAACAGCTCGCTGGAGGAAATGCCTTTACGCAGACCTTTGAAGGCGATGCAGACCGGTAGGAGCAACAAGCCTGTCTCATTCTCCACGGTACATTTCTCCAGAAGGTTTTGGTAGTTCAGATTCTCCTGCGTGCTTGGATTATAGAACACGTTTAGCTCTGACATTTGGTCACTGAGCAAACCTTTTTCATAGAAGCCCTTTTGGATTGCAGAGTCGACTGAGAGGTTTGTCTTCTCAACAGGATCAAAGATACCCTTGGTGGCAATCTGTGCTTCCAGCAGCCTCAAACCATAATCTCTAGGGATTAGGTCTTTCTGCATAGCCTGGTAAACAGATATCATTTGATTGGTGTAGGGGTCTACATACCCTCTAAGGGCTTTCTCTGCTGTAAGGAGTTTCTCCCTCATCTCTTGCCCAACTATTCCATCTTTAACAGCATCAGCAACAGGAAGTATCCGGTTGTTTATCGGATCGATGATGCCCACCGTGGCAGCTTGTGCTTCAAGCAGAGCCAAGGCTGTTCCTGCTTTTAGTAAACGTTTCTTCATGGCCTGATAGATGGTCAACTTCTCCCCGGTCTTCTCCAGGAATATTCCTGCCACAGGACCATGCACTTCAGCACCACCATTGGCTTTTATCTCGGCGTTGTGACTGATGGACTCCATCTTGATCTAAAAAGCAGGTTCAACACAAACAGACACTTTAATTATTGTCATGAGTAAAAAGAATCCACCACCAGTTTTTTTGTCTAAAGTTTTTATGAACATAGTTTTTTTCATATATGGACGGATGAGACAGTTTAGTAAATGGCCTGTATTTGATATAGTGCTTTCTAAAATCCTAGAACCCCCCAAGGTGCTTTACAAAACAACCAGTCATTCACCAATGCACACACACATTCACACGCTGGTGGTGATGAGCTACATTGTAGCCACAGCTGCCCTGGGGCGCACTGACAGAGGCAAGGCTGCCGTACACAGGTGCCACCAGCAGGCAAGGTGGGTTACAGGGTTCGTACGGGTGTTTGAAATCCTTGAAAATGCTTGAATTTTATTAACTTGTTTTCAAGGTATGGAAAGTGCTTGATTTCTGTATTAAGTTGTTGAAAATGCTTGATAATCAAACTGCGCAGTTTTGTATTTAAGATCAACCAAGATAGTTTGATGAAAGAACTCAATTTGTAATTTTTGTTAGCAACAAAATCTAGAGTGATCATTTAGCCATATAGAGATCAGCTGCTGGACCGGCGGTGTCCTCTGGCTTTGCTATGAAGCAGACCTACTTTAGGTGTGAAACTGGGTCAACCCAGCTTTGGAACTGGGATCCATGGCCATCCATCCATCCATCCATTTTCTCCCGCTTATCCGGAGTCGGGTCGCGGGGGCAGCAGCTTAAGGAGGGAAGCCCAGACCTCCCTCTCCCCAGCCACTTGGGCCAGCTCCTCCGGGGGAATCCCAAGGCGTTCCCAGGCCAGCCGAGAGACATAATCTCTCCAGCGTGTCCTGGGTCTTCCTTTGGGTCTCCTCCCGGTTGGACGTGCCCGGAAAACCTCACCAGGGAGGCGTCCAGGAGGCATCCTAATCAGATGCCCGAGCCACCTCAACTGGCTCCTCTCGATGTGGAGGAGCAGCGGGTCTACTCCGAGCCCCTCCCNCCAGCCACCCTGCGAAGAAAACTCATTTCGGCCGCTTGTATCCGCGATCTCGTTCTTTCGGTCACTACCCAAAGCTCGTGACCATAGGTGAGGGTAGGAACGTAGATCGACCGGTAAATTGAGAGCTTCGCCTTTCGACTCAGCTCTCTCTTCACCACGACAGACCGGTACAACGCCCGCATCACTGCAGACGCAGCACCAATCCGCCTATCGATCTCACGCTCCACCCTTCCCTCACTCGTGAACAAGACCCCGAGATACTTAAACTCCTCCACTTGGGGCAGGACCTCGTCCCTGACCTGGAGAAGGCATTCTACCCTTTTCCGACTCAAGACCATGGTCTCGGATTTAGAGGAGCTGATTCTCATCCCAGCTGCTTCACACCCGGCTGCGAACTGCTCCAGCGAAAGCCGGAGATCACGTTCTGACGAAGCCAACAGGACCACATCATCTGCAAAAAGCAGAGACCTGATCCTTAGGCCACCAAAACGGATCCCCTCACCACCTTGGCTGCACCTAGAAATCCTGTCCATAAAAGTTATGAACAGAATCGGTGACAGGATCCATGGCAAGCCATTTTAACATTTAATCAACAGCCACACCTTCTTGCAATTCCAGATCGTATTTTTACTAGTCATAATTGAAAGATATCAACAGCTACTTGAACTAGCAGAATTACAATGCATAAAACCAGTTTGTTCATCAAGTATAATTATTATTTATTTTTTCAACTAACGGGTATGTGGATGGAGGAAAGGTTGGAATCAAATTTTATAATATTTCAGTAATGGGTGGTAATAGAAATTCAGCGAGAGCGGGAATTTAAAAATAGCCTTCAAAGAGCTGAAAAAGCAGGAAACAATCTTGACATTAGACACTTTTCAAAATGTAAATTATGTTTTTGTTTACTTTCTCCCTGCTTTGTGGAATATTACAAAATATTGTTAATAATTAGGGATGTTCTGATCACATTTTTTTGCCCCCAATCCAAGTCCAAGACACTTAAATTTTGATACAAAGACCCAATCTGTTACCTCAGCAAAGCATTAATTTAAGAAGCAAAAGGTAAGTTTTCATTTAATTAATTAATTAATTAATTAATTAATTAGTTTGTTTATAACTTCCTGTATTCATGTTATTTCCTTAATTTATCTGCCAAAAAAATCACTCACTCAGGAAGAACATTGAAACGTGTTAATATTACGAATATGTTTAAAAATAGCGTTGTTGCTCATATTTGAAATTGTTTAACAGAATGTGGCTGTGTTGAGCGATAAACATTACCATGACTGCATCACGGTGCAGCCAGCAGGCACGAATTTTAAAGGTCACGCTAGTTGCTTTATATCTGGTCTTTTCCACCAGATTCAGATTATTTGAAATCACGTGATCAGGCCCAATTTCCGATCCCATGATCAGATTGGATCATCCCTATTAATAACAGTCATCAATTATTTCATATGAGGTTTTGACTCAGAGCTGTGGTGGTTGAAAGGTTTGCCTTGATAATGCTTAAAACGTGCTTGAATTTGACTGTGGGAAAAGTATAGGAACCCTGGGGTTAAGTGTCTTGCCCAAGGACACAACAGCAACAGACTGAGCAGGGCTCGAACCTGCAACCTTCCTATTACGGGGCAGACACCGAACTCCTCTGCCGCTGTTATCCCATGTATGATAGATGACTGATTGGATGGATCCATCCATCCATATGTCCTTGTTGTAAGTCTAGTTCCACACCTGGAGTTGGTACACACAGGACAGTTCTGCTGCAGACCACACCCACCCACACACACACCCAGGCAATGAACTGTTTTTACTGCTTCCTTCTGGGAAACTGAATCGATGCATAAGAACACACACCACCAGACTGGGAGACTACTTCTTCCCCAGAGCTGTGAAATTAATCTTAATTCTCTACCTGTAATTTTCTTTGACTTTTGTAACAAAACTGCTCATATTTATTCTTCACGTAAAATGGTGTGCATTCATTGTTTTTAGTTCTGGTTTAACACTGCATATTTCTGTTGATTGCTTACATATGCACACATAAACTGATGTGATGTAAGTGCATCTTCTGATATGGACCCAGAGTTACCAAACAATTTTCTCATGTAGGAACACACAATGTCAATACAAGGATTCTGGTGCATCTATTTACAGATGGAATGGTGTGTGTGTGTGTGTGTGTGTGTGTGTGTGTGTGTGTGTGTGTGTGTGTGTGTGTGAGTGTGAGTGAGAGCTATATAAATGCATTATTTATATTTATGTATGGATTTTTTTTCAACTGCCAGATAAAATCTGAGCTACACTTGTATAGCACCTTTCTGGGTCAGAGGATCCATTCACACACTGGTGGTGATGAGCTACATGTAGCCACAGCTGCCCTGGGGCACACTGACAGATAAATAAACATGCATAATATTAAACCCTAGAAAGAAAAGTTAGAGGATAAACTTCTTTAACCTTTCTGTGTTGTTTTGAGTTTGTGGAACACGTTGATCCTTGGATGTTTCTGGTTTTCCAATATCCGCTTCAGGAACCGGCGGGAGGCTGTGAGCAGCTGAGATTAGAACCTGTAGAGGAAATGTATTCATTATTCACAGATTTCTTACAACACATTACATTCTTTAGCTGTGGATAACATATAACTAAATAAAGTTGAATTTGTTCTCCTCAGGATGTTTTCAGGGTTTAATAAAGTTTGATTTTAAATTCTCCATATGTGATATTAATGTGTTGGTGCTTTCTGAGGACATGCTGAACAGGAAGTCGTCTTTTATTTGTTATGGTACAAGACGATGTTAAAACTGGAGGAGCCGGATGCTTGGTGTGGAAATGAAAAACATTGATGCAAGAGTGGGCGGATCCAATTCTGTTTACAGGGGTTCACCGTGTTCCTGTCTGAAGGCACAAACCTCACCTGTCAGGTTAAACCACAAACAACACCTCAGGAACTGTTACCAAAACCAAGAGCTGGAAGACTCTGGGGCCCTGAAGCTGAAGAGATGCTGATCACAAAGAAAAACGGTTCAGTCACGTTTTTTCCCTTTCAGGAATGACGTTCAGCCAGAGGGTGGCGACAGCGTAGCGAGCGATTCAAGCTCAGAAAAATAAATAAAAATCAACTTTCTGCTGATCTGAGGATGAAAACTGTTACCTGTGATCTCTGCAGGTGTCAGCCGGACTTCAGCTGGAGGCAGATCTGAATCAACCTGAACAAAAACAGGAAATTATTCCTTTTTAACATTTTAATAAGCTTTACAGTTTCCATAATAATTATTCTGATTTAGCAGGTCTGAGACTTGATTCCATCACCAGATGTTAAGTAACTGAAACGTCTCGGATACAAATAAACTAAATTCAGTAAAATAATAAAATCAAATTGTTCATGACTTCATATAATAAACAGAACATTAAGAAGCTTCTAGTAGGATGAAGAAATCGTCTTTAGTTGTGAAACTATTTCTGTGTTTTTGTGACAAAAAGAGATAAAAAGCTGGAGCGAAAACTCCTACAACATTCCTGCTTTTCTGATAAAACTCTTCCATGATTCTGCAGGAGGTCAAAGTTCACAGGCAGCAAACGCTGATGCAGCAAAAGGCACTAAAACAGAATCAATCTGTTTAATATCTGGGATTCCTGGGTTAGAGTAATGCACGATCAAACTAAAACAACTACTGTAGTTTTCTGTTTGACATCCTGTTACAGCTGACCTGTTTGTGTTAAAACAAACATTGAAGAACATCTGATATAAAATCACCTGAGATCAGATTTACAGCTCTAACATCGACCCGACAGAACGAACTGGACTTTTGTGTTTGTCCAACAGCAGCTGTTGGATCAGGAGTTCATCTCCCACTTTGTAAATGTTTGAATGTTTCTGGAGCATTTACTTTAGATTTATTGCTCCGTGTCGGTTTGCTCATTTCATAAAAGTAAATTTATTACCTGCATGGATGCAAAGTCTCTTCCTACCCTAGGAAATGCTCCCAAACGGGAGTCCGAACTTCCAGAGGATTTAGGAAGTTCTGGATCAGCTGCTGATAAGGAGCTCTCTGCTCCGGAGCATACAGGTGTGTGTTAACACAAGGAGGATCATCAGAGATGACCTCATATGTTTCCAGAGTGGATGTCCCCACAGGTCAAAGGTCAGAGCTCAGAGGAAAGAACTTCTAGCTTCAGCTCAGACTTTAGCAGGTTAAAGGTCATGATAATGGTGGAGGGCTGATGGTTTGGGCTGGTACTGACCCAACAGGACACACTGAGCCCACCTAGAACTCTTCTGAATACTAAAGTGTTCTAAGTCTGAAGTGAGTCCATCGGTCTGGTGTTTGGACTGAACCTGGTCATGAAACAGAACCATGATCCCGCAGAATATCTAATACAGAACCAGGGTCCTGCTGTAGGGGTCCAGTCAGAGTCCAGAACAGAACCTGAAAGAGGTGCTGGACCTTCAGAGAGCTGACGAGCAGAACAAGAACCTCATCAAAACCACAAGAGGCTGAAGGAGGTTTCAACAGAACCAGAAGCTCATCAGAACCACAGTGGCGCCCCCAAGGGGTGGCCATGGCCACCCCTCAAAAATTGCTGGCCCCCCAGGGAAGACCAGTGTTCTTAATAAATCATGTTAATGTTAACTCAAACTATAAATTCATCTTATTTAATCAAGACATGAATGTAAAACCCAATAAAAATAATTACACAATTAATGAGTAAATAAATAATCAGAATTTTAAAAAATGTATATATTTTTCTGCTGCTCACCATTTTTAAAAAAAGTATATCTCCATGGTTTTTTGTGAAGACAGCAACATGCAAATTCAAAAATATTAAAATTCTGAAATAAATTTTGAAATAACATCTAAAATAACTGAATGTAATTATCTGAAATTTTTGTATTTCTCAAATTTGAGTTAAGTGTTTTGGATGCATATTGTTTGTTAATAAAAATAGAATAAAGGAGCATGTAATGCATCGCCACAGGCTAAACTCTCCCAGAGTTAGCACAAGGACATTTGGTGTGCCACCCCAAACTTTTCTCAGGACCCGTCTGGCCACCCCTATCAAAATTTTCTGGGGGCGCCTCTGCAGAACCACGAGAGGCTGAAGGAGGTTTCAGTGAGTTTGAGTTTCCTCAATGCGCCTCGTCTGTTTCACCAGGAGAAGTTCGGTCGTTAAACCTGAAGGTTTAATTTGACAACAATCCAAAGCTAATTTCCTGTGATTAATAAATCTCAGCTCTAATAATAAGGAGGATCCAGATCCAGTAATTATTTATTATCCTGATTCATACCCTGCAGAATAATTTATGGACTCAGGGAGTGTCTGACGCCTCTGACATGTGTTACAGGATGTCTGAAGGAGCCGCAGCTTCAAACGAGCCAAAAGATTCAGAACCGACTTGTTTTCTACCAGCTGATCTGAAGCACCTGGACCTGGTCCAGGTTTACCTCTGCGTTACTCTCCTGAAGCCTCCTGAGAAACTCAGACTGAAACCATGATCTCACTAAACAGTTTCCGCTGCAGAGGAAAGCCTCGGGTCGGATCAGAACCTCCTCTGTTCAGGCTTGTTCAACGCCTCATTGTGACAAACTCTGTGGGAAGTCCTAAAGCAACAACTGTGGTCAAAGGTGATCAGGGAGGGATGTTTGCTTTATCTGAGGGTGTTGGCTGCTGATCGTTTCATCACCTCTACATTCAACTCAGCTTTCTCAGAGGAAGGAGAAGAAACTGCAGTTCAGCTCAAACTAAAACAAACTCCATCACATCATTTTCTACACGGAAAGAAAAAAGTTCTGAGTTTCATCAGAGAGAAATCTGCTCTTACCTCAACGTCCTGGAAGAAAACCTGCTCACGTCAGAGATTAGTCTCAACTGGATGGAGAAACATCTCTGATCATTTGGGAGGTGTTCCTGCTTTTATGTACAGAAGGTCCAAACTCCTCCTCAGCCCCTCCCCCTGTCAGACTCCGCCTCCTCAGCCACTTTCCTTCTCAAGAAAAGCCCACCTTGGCACCTCCATCTGCACAGGAACACCCTTCTCAAACCCTCCCCCTTTAGCGTCTAACCTACTTGACTCCTCCCCCTCCAGAAACGCCCTCTTTAGCTCCTCCCCCTGTCAGGATCAGCCCCCTCTTCCTCCTGCTGAAGGGCAGTAACGGTTTCAGCTCTCAAGCTGTTCTTGGCTCAGGATGCCTGGAATTCCTGCGAACCTCTTCGGAGCGTCTCTTTGTGCTCTGGAACAAAAACGATCGAACTTTACTGAACACAGCAGAACAAAGATGACCTGAACTCTTCAGATTCTTACCTGTGGAGAATGTTTCAGGTCAAAAGTCTCTCACTTTCATTCATGATAAGTTAATGTTTTTCCTTTCACAGTAAAAGCCTCCTTATCTCGGGCTGTGGCAGCACCGCAGGGCTTTCAGGGTTTCATAAGAGCGTGGCTCTGGTTTGGCAGGTTTGCAGATCCTCAGGTAAACTCGAGGTTGTTAATCTCTCAGATTAGAGAAAGTATGACACAAGTAAACAGACAGAGAACTCCTGTAGGTGCAACAAACACGATGTAATCACGACAAACAGCTGGAAACGAGGTGAGATAACATCAGTCTGATGCTGGAGGCATCCTGTGTGGGAGGGGTGGGGGTTCATATCAGGCTGCTGTTCCAGTCTTCACAGTTACACCCATCATCATCATCACTGGGGTGTGATAAACAGCCTCCCTACCCCGGGGACGGGGCTGGAAGGAAGCAGGTTATTCACCGGGCGACCAGGAGGATCTGATGAGATTCCCAGGACCGTCAGGATTCTTGTTTCTGCTCATTTAACCAGTTAAACCAACTGAAGCTGTGAGGTAATAAACGAAGCTGAAACCAGATCAGACATGTTTTGAGTTTAAACAAGCAGAAAGGAGGTGCTCAGGCCGGACCAGCACCGTTCTGGGTTCTAAAGGGAAAAAAGAAGGAAACAGAGTGACCTCTGACCTCTAAGAGCCCCTTCCCTTTGTAAATGAATCAGAGGTTGGGCAGAAACAGAAATCAGACACTGGGTAGGAACTATGAAGAGGAACCAGCGACAAAACAAACGCCCCTAGTGGCTGGTTCCAGAAGAATTTCTAAGCCCCGCCCCCCCATGTAAACCAATGAGAGCCCCTTTTCAAGCCAGCGTATTCTGAGAGCTAAAACTCTGAGGTGCATACACAATGTTTCATTTCACTCTGTTTTTCTTATTTCACTTATAAACATGCTTTTATTCCTTAGGGGTGATTAAAAAGAGCAGCTGGATGACTCCACCTGGTCACACCTGTTTTGTGTTTCAGCTTCTCATGTCTGCTCTGATGTGTTTGACTCAAATTAAAATTCTCAGTTTTAATCCAGGATGATTAAATTAAAAAGCAACATAATAAATAAAACCACTTCCTGTTTCAGGAATGGGTAATAAGCCCATTTTAGAATAATTTACGAATCTGTGAAACATGGAGAAGACATGAAACTCTAAAACCACCAAACCAACATCCCTCGACATGGGGCGCTGAACATAAATACAAAACATAAACCTCACACTCAGTTCTTTATTATAACAAAAAGATGTGAAATTATTACATAGAAGAAATGGGAGGTTTTTTCCAGCTGCTTTTCCTCTGAGTTTCTCAGATCACATTTCTCCTCATCAGGAAGTTTCAGTTCCATTAGCTTTGCGTCTCAGAAGCAGCAGATTTGTTCAGAAACATGAACGAACCTGTCAGGACCTCTTTCTCTTTTGATTTGTCTTTTAAAAGTCACTTATCAAACATCCTCGCGTTTCCTCTGAAATTTAAACAGATCTGAACAGGTTTGGCTCAGCGATGGACTGCAGCACACGCTGGAAACAGGAGGACTTTTGCTTATTCAGCCCTGGCTTTAAGTGGATCGGCACGCATCGCTACATACAACACCGTATCGGCACCTTTAAATTTGATCGCTCATCCTACCAGGACTTTTCTCTAGCGTACGTTGTCGACCGATAGTCTTTGCAGCTATTTATCAGTCAAAATCTTCAAAATAGCTCGTCAGGTTAACAACAACAACCGTCTGCAGAATGTTCAGTAAGCCTCGACACCAGGTGAGTAGTTTCTCACAGAAATGGATCGGTCTAAATGTAGAAACGGGTCTGGAGCAGAGCTATGGCTCTGGCTTCAGTCTGCCAGGTGCACAAATCAAACTGGTTCTTGGATCAGTTGTGAATAAATCAACTTCTGGTTTGACCCAGAACCGTCTCAGCTGGTCAGATACTATAAAGCCAAAGCAGAAGATTCTGTTAGCTGTGGTGCTGATCCAGTGGGCCAAAACCAGTGGGTTTGCTCTGTCAGCTCCTGGTAACTTTAGACAACCACACCTTCTGATGAGCGGTGCAAAGACAGGAAGAAATCCAACGTTTTAACGTCACTTTAAAGGGATACTATGCCGTTTTGGCTTGCTTTTAGCACCCCCTAGTGTCTGTTAGTGAAAGCGAAAGCAAAACTTTTTAACACCTTAATCTAACTGCTGAAACGTCTCCTAAGCCTTCATTAGTGTCTACAGGAGCGGTTCATGACTAAATCAAACAAATCAGCTGTGTTTATGATCTAAAACATGCAGGAAACATGCTGGAAGCAGACTGCAGCACCAGGCATGTCAGCTCCACTTTTGTCTACGTCCAACAGAGACCGGACCGGCACTCTGAAGTTGCAAGTGTGTTATTCTGGCCACGGTGGGGGTCTGAGTGACATTTCATTAACCCTGTAAAGTGTCATTTTAGCACATACTGGCTCAAGAAATGATTTAAAAATATGAAAAAGTTGCATAGTATTTCTTTAAAGTCTCTATAGAATTAATCTGTTAGCTAATGGGACAGCTTCCATCTCCAGAACCAGAATAAAACTGGTCCATGTCAGACCTTTCATGATACATATTACAGTATGAGGGTTGCTGGATCTATCCCAGCTCCTTGCCAGGAAGTCTGCTGTTGTGTCGTTTGTGACAGAGTTTCATAACTTGTGTCTGTCTGCTGATGCTGGTACTCCTGAACATTTATCTACCACAGAGCTGGTGGAGAGATTCAATGAGTCCTGTCTCCTTGTGTTAGATAATATTGCCCCTTATCGATCTTGTCGACAAAAAATGAAGCGTGAGCCGTGGCTGAACGATAATACTGCAGCCCGAAGAAATTGCAGGAAATGTGAGCGGAATTGGAAGAAAAACATGACGCAGGCATCATTTGAAGACCTATGGACTGCATGGCGCTTTTATCAAATGACTGTAAAAAAGGCCAAATCTACTTTTTTTATCTGATATTATTAGCTCTAATGATCATAACCCTAGAGTTCTTTTCTCTACTGTGGATGGATGACATGTTGGATGATATTGTTGCAAGCATGAAACCATCTAACTCTGCCCTTGACATTATGCCATCTTGCATTATTAAGGAAGTATGGCCAGCTATTGCAAATATGGTTAATAATGTAATTAACTCAAGTCTGCATTCTGGTGAAGTTCCGAAGAGTTTGATACGAGCTGTAATCCAACCCCTTATTAAGAAACCCGGTCTTGATGTTTCTGTATTATCGAATTATCGACCTATTTCTACGTTTCCATTTCTTTCTAAGGTTCTTGAAAAAGTTGTTTTTAAGCAATTGTCAGACTATCTGGATGATAATCAAATCTTAGAAGTCTTTCAATCGGGTTTTAGAGCAAAGCATAGTACTGAAACTGCGCTTGTGAGAGTATTTAATGACATTTACACCTACACTGATGCGTGTGAATCTGTCTTTTTATTGCTCCTTGATTTGACTGTGGCCTTTGATACGCCTGATCATGCTATTCTTCTTGAACATCTTGAGAAGTGCGTGGGTATCACTGGCTCTGCACTCTGCTGGCTGAGTTCCTACCTGTCAGATAGGTATGTGACTGTTAGGATTGGAAATTTTAGCTCGAGTGACGCTCCTCTTAAATATGGGGTCCCACAGGGCTCTGTACTCGGTCCGCTGCTTTTTAATCTTTACTTACTCCCACTTGGTGCTATCTTTAGGAAATATGGCCTCGACTTTCATTTTTATGCTGACTGTCAGGTCTATGCTCCCACTAAAACTAAGAAAGTAGCTTTATTGTGCCTCCGTGAGGTTAAAGACTGGATGAGCTGTAATTTCTTGCAGATTAATGATTCGAAGACAGAGCTAATTATGCTGGCACCCAGTGGTTCTCCAGTATTTCCACAATCATTTGTGAATGGTCTGTCAGATGATGCAAAGGATGTGGTGTCTAATTTGGGTGTTAAGGTTGATTCTCAGCTTAATTTTGATTTGCAAATCAATAATGTACGATCTTGCTTTTTTCAGCTGAGAAATCTATATAAGGTGAAGTCTTTTGTGATTAAGAAGAATTTGGAGAAGCTTATACATGCCTTCATAACTTCTCGTCTAGATTACTGCAATAGTCTTTACCATGGCATTAGTCAAAGGTGTATTGTCAGATTGCAGCTAGTTCACACCAGTTCTTGCATCTCTACACTGGGTCCCTGTTAAGTTTCGTGTGCAATTTAAGATTTTGGTTCTAGCTTATAAATGCTTAAATGGCCTTGCACCTGTCTATCTTTCTGAGCTTCTCGTGCCGTATGTTCCATCTCGTGTGCTGAGGTCGGCTGACCAGCATACACTGAATGTCCCTAGGGCGCGGCTACAGAGAAGAGGTTTTAGGTCTTTCTCTGTGGCAGCACCTACTCTTTGGAACACGTTGCCAATCCATATTAGACAGGCATCATCTGTTGCTACTTTTAAAAAGCTACTGAAGACTTTTTTTTATTCGAAAGCTTTTAACACCTTGGGTTGACTGGGTGATCCTGTTTTTTATCTTGTTTTTTATCTTTTTATGTCTGATTTTATTTTTGTTTTTATTTCATGTTTTTAATTGACTGTATTTTTAATTTTTATTTTTTGTTAAGCACTTTGGGCAACATTGTTTGCATTTAAAGTGCTATATAAATAAATTTGATGATGATGATGCAAGACATTTAACCTTCTTTGCCTTCAGGTGGTGGTCAGAGGGATCAGTGGACACCTGTGCTCAGCAGCCTCGCCTCTGTCAGTGCTCTCCAGGGCAGCTGTGGCTACGATGAAGCTCATCACCACCAGTGTATGAATGTGTGCCTGAATGGATGAACGGTTCACTTTGGTGTATTATGACTCAGACAGGCGCTTTACAATTATCATTTATTACTATAGTACAGTTTTTTGTGCCATTTCTCAAATAAAATGAATGAAAACACAAAAACCTTTTTTCACTGATGGTCAGGGATGTTGTGAAGCCATTTATTGTGAAGAAGTGTGTGAACTCATTTCAAACCACACACGTATGCACGCACACACACACACACACACACACACACACACACACACACACACACACACACACACACACACACACACACACACACACACACACACACACACACACACACACACACACACACACATCAAATAACTTTGATGGAGACAGAAGTTGAGTCCAGTTCACATTAAACCCATTGTTTACCAGATTTAAAAGCTTCCTAACTCTGCAGAAGCTGTTGTTGCTCTTTCATCGCCTCCTTACAGGAGCAGGATTTCTCCCCTCTGGCCTCCTCTTTGTCCAGCTCCAGCAGGATATTGCTCAGATTTTCCGGTCGCTGCCAGAAACAGACCCTTCCTTCCAGAAGCAGGTTCTCGTCTGCACCACTCCCTGGACAATCTCCTCCTTTCTCTGGAAGCATTAGAGGACAAATGTCTTTCATTTTCATGATAATGAAAGATAATAACGTTTGTTTCTAAACAGTTTTGTTTTCTTTGTTAGCGCTCCTAAAACTCGTGATGATGTCATCATGTAACTGATGGCTCACAGCCCGATGACACAAAACAACCCGTCAGCCTGCGGCGCTACAGGATTAGACTAATTCCTGGGAACTCATTTGTCTTTCAGCAACAATGAGACACATAACACCTACATCAGCTCGATGACATAAATCATCCGACTGGACTGGAGTTAAACTTAATCCTAATCCGAGTTTAAACCCTCAAACGGGTCAGAGATGTTCGAAGCTTTGATTTACTTAGGTTTTCCTTAATTCTTCTGCAGTCTCTGAACACCATAAAAACCCAGAGCTTCAGTCTGCATTCCTCCTCCTCCCCCTCAGTGTTAGCTCAGGCACTCCTTCTCTTCAGATGTATCGACTGGAGACAAAAGATTTACTCCTCAGACCGGAGTTTACTGTCACTCAGGAATTATTCCGGTTCAGCGGTGTTATCTTTTATCTCTTTGGTTAATCCGAGGTGAACGAACGGAGGATTCATCAGATCAGACAATAAAACCTTCAGTTTTCTTACTTTAGAGTGGCCTGTATTTGTATAGTGCCTTCTTAGGGTTCTACAACCCCCCAAGGCGCTTCACGACACAATCAGTCATTCACACACTGGTGGGGATGAGCTACATTGTGGCCGCGTCTGCCCTGGGGAGCGCTGGCGGAGGTGAGGATACTGAGCGTCACCAGTCCCTCCAGCCACCACCAGCGGGCAAGGTGGGTTAGGCGTCTTGCCCAAGGATGCACAGCGGCGTTCTCTGGTGGGAGGCTGGATCGAACCTGCAACCTTCCGATTACTGGACAACCCGCTCTACCTCCTGAGCTGCTGCCCCAGAAGATTAAATTTCTGCAGCAGATTCACCGGATCTCTGTTCTTTACCCACATCTAGAGTTTATTATTCTGATTATCTGGGATGTTTGTCGTGTGTGAGTTTTTATAAGTTACCTGATAAACGAGGGTTTCAGACCAGGGATCATCCCACTGGTCCACACCTGCAGGAGCTCCACAGGAAGGAATTTATGCAAATTCTCCTCAGACACCTGAGCTGACAAGCACTCATGCACACGCATGCATGCTCAAACACTGGTTTAGTGAAGACATCTATGAAAAATGTAATTAGAAATCTGACTGAACAGAGCAGCAGCAGCTCAGGAGGTCTGAAGGTTGTAGGATCGATCCCGGCTCCAGAGAATGCTGCTGTTGTGTCCTTGGGCAAGACACTTAACCCACCCTGCCTGCTTGCGGTGGTCGGAGGGACCGGTGGCGCCTGTGTTCGGCAGTCTCGCCTCTGTCAGTGCGCCCCAGGGCGTAGCTCATCATCACCAGCGTGTGAATGTGTGTGTGCATGGATGAAGGACTGATGTGCTGTGAAGTGCCTTGGGGGGTTCTAGGACTCTAGAAAGCGCTATACAAATACAGGTCCTTTACTATGAACAAATGCACACACACACACACACACACACACACACACAGGATCATAGTTTTCACTGATGAACAAAATTATTATTATTTTTTTTCAGGACTTGTAACAGGTGAGGTCGTTTAACTCATCTATGAGCAGCATCGACCAATCGGCTGTCATCTTTTCTCTTACGAGCAAGTTTTAAAAACCAAAAAACTTAACCCTTTGGGCCCTAGCGCCCCCCAATTGGGGGCTTTTCCCGAAAAGAAAAGTTTAGCAGCAAATTAATATTCTAATATTTACACATCTCAACAAATCCCACAAGAATTCCCTTTAAAATGAGACCAAAATTAATCAAATAGACCATGTTGTTACAGAAATATACTCAATTAAGTGTGGGGATGTCATTTTCAAGCAGATTTCTCAAAAAAAGGCTTAGGGCCCAAAGGGTTAAAGGTGTTTTTTTCTGCTCCATCTCCTGTCGGACTGAAGATCTCGTCTCTCCTGATCTCCACTCCTCCAGTCAGAATACTTCTTCTGTCATCAGCTGAAGAAAACACCAACTGGGTGGAGAAAGTGCTGACAGGCTGCATGTGTCAACATGCATCTGAAACCTGTTCCTGGTGCGTAGGAGTTCAGGTTCTGGTCTCGACTCTAAGCCCGTTCAGAACCTGGAGTTAAAGCTGATGGTAAACGTAATAATCCACCAACATATGGAGCGCCGGCTCTAAAGTACTACAACAAAAACAAATATGAGTTTAGTACATTTTGTTTCTGTGATTAAAAAAAAGCTATAATTCTAATATATTTTTGTTTGATTTCTTGGATTTGATTGATAAAAATTGTTCTGGTTGCTCTGTGGTATAAAAGATTTTTGATGATGTTCAATACAAATAAAGCTTAATGCGTTATTAAACGTCATATTCAATTAAAAGTTGTTGGTGTTAGCTTGGATTGAACAACATTGTTTATTTATATGATTTATGAGTCTCATTATAATGAATTTATACTGTCATGTTTGTGTTATTTTACAATCAGCGCTCCATACAAACCTTCAAATTCATCTTTAAATCCACTAAAACCTTGAAATCTAAAGAAACCTGGAGGAGTTCTCAGACCTCGCCTCCTCCTCTCACCTTTCTGACACCTTTTAACTCTCAGATCGTATCTTTAGTCTCAGATCTAATCATGCTCACACAATCAGACGTCTCGCAGAAGTATTTCAGGCTGTCAGAGCAGACGGAGCGGTCGCTCCTGTCAGAGATCCTCAGAAACTAGCAGCTGCAGGAAACATCTCAGCTGCTTTTCATACTCTCATGAAAGGTTTGATTATCGGGATTCGTTTCCTGAACAAACACAGGGATCGATCTTCTGTTGAAGTGATTTTCATCTACTGACAATAAATATTTATTCATTTAAAAATCTGATTCATAAACTGAGCAGAAAATGAATCTCTTTTAAATGATAAAGATGATTTAATCTGGAATCTGCTGCCGAGTTCAGGAGCTTCAGAAGCTGCTGACAGGAACAGCTGAAGGTCAAAGGTCAGCGCTGGCAGGATTCAATAAAAAAATTGTCTGAGTTTTTAAATCTTTGTTGGATGGTTTTAGGGACAGGGTCTGGCTTTGAGTCTGGATCTCCTCCTGCTGCTTTGAAAAAACATGAAAACATTCAAATGTAACTCTGATGAGACACTGGCAGCAGCTTTAACATTTCTGTTGCTCTTGTTTCTCTACTTCAGTTTCTACATTGATTTGTTTTATCCAGTATTTTAGACATAAACCTGGATCTGGATTTAAACCTGGATCTGGACTTAATCCTGGATCTGGACTTAAACCTGAATCTGGACTTAAACCTGGATCTGGACATAAACCTGGATCTGGACATAAACCTGGATCTGGATTTAAACCTGGATCTGGACATAAACCTGGATCTGGGCATAAACCTGGATCTGGATTTAAACCTGGATCTGGACATAAACCTGGATCTGGACATAAACCTGGATCTGGATTTAAACCTGGATCTGGACATAAACCTGGATCTGGACTTAAACCAGGATCTGGACATAAACCTGGATCTGGACTTAAACCAGGATCTGGACATAAACCTGGATCTGGACTTAAACCTGGATCTGGACATCAACCTTGATCTGGACATAAACCTGGATCTGGACTTAAACCAGGATCTGGACATAAACCTGGATCTGGACTTAAACCTGGATCTGGACATCAACCTTGATCTGGACATAAACCTGGATCTGGACTTAAACCTGGATCTGGTCATGATGTCTTATTTATGGTTCTGCTGGATGAAATGATCCACCTAAACCAGGGGTGCCCAATCCTGGTCCTGGAGGGCCGGTATAGCATGTTTTAGTTTTAACTCTGCTTCAACACACTTGATTTCAATCAGCAGGTAATTATCAGGCTTCTGCAGAGTCTGATGAGCTGCTGCACAGGTGATTCAACCACTGAATCAAGTGTTGTTGCAGAGAAATAATTAAAACGTGCTGGATACCGGCCCTCCAGGACCAGGATTGGGCACCCCTGACCTAAACCCAGAAAGAGCCTAACAACAGCAAACCTGCTCCAACACCACTAAGTTGTGAACCAGCATCCAACCAGGATGTTAGACGGGTCAAAGGTCAAACTTCCTGCTAATCTTTAAGATCCTCTAGAAGAAGGTGAAAACAGAGGAGACTGACGGAGATCCTAGAGGAGCCGAACTTGATGAACTTCTAGAAGCTGCTGATGGAGTTTTAATCATTCAGGTGAAACTTCACCAACATGCAGAGTCTGACAACACACCTCTTCCTGGAATTCCTCATTAGGCTCCGACACGCTGGTGACAAATGACCTGACAGAACCAGGAATGAGTCAGAACCCCCAGGAGAAGATCCTGGATCCACAGCATGTTGCTCCAGTTTAAAGTCTTTGTTGTTGTTTGGCCTGAATAAAACATTTAACTATAATAACTGTTTCTGCTCCTAACCCGACTTTATCAACTGAAACAGAAGCTCGGGAAGGCAAATAAATAATGTGCCTTTAAAACAAATCAGTACATGGAAGTTAAAACTCCAACCCTTACATCATTTTGAAGGATTCTATTTCATATTATATGTTTAAAACATTTTTTTAAGTTTCAGGTTTTGTTTCAAATCCAACATGGAGACTTCCTCTAGAGGGCAGAAGGTTGTTTAAATGGTTTAGTCTCGTTTCTGTTTAATAAGTTTAGAGTTGAGAGATGAGTTTTGTTAGCCTAGTGAACTAGACCAATTCTTGCTTTGCAGAGTTTGTATATTCACATATATAGGATGGCTTGCCAGGCTAGAGTTTTGTTCCAAAGACTGAAGATTTTCTTGGTGTGTCAGCGCCTCCTGGTGGACATGTTGTAATGTCACCAGAAGTCTCCACCATCCCTCATAAGACTTTAGTCGTAATCTAATAAAATAAAATGAAAAACTATCATTTAAATGATGTAATAGAAACATCTGGATCCTCAGAAAGACCAAACATAAAATAACATTCATGTTTTTAACTCAGCTGGTTTCTAAAACTCCAGCAGGTTTAAATCTTTTCCTGTTGATTAGTTTTCTGTCTTCAGAACTCAAACTCAACAAGCGTCAGCTTTTATTCAGTAAAAACGTCAACAAACATCCAGAAAACTTTTCAAATCCAACATTTTTCTGGTTTGTGTCCAAATCTTCATCTTCTGGTTTAAAGTCGCTTTACAGAATTTAAAGTGATTCTTTTGGTTTCTGAAGAAAACGACTTCAGAGACGAACCTGAGACGAAACGTCCTTAAACACCTGAACCTCAACATCTTCTAACATCTAACGGTAACGAATCCACGGAAAACATCAGCTGAGTGGTGACGGGGGGGCGGGGGACACCGCCTGGACATCGTCTGCTCCTGGGGGACATTCCACAGGAGGAAGAGTAGGGACGATGAAGATCTGCCTGAAGCCCTGAAACAAATGAAGACATGAATCCTCATGAGATTCCTGTAAACAAGAGAGGAGCTAAAGGAGCAGTGAGGAGGAGGTCTGACCTCAGGAGGAGAAGAAGGAGGTCTGACCCCAGGGGGAGGAGGAGAAGGAGGTCTGACCCTAGGGGGAGAAGGAGGTGGGACAACAGGAGGAGGAGGAAGTTTGCCCCCAGGGGGAGGAGGAGGTGGGTCAACAGGAGGAGGAGAAAGAGGAGTGGGTCTGACCCCAGGAGGAGGAAGAGGAGTTCTGACCTCACGAGGAGAAGGAGGTTTGCCCCCAGGGGGAGGAGGAGGTGGGACAACAGGAGGAGGAGGAGGTCTGACCCCAGGAGTAGGAGGTGGAGGAAGTGGGACCACAGGAGGAGGAGAAGGTCTGACTCCAGGAGGAGGAGGTGAGACCACAGGTGGAGGAGGTGGGACCCCAGGATACACGTCTTCCTGCTGGGGGTGGGGGAACATCAGGGATCCTTCATAAAGTCTCCCAGTACCAGGAGGGAGGAGCGGCACGTGGAGCAGGAAGTGTGGAGGTGGAGGGAAATTATCCAGCATCCTAAACGTAAAATAAGGAATTCTGAGTGAAATCATCGGCTCCGAATCAGGAACCAGAAGAAAACCTGGAAGAAAACAAAATGATTAATTCATCAGGATGAGGTTTATTTTAAGCACCACATTAGTTTCTTTCTTCTCATCACCAAACATGGATCTGAACCAAAGACTGTATATATAAGATCTGAACGTAAATAAACCAGTTTGAAGTCTTTTCTGCAGGTTTTTGTTCTCCTGCTGCAACATTTAAACTCAAACAAAAATAAAAAGTTTTATCCAAACTGCTCAGAGCATTGATGCAGGAGATACTCTGATATGAAATCAGACTCAAACTGATGTTTATTCAGAGATTTTGATGTTTTTTTTATTTTCATTAACTGATGGATTAAAAAGTATTTCATGTTTTGTTCTTTACTAATAAAAGCTGCTTTAGTTTAGACAGAAATGCTTTTTACAAGCTGAGTCTGCAGAAGTTTTATATTGGTGATTTTATACGTATATATATATGTATATATAATGCAAATAGCTGATTTTACTAAACAAAAGGATAATAAATGAATATGATTCGTTTGTTTAGTAAATGAATCATGAAAACCATCAGCAGTTATAGAAGGATAGGAGGTCTTTAAATGATTTTCTGGGGTTCTCATTACTTCTGCCTTCAGGAACTTTGGTTTCATTATTAGAATAAATTAAAATATTTCTGCTGAATTCTGTTTTTACTCCAAATCAAAATTCTAAACTAAATCGGAACCAAAGTTCAGAACTGAAGCGTTTTTTACCAGGTAGAACTTCTCCGTGATCCGAACCAGATGCGGGCTCTCCTCCCGGGTCAGGCCGGGGCCCGGAGGCCCAGGTAGACCTGGCTGCAGCCCCGGCTCGCTGCTCCGGTCCTCCGGTCATCCGGGCTGCTGCTAGCCTCCTCCTGAGCGTCGTGAGTCGGTTCCGTTGGGTGATGCGCTGACACTCCCGGCAGGTGCACGAGAGGAACCGGCAGGTCCCGTGACCCTTCCTGGGGGAGATGATACCGTGAAGGCGGCAGCGGGCGCATGTGGGCCGCGGTGGGTCCGGGGGAGGACCGGACATGATTTGAGGGTTCGAGCGGGACCGGGTGAGGTCCAGAGCCCCCATCCTTCCCCCTCCGGGGATTTCCCCATCCACAGGTGTCTGACCTAAACTTCACCCTTTGATCCCCACGTGGGTACGTCCTTGCTCCTGATTGGTTGGACCTGAACTGCGGGAAGATGAGTGATTGTGATGTGAGGATTTTCCTGCTTTATTTGATCTGCATTAGAGATTAAATACAGCGTAAATAATAAGTTATGTTTAATTAAGCTTTTATTTTTGAAAATAATTTCAATGTTTCACAGACATCTTCCTGAACAGCCTCTGCTCAGAGAAATAGTTTACAACTTTTGGACTGATAAGCTAACGGCTAGTCTGGGTAAAGCCCTGTCATCTTCTACTAAATTTCTCAGCAGGTTCTGAGTTTATTTTATAAATCTTTACTGCACTAGATTAATATTACACAGTGATGTCAGCAGAAAGTGAAGCTCTTCCTGTCAGATTGGATGAAAATTACATTTAGCTGCTCCTGGAGACAGTTACACACATAAATATATTTTAATGTGAAAATAATGTTTAAAAGAAAATTCAGCATTTTCAGAGAAAGGCAAATGACTTCCTTCAGTCCTTCAAAATAAGAGTCTCAAACTAACCTCAACACATGAATCTTATAAAATGGAAAGGTGGCATATTGTTCTCTGATCAAGTGTAAAAAAAGATGAATAAACTATTTTAAAAGTTTTCAGTGTTTTGAGGTTAAATGTTATTGTGGAGAATTGAAGGATGTTTAAGATGAACTGTGGGAATCAGGCTTTCTTTTTGACGTATCCTCATCTTTTCCCATTCCACGTTCCAGGAACATTCTTTAGAAATTGTTAAATCAAGAGAAAACTTGGTTTGTTGTTTTAATTTCTGTGTTTATTTACATAGTGTTGGTGTTACAATAAAAGTCCTCGTTCCCGTTTTATTATAAATACACCAGTTAAACAAGGCTTGATTCTCACTAAAATACATCCTTCAAACCTTTTAAAACATAAAAATAACAAAAAGCTTTAAAGGATACAGGTATTTAAATTTTTGCATCTTTTGTTAATTAGTAAACCATGCAAAGCAAAAATAGAGTATGAAAATAAAACGCTGTAGGTCAAATCTGCAAACTAAAACAAGTACATGTAGTGTAAAATACAAATACTGGACGTGGAGCAAAGCTTAAAGATCTTTCTCATGGCTGTTGCCAACAGACATTTAATCAGAACTTTCAGGATTCTGTGAAAGAAGAAAAACATGATGCAAAGTTTTACACCATCATTTTGAGTTATTTTAAGTTATAGTCTGACTTTAAAAGGTTTACCTGATAAGACAAACATTAAGAGTAATATTGCTTATTTTCAGTCATGCAGCGGTTTGCACCGTCAGCTCTGCAGTGTCTCCCAGTCCTCCCAGTAAAGAGTAAATCTGTGTCCTGCAGGCACTTACACAGCGTGGGTTTGGACTTTAAAACGCACCATTGTGAACAGAAACAAACCAAGCAGCAGGGAAGTGGCTGTGATTCAGTGTTGTTGCATAAAATCAGTGATTAAAGTGATACTCAGAGTCCAAATAAAAGCCACAAGTCTCTGGAGACATCCCAGTCAGGATCTGGAGACAACAGGAAGACATACGAGCTGGGATCTGGAGAGAACAGGAAGTCAGAGGAAAGTTTCTGAAACAGAAACACAAAAAAAATTAGATCACAATAATTCAGGAGATGAGTAAGTTATGTTTTCCTTTACGCACCTTTCAAAGTGTCCAGAAGAGCAGAGATTTAGAGAACTGTCGGATGGCTTCATTCATCTCCAGATTCCTATATTTCCTGTTTATTTCCTAAGGTGCGTGTTTGGGTCTGACTGCAGGATTCGTGGTGGGTTCACTGAGGATGAAGCACTTTTTCTGTGTTTGTAGAATAGTTGCAGCAATGCCGCCAGGAGAGAAAAGATCTTGAAGCTTTGCGTTCTTAAAGCAGGTTCTTGTTTATCTTTGTTAGACTCCTAATTCTGCTCTGCAGAGAAGCTACATTTTCCTCAGATTTCAGAAATATACACAAAAGTTTCAGTTTGTACACCCAATTAGTTTCATCTGTCTGACACAGAACATTAGGTAAATAAATGCGTGTTAGTGGAACACTAAATGCTCATATTGATGTTTAACAATCAAAAATCATGTAGAGTGGGAACGCTTGGGCTATATGCTGAGAATAAACAGTTTACAGTACACGGCCATGAATCTGACGGGTCAGCATACACGGGCCTTAAAGAATAAAATATACAATAAACAAAGTGATTAATTCTGTAGAAAATCAAAAATGTAAAGTATTGTAACAACTCCATGCAGAGCAGAATAAAGGTCATCTTTTCTCCACAAAGATTTAGGCATCAGGTGATCAGCCTTCAGTAGCGCCGGCTGTAGCTCGGTGAACTGAAACCTGGGGAACCAAAGCTCGATGAGCTGTAGGATGTCGATGAGAAGGCCGTCGTGAGACTTGACCCTGTGGCATCAAAGCTGCCTCTTCTGGAGCCTGACCTGGAACCAGTCCTTGACCCGGACCGTGACCCAGTAGCAGAACCTGAACCACTGATGCTGTAGGGACTGTAAAGGCCTTTGCTGGACTGAGATGAGGCTTCAAGTAGTCTCAGACCAGTTCCCTCCTCAGTCATGCTTCTTTCCATTGCATCCTTGTAGGAGATCTTAAGCTTGGTTTTAGGGCACGTGAGGTATTTTGAGTATGCGCTAACGTCCCGTAACTTCTGAGCCGTGCGGGCATCTAAGGTGCCCTTCTTCAAAGCCTCGTCTATAGAGACTCTGCCAGTGGTGTCAGGTTCGATCAACCCACCGGTTAGGTACTGGATCTCTAGGAACCGCTGTCCGGCTTCATAGTAAAGCCATCCTTTCTTCAGAGCTTGGGCTGCAGACATTTTGGTTTTAGTTCTGGGATCTTCAAAGCCATTGTATGCCTTCTGGGCTAAACTGATGCGATCCACCATGATTTTATCAACAAGTCCTTTATTCAGCGCATCGGCAACAGAAAACTTCTCTCCTGTGTTGGGGTCGATGATGCCTCCAGTGCAGGCTTGAGCTTCCAGCAGCCTTTGACCCGTTATATTATCCACCAAGTTTCTGTGGATGGCTTCTGTGACTGAAACCTTATCCAGGGTCTCTGTGTCCAAAATTCCAGCCACAGGTCCAGTTTCCTCTGTTGGGTCATTCCAGGTTGTTGCTGGTGCTTTTATAGAAGGAACTGGGCTCATGGTGTAGGAGGAAGAGGACCCGAAGGACGAAGAACGGGATCTGCTGCCACTCATGTTTCCAGAAAGCATGTCTGCAAATTCGGTGATGGACAGTGTTCCGGCTCGGTACTGATCCAGAGCCGACTTATCTATCAGGCCTCTTGAGATGGCATCATCAATATCATACTGCCGGCCAGACCTCCGGTCGATGATCATAGACTTCACGACTCCATCAGATGAGGTGATTGTGATTTCCTCCCATTCACATTCCTGCTCTGCAAGTTCCAGATAGGTCTGGTGGTCAATCAGACCCTTCTGATACGCTTCATAAACAGACATCTCTTTGCCCGACTCTGGATCAACGATGACAACCCTTCGTTTACGAACCGAAGACTTGGACGATGTCTTCCTCTCTCGTTTCTTTTCTTTTAGAAGCAGAAGACGAAGGCCAGTCTCGGGGTCCGTCATGCATCGCTCCATCAGCTGTAGGTAGGTGAGATTTTCCTCTGTGTTTGGGTCAAAAAAACCTTTTGTGTCGTCTGATGGGTCAGTGAGGATCTCGTTCATTTCTTCATCAAAGAGGCCACGTTCATATGCTGTTTCAACAGGCAAACGGTGGCTTTCCTCTGGATCGATTATTCCTCCTGTGGCAATTTGAGCCTCTAGCAGACGGATGCCATGGTCTTTTAAAATGAGTCCCTTTTTCATAGCCTGGAAAAGAGAGATGATCTTGCCAGAATAGGGGTCCTTGTAGCCTGTGACCGCTCGTTCAGCTGAGAGAAGTTTGTCTTTAAATTCAGGACCAACGACACCCATCTTAACTGCTTCAACAACATTCAACTTCAGGTTTTTGATGGGATCAATCACGTAGCCTGTAGCAGCTTGAGCCTCAAGAAGCTCAAACGCAGTTCCTGGTCTGATCATGTTCTTCTTCATTGCTTGGTAAATTGACAGACGGTCTTTGGACGATTCAACATACACACCAGCAATACTGCTGGTACCCTCAAGGTACTTCTTCAGGTCTCTGCTGATCTCCTCTACCGTGACGACACCCTCAATGAGCTCGTTGTAGGTCTTTTGGTTGATGATCTGTGACCGGAGCAGTTCTTCCACAGTGATTTGTTTTCTGAGACCCTTAAAGAGGAGCCTTCTGTCTGCAAGGGAGAGTAACTTCAAACCACTTTCTTTGTCAACCCTGCATCTTTTCAGCAGCTGGGCATAAGACTGGTTCTCATCAGTGGTTGGATCAACATATCCTCGCACATCTAAAGTCGGCTCAGTTATTCTGTCAAGCGTCTCCTTGTTGATATATCCTCGTTGCATTGCAGCATCTGTCGGAAGATGGAAGTAGTATTCAGGGTCCATCAGTCCTCCAGTGGCATTCTGGGCCTCCAAAAGTCTGAGGGCATAATCCTCAGGAATCAGGTCTTTTTTCATGGCCTGGAAGAGAGAAATCACTTTTCCACTGTATGGATCCTTGTAGCCAGTCACTGCCCGCTCAGCTGAGAGAAGCTTGTCATGGAGTTCAGGGCCAACAAGCCCTTTACGTACAGCTTCATCAACAGTAAGGAGCTCATCTTTAACTGGATCAATCATGAATCCTGTTGCTGCCTGGGCCTCAAGGAGTTTCAAAGCTACTTCGGGTTTAATCTGTCCATTCTTCATAGCCTGGTAAATGCTGATCCTTGGAGGACTGTCTGACATAATTCCAGCTATGCAACCAGTGCCAAATAAGTACTGTTTCACTGATGGAACTTCCATCACCTCCCGAATACTCATCTTCTCTTGTTTCAGTAGATTGTAGGTGTCCAAGTCAATGATCCGAGCACTGTACAGCTCCTCGATGGTTATTCTTCGTCTGATCACGTCACACGACAGCGTCTGCTCAGACTTTAGAGTCTCTCTTTGTTCAATGATCTCGATGATGATGATCAGCATTCGCTCTTTAGTAATTTGGCCCAATCGATACTGCTCCAAGAGGCGACGCCTCTCTTCTTCTGGAAGCATGTTTGAGTTCATCACCTCCCAAATGGTCATACTCTTTCCTGCAAAGCTCTTATGCGGTATCTCAATCTGAGTGTTGCCTAGGTCATTTTGTGCTTGCTCCTCTGTGTACTCATATGCTTTCTCAGCTGGTGCAGGAGCTTCTACCTTTGACAGAGGTAGGTAGCACAGACCAGAGGTGGGGTCTCTCTTGCATGTCTCCAGCAGCTGATGGTACGTTGTACTTTTGTTAGTATTGGGATCAATGAAGCCTTTAATATCACCAGTTGGTTCACTGAAGGATTTAAACATGTCTTTGCTAAAATAGCCACGCTGAATGGCCACATCATTGGGAACATGATGGCTGCTGACTGGATCGATTATACCTCCTGTGGTAAACTGAGCCTCTAAAAGAGGAATAGCATGCTCCCTCAACACAAGCTCTTTCTTCATAGCTTGGAATAGAGAAATCTTGTTGCCCGTGTATGGATCTTTGTATCCTGTCACAGCTTTTTCAGCTGACAGAAGCTTCTCGTGAAGTTCTGGGCCAACAACTCCAGCCTTTACAGCATCATCCACAGAGTATTTCAGGTTTTTAACTGGGTCAGTTATAGATCCGGTTCCAGCTTGGGCCTCAAGAAGCGCCAGTCCAGTATTTTGTTGCAGAACATGTTTTTTCATTGCCTGATAGATGCTTAAGTTCTCATCAGAGTCTTGCAGAGTGACACCATCAATGCGGTCTGTGCCTTGCAGGTATTTCTTGACTTTATCAGTATTGGCAACTTCTTTGGGTGTCTTTTTACCCTGCTGAAGTTGATCAAATGTGGCCTTGTCAAGGATGTTGGAATCAAGCAGTGACCTGGCAGTGACTGGTGCTCTGAGTCCTTCAAAACAAGCCTCTTCCTTAGTTTTGTCTTCTTTTTCATCCACCATAGTTATCACAATCGTTATTAACTTCTCAATTGTAACCAGTCCCATTCGATACTGACGAATCAGTTGGATTCTTTGTTCCTCTGTGATGTACTCAGAGTTTATGATCTCCCAGATTGTGACTTTTCTCCCTTTGAATGGTCCGTACGCCAGCTCCATGGTGGTTTGGTTCAGGGCTTCTTTTGTTTTGGCCTCTGTGATCTGTTCAGCTTCCTTTGGCTTTGGTGCTTTCTGTGAGATGGGAAGTAACGGGAGTTCGGTGTCTTTATCTGTGACACATTTTTTTATGAGCTGTGCATATGTTGCCGCCTCCTGCGAGTTAGGATCAAAAAATACTTTTGTCTCATCTGTGTTTTGGTTCAAGGTTTTGCTAAGTTTGTCATCAAAATATCCACGCTTGCAGGCAACCTCATGTGGGATTCGGTAGCTTTTAATTGGATCAATAATTCCACCAGTTGAAAGTTGTGCTTCTAGCAGACGGATGCCCTGGTCTTTCTTTACAAGGCCTTTGTTCATGGCTTCATAAACAGACACAGTCTTCCCTGTGTACGGATCTCTGTAGCCGCTGACGGCTCTTTCCGCTGACAGGAGGCGTTCGTGCAGCTCCGGACCAACGAGACCAGCTTTAACGGCTTCATCAACGGGCATCTTCTCGTTTTTCACAGGATCGATGAGAAACCCTGTAGCTGCTTGAGCTTCAAGGAAATTCACAGCTGTCTCTGGAGAGAGCAGCTCTTTTTTCATGGCTTGATAGAAAGGCATCTTCTCCTTGCTTGGTTCATCCAACAGTCCTGCGATGCTGGGTGTTCCTTGCAGAGCTTTCTTCACTGGATCCATCTCAGAAACCTCCTTCACGGAGATCTTCCCATTGCTTAGTTTGTTGAACAAATCTTTGTTTATAACTTTAGACTCGAGTAACTCACTGGCAGAAACTGGAGCCTTCAAACCACTGAACACACTCCCGCTGTTCTTCTCTTTGTCTTCCACTACAGTAATGACAATTTTGATGATCTTCTCCACCGTGATCTTGCCTGTTTTGTACTGACGAATCAGTTCTCGTCTTTGCTCTTCGGTGAAATACTCAGAATTTATGACCTCCCATATAGTGACAGTTTTTCCTTTGAACTTTCCAAACGGAACATCAACGTTTGATCTACTGAACACTTCTTTGGTCTCCATGTCAGTGTATGTTCTTTCACCCTGAGCAGCTTTCTCTGTCACTGGTAAAATCAGCAAGCCAGTCTCTGGATCTTTGGTGCATTTCTCCAGTAACTGTTTGTAGGTGAGCTGCTCTTGTGTGCTGGGGTCGATGAACAGTTTGCAGTCTTCACTGGGATCTGTGAGTTTCTTGTTAGTGTCTGCATCAAACTGACCCTGCAAGTAGGCAGTCTGGAGTGGCACCCTGTGGCTGTTGATTGGGTCAACAATGCCACCAGTTGCTAGCTGCACATCTAGAAACTTGGTGGCCTGATCTTTGTCGATAAGACCCTTTTTCATGGCCTCAAAAAGGGAAATCTTGGCTCCAGTGTATGGATCTTTGAACCCAGTGGCTGCTCTTTCAGCAGACAGCATCTTGTCATGAAGCTCAGGGCCAATAAGTTCTTCCTTAACTGCCTCGTCTACAGACAGAAGTTGATTTTTCACGGGATCGACGAGGAAGCCCGAGGCTGCCTGAGCCTCCAGGAGCATTGCTGCAGAGTTAGGAGTAATCTGGTCCTCTGTCATGGCCCGGTAGATGCTCATTTTCTCTTTGGATGGAGTCAAGATTCCCCCAACACAGCTCTGACCCTTGAGACAGGATCTAACCTTGTCGGACTTTTCCAGTTCTTGGACGGAGACTTTGCCCTTTTTTAGTTTGTCCATGTCTTTTTTGGTCAGGATCCCAATGTCATGAAGCCTCTCTGCAGGAACTTTCTCTCTGATTCCATCGAACGCCCACAGTGATCCTCCATCTTTCTTCATCCCGTCCACTTCGACTGAACCATTAAATACTTTCTTTGTTGTTCCCACCGTGGTCATGGTAACCAGCTGCTGCTCTGGAGCCTTTTCGGTCTGAACTTCCATCTCTTTTGTTTTGGAGGCTCCTTCCTTCGAAGCACCTTCCAAAGTCTGCAGCTTTTCTCTGAGCTTTTTGTTTTCCTCCTCCAGAAGCTTTTCCTGCTCCAGTTTTTTCTTTTCCAGTCCATCCACCTCCTTCTGCTTGTTTTTCATCTCTGCTTCAGCCTCCCTCTGTTTCCTCAGAGCTTCTTCCATCACAGCCTGAAGCTTTTTCCTCTCCTCTTCCATCAGTGCGCGGCGTCGCTCCTGTTCATCTTCAAGAGCTTTGGCCTTCTTCACTTCCTCCTCCAATTGTTTCTCCAGCTTCTTCTTTTCGTCTTCAACGGCCTTTTCCTTTTTCAGCAACAACTCCTTCTCAGTGAAGAACGACTGCTGCAGCATGGCCTTCTGCTGCTCAATCTGCTCCAGCTGAGCACTTTCCATCTATTCACAAAAAGAGATAAACATCAGAGAGGTTTAAAAACCAATCAAAACACATTTAATCTTAATAAAAAATAAAAACAGGATAAGGAAGGTTTTTCCACTAGTTCCCTTGGTGGTTGGTGAGTTTAACGGGTTAGTCAAGGTTACCTTGTTGGTTTGTTTCTGAAACTCTTCCGCTTCGCGTTTCAGCCTCTCTCTCTCTTTCTCCATGTCGGTGATGGCTCTCCTCAGGTCATCGGCTTCCTTGGTGCTCTGCAGCCTCTGAGTCTCCAGCTTCTGAACGACGCTCTCCGTGGCTTGCTTCTCTGTTTCTTGAAGACGAGCTTTAGCTTCGTCAGCTTGTTTCTTGAACTTCTGGGCCTCCTCTTCAGCTTTAGTTTGAGCACCGCTGAGTTCCTTCACCTTGAGCTTCAGCTTCTCGGCCTCAGCGGACACCTCCAGCTGTCTCTTACGCTCCGCCTCCAGTGATTTCTGGAAGTCCTCAGTCTCCTTTTTGAGTTGCTTCTGAATCAGCTGTTTGTCTTCCTGCAGTTTTTTAGCTTTCTCCTGAGCTTGGTCCTTCAGTTTCTGGAGCTCCTCTGCTTCAGCCTTCAGTTTGGAAGCCTCCTGGATGGCCTGCATCTTCTCCTTCATGGTTTTCTCCGCCAGCTCTCGCTGTTTGGCCAGCTCAGACTCTGCCGTCTGTCTCTGTCTGGCAGCATCTTCAGCCTCCAGAGTGAGGCGTGCAGCTTCTTCTGCCAACTTCTTCAGTTTCTCTGCCTCGTCTAACAGTAACTTCTGGGTGTTGTCTTTGTCCTTCTGCGCGAGGGTTCGGTTTTCTTCCTCGATCTTCAGCTTGATCTTGAGCAGCTGGTCCATCTGGGCCTTGAGTTTGGACAGTTCTTCCTCCACCAGCGCCTTCTGTTTGGCAGCATCGTGAACTTCACCTTTGACCCTCTGGAGTTCTCCATCCAGCACCTTTTTCTGCTTGTCGGTTTCCTGCAGCTGGAGTTTGATGGCTGAGAGCTCCTTCTCCACATGAGACTTCTGCTTCAGAGCTTCTTCTGCCTCCTTTTTGTGCTTGGCCATCTCAGCATCAGCCTGCTGCTTCTGCTTCAGCGCTGCTGCCTCTGCTGCAGCACGCCGCGCCGCTTCTTCTTCTGCCTCTTTCCTCAGTCTTTCTGCATCCTTCTGAGCTTTGGCCTGTTTAGCAGCTTCTTCTTCTGCAGCTTTCTTCTGCCTTTCAGCCTCTTCTGCTTTCTGTCGGAGTGAAGCTGCCTCCTTCTCTGCCTTCTCTTTGGCCTTCTCAGCAGTCTCTGCAAGCTTCTTGGCGTTTTGAAACTCTTCTTTCAGTTTCTCTTGAGCCAGAACGTCTTCTTTGTTCTTGCTGAGAACATCTTGAGCTTTCAGCTCTGCAGCGCTGCATTTCTGCACCGCCTCCTGGGCCAGCATCACCTGCTTCTCCACCTTCTTCTCCGCCTCGTCTCTCTGCTTCTTGGCTTCAGCTGCTTTGGCTTTGAGCCGATCCACTTCTTCCTGAGCAGCTTTACATTGTTGAGCTGCATCTTGCTCTGCTGCAGTGATCTTCTTCACCTTCTCCTCAGCTTCCTTTCTCTTCTTCTCCTCTTCTGCTGCAAGTTTTTTCAACTTTTCTGCTTCCTCTTCAGCTTTGAGCTTGCTCTTCTGCGTCTCATCTGCGAGGCTCTTCAGTTTCTTTAACTCCAACTCCAAATCGGACTTCTCCTTGGAGGCTTTGTCAAAGTTGATCCTGATGATGTGGATCTCCTCCTCCACCACCTTCTTCTGCCTCAGGGTTTCCTCCATAACAGTTTTTTGCCTCTGGAGCTCAGAGTCAGATGAGCTCTTCAGCTGTGTGATCTTCTCATTGATCTCCTGTTTGTGCTGAGCAGCCTGGTCCTCCAGAAGCTTCCTTTGATAAGCCTCCTCCTCCGCTTTCCTCTTCAGCCTCTCGTTCTCAGCCTCCTTCGCTTTCAGGGCGATCTCTGCCTCCGTTTTCACGCGCGTTGCCTCGTTGATAGCGGCTAGTTTCTCTTTGAGGATTTTTTCGGCCTCGCCTCTTTGCAGCGCCGCTTCTTCTTCTGCGACCTGCCTCTGTTTCTTGGCGTCCTCGGCGACGGCTCTCAGTCTGGCAGCTTCCTCGGCCAGCTGCTTCATCTTCAGAGCTTCTGCCTCCATGAGCTGTTCGCTGCTTTCGTTTTTCGACCGCATCTCCTTCTCTGCTTTAACCTTCATCTGCAGAAGACCATCCATCTCGCTCCTGACTCTGGCCAGCTCGTCCTCCAGCTGTTTCCTCTGTTTCTCGGCGGAGCTCACGTTGTCTTTCAGGCGCTGGAGTTCGCTCTCCAACAGGCTCCTCTGCTGGCCGGCGTGCTCGAACTCGGCCTTCAGGCGGATGCATTCTTGTTCAGCAGACAGTTTTTGTTGAGCGATCTGCTCGGCGAACTGCCTCTGTTTCTCCAGCTCCTTTTCTGCGTTTTCTTTCTGCTTCAGGGCAGCTTCCTCCGCTTTAGCCCTCCTCTTGGCGTCTCGCTCTGCTTCCACCTTCTGCCGCTCTGCTTCATCCTGAGCCTGACTCTTCCTCTGGGCCTCCTCTTCAGCCTGCAGCCTCAGACGGAGAGCTTCGTTGGCTTTCTGCCTCCATGTCTCCAGCTCCTGCTCTGCTTGCTGCCTGGCTCTGTCAGCTTCTTCTTGTTGCTTCCTGAGTCTTTCGGCCTCCTCCTGCAGCTGGAGGACCGTCCCCTGCTCCTTCTTGAGGGATTTCTCCAGCTCTGTGGCCTTTTGGGTGAATGAGGCGGTGCTGGCTTGCAGCTGGGTGGAGGCAGACTGCTGAACGATCTCCTCCACCTTTCTAACCTGCCTCAGCTTTTCTTCCTCAGCCTGCTTCATGCGCCGCTCCGCCTCCTCAGCTTGCAGCTTGAATTTCTGCAGCTCATCCAAGGACTTCTGTTTGTTCTTGGCTGCCTCCTTCTCAGCTTCAGATTTGCGTTTCAGCTCATCTTCAGCATTTTTCTTTTTCTGCGTCTCGTCGGCCACCTGCTTGCGGAGCCGCTCGGCCTCGTCCTGAGCAGCTTTCCTGAGGTTCTCGGCCTCGGCGGCCTTGTCTCTGAGCTGCTGGAGCTCCGTCTCGGCTGTGGCTTTCTGCTTCGTCGTGGTCTCCAACTGGATTCGGATTATGTGGATCTCCTCCTCGATCCTGGTGCGGCTAAGCAGCGCCTCCTCCAGCTGCTGGTTCTTGGACTTGACCTCCTGATCCGACAGACTCTTCAGCTGCTGCAGCTCCTGCTGGATGTTCTGTTTCTGCTTCTCAGCATCTGCTGCCACGCCCTGCCTCTTGTTGGCATCATCCTTCATCTTCAGCTTCAGCTCCTGCGCCTCCTTTTCAGCTTTGGCCACGGACTGAGCCTGGGATTCAGCCAGCTGCTTCTGCTTCTCCAGCTCAGCCTGGATCTCAGCCAGCTTCTTCCTCTCCTCCTCCTTCAGTTTCTCTGAAGTTTTCTGTTTCAGTCGAAGCAAAGAGGAGAAGCCAGAGAAGGTTAGATCACATCAGAAACGTGTCAACATATTGTTTACTTTCCCCTTACTGAAGCGGTTATTCCACGTGTTTCCATGTTTGTGTGATGCATGACACACGGAACGACGTCACGCCACAGAACAGGACGACATTTTGGTTTCATGCATTAAAGATGGTTTTATTCATTGATACGATTCTGTCAAACACTCAAAAAGCCTGTTTGTGCAAATTGGATAAACGATAATAAATAAAGATTTTTCTAAATTTGTTTCCCAGTTTTGGGATTAAAATCATTTCTAAAATTGTTATTTTATCAAAAATCATTTCACTGAAACAAAAACATGTTAAGAGAGACTTGGTTAAATATAAGCAAAAGGTTAAAAACAAACAAATTAACTGTTTTATTTATTTATTTTGTCTAATGTTGAGAAAAAGTCCAAATAAAAGACTGAACTGTTATTTCTGAGGTTCTGCTTGAAAACCGACATCATCAGATTTTTAACCCCTTAAAAATCCAAGTCACATGACTTTAAAGTGTTTTGTCCCATGGGTGGGATGTTTGGAATTCTGAAAACCACGACTTGGTTTGTTTTTTCTTCCCACAGAGCTTCCTTTAAACTATCACAATAAAAGTCTTAAACAAATAAATAGTTAAAAATCCTCACAAACATCTGAAGTTTTAAAATTGGTTATTGTTATTATTATTATTATTAATAATAACAATAAACCACTGATAATTATCCGATGTGTTGCTCCTGGTTTCATCCAATCCATTTCAAAATAAAATCCAAGATTTCTGCACAAATGTTGGATAATTTGGGATTCAATTCTCCAGTTTTTACATTTTTAAATTTATCTGAAAATTAATTTGAACAAAATACATAAACTAAGAACCAGGCAGGAAGTTTCCATGCAAGAAGGTTCACATACGTGAATTCGCCGCAAAACTGAAGCGAGAGAATCTTAAACATCCACTAATTTGAGTTAATATAGATTAAAGGTGATTTGGGGGACTTGGTTAATGGTTAATCAGAATTTGCAGAGTGATGCAGCAAACACAGAATGATGGGATGCAGAAAACAAAAGCAGCACAAACATCAAGAGATGAAACCGAATAATTTAATGAAGAAATGAGCTTCGAACAACAAGGAAGGTCCAACATTCAGAAACCGGTCATTAATCTGGAAAACCAAATCAAAGCAAAAGACTTTTTTCTTATTCTGTCTCAAATCAGTAAAAAAAATAAATCATTGAATCATAATAATCTTAGATAAAATTAGCTAGTCACCTCTTTTTATCTTTATTTTTATCTTCCGTGATATTTATTCAGCATCTCCTAAAATTTTCATAAAGCAATAAAAACTGAAACCGTGAGGAAAATGTTGAACTTTAGTTAATTCTATTGCTGAATCAGCAAAAGCAACTTTATTGTGATTTTTTTCCACTAACATGCGAGTTTTGTTCTACTTGATATAAAAGCATTAAAATATTAATAAATAATATTTTTACATGAATATTAGTGATCAAAGCTGAATAATGACAGATTTCTTCCGGTTTGAGAACCTTCCCTCCACCAGACAACACGGGATGGAACCAACCAAGAGGCTAAATTATTTAAATACCTTCGGCTTCGGGGTAAATTCATCTCTTAAGCTGAGACTAAAATTCATCATGAGCAGTTTCAAAAAGATCAAAAATAACAAAACGTTAGAGAAGAGAAAACGAAGCAGAAGTGAAGCTTTTAAACTACAAGTGACTGAAAAAGAACTAAAAGAAGCAAATGATTCAAATGTGACTGAATCCTGGGAATGTGTGGAACCGGATCGGATCCCGTTTATGGATCAGGTCACGTGGTTTTAGATGAGAGACGCAACAACAGGATGAAACCGTTTGCTTCACCACTGCCCAAAAAACCGAAACTATCACAACCAGATACCAGCGCCGATGTTTTAACGCTTTCTCAAACATTCCTCTAAATGTTCGGAAGATCGGAGCGTTAGTTTGTAATGTGCACTTACCTCATCGTCCTCCAGGCGGCGCTGCGCGTCAGTAATGAACTTGATGTACTGAGAGCTGAGAGTCATCAGCTCACTGTAGCGTGTTTTCAGCGTCACGTACTGGAAAGAATAAAAACAGTTCACTTTATTTATTGATCTTTATGTGAAATAAAATAAGTGTAAACGAGGAAAAAATGGGTTTCAGAAATCTGAAGCTTTTATTTTATTTCAGAAAAATAAAAGAAACACTTAATATTTAATTGTCTTCTTAAATTATGTTTAAATAAAATTCCTGAAACGGTTTCAGCTGTTGGTTTTGGTACCAAACTGACCCCCCAGGGGCCCCTGTTGGGTCTCGGCCCCCTCTTTGAGAATCCCCCAGAGACGCCCTGCTTTGCTGATATTTAATAATCAGAAACTTTCTGTTTTCTCTAACATGGACCATTTTTACCTACTGGACACATCATGAAGCTCCTTTTGGCTCAGAGAGAGCCCAAAATGCTTTGGATGCTGGTAAATAATGAGGTATCATTGCT
Organism: Aphyosemion australe; assembly: GCA_006937985.1. Classification (NCBI taxonomy): domain Eukaryota; kingdom Metazoa; phylum Chordata; class Actinopteri; order Cyprinodontiformes; family Nothobranchiidae; genus Aphyosemion; species Aphyosemion australe. The sequence goes on along the minus strand of SSNS01000286.1, from coordinate 127,536 downwards.
GTTTCCATGGAAACCAGATCAATTATAATATGAATGGACATCTGATTGGAGATGACGCAGCAACAATTGAGTCGATTCTTCTTATGTGTGAATTTATTCACTGGGATTGATAAAGTCTATTCATCCATCCATCCATCCATCGATTCATTCATTCATTCATTCATTCATTCATTCATTCATTCATTCATCCATTCATTCATTCATGTTAAAAGCGATTAATAATCCCGTTCTCATAACAGGTTTGATTCAGATGAAATTTCCAGATGATCTGATTATTATTTTATATTTTTCAGGTTTTAGCTGCAGCGGAGAACCCAGAGGAGCTCCCACCTCCTGGATGATGTTGTCTGATGTGACCTCCATCCTGGGCTTCTTCAGAGGAGATGCTGTGGGATCCTGGAGGGCTTTGTAGGTCAGGATCAGGAGCTCGTAGTCCTTTGTAACAATAAAGAATAAAAACGCAAATGAAACCCACAAACAGACTTTTATTCTCTGATAAAGCTGCAGCTGTTTGTTTGTACCTTCACAGAATCGATGCAAGCTTTTGCATTTTTCTGACAGATTTCCACTTCATCCTTGTTTTTCTCGATCTCCTCCAGGAGTTTCTGGAACAACCATCAGAACTTCTCACTCACACGGTCTTAATGTTCTGGATTATTTTATCAGAAAATCTCCTGAAGTCAGAGGAGTACCTTCTCCTGCTCCAGCTGCTCCCTGAGAGCCTTCCCGTCTCCAATGGGAATGGACTGGATCTTCTCCTGCCTCTGGCGGACCTCTCCGAGCCACCTGATGAGCCACTCGTAGTTTTCATGGTACGTCTTCATCCTCCTCCCGAGGAGGTCGAGCTCGCGCAGCCGGAGGTCCATCTGGGCGAAGACGGCCTGCCATCGTTCCAGGAGGGAGCTTACCAGCTGACGGTAGTGGTCCAGCTCAGCGTCGCGCTCACTGTGGATCCTCGTCATCTTCTCACTGATGGCCGTCGCCCTCCGGAGCTCATCCTGCAGACGGTCAAAGGTCGCCTGGTCGGCCTCTGCTTCGGCCCGCATCGACTGTTTCAGAGAGACGTTATGGATCATTTATCAGCAGGTTACCATGGTGATGAATCAAATCAAATAAAATGTACATTTGTGTTTTCATGTATGAGAGACTTTTGTGTTTCTGGTGTGGAAAACTGAACACAAGACGGGATTTTCAGGCAAATTCCAGAAAAATTTGTTTCCATTTTCATCCAAATTCATTGTTTGATACCGACAGAAACGAAAAAAATCAAATTTTTCTAACAAGAGTGAGACTGCTTTGAGATTATTTCACTGTAAAATTATTGCACCTTTAAATACCTGCAGTTTAGCCCCGCCCACCCTAATAATTACATATTAAAGTAACCTCATTAACGAGTGGATTTCAAAATAAAAGCAGCTCTCCAGCTTGTTTCTTTACTCATGTCAAATCAAAGCCAAAGAAAACACGTTTTACCTTCAGCTGACTTCTCTGAAGCTCCGCCTCCTTTTCATCAGCAGGAACTTTACTGACATCACGCAGACGAGACTCGTAAACCTTCAGCGAGTCTTCGGCGTCTTTGGTGTTTCTGATCACAACATCGATGGTCTTCAGCCTGAGAAGTTTGGAAAAACGTCAGGAGGAGCCGGACCTGAAACTGGGATTAGAGAACTTCCTGTAACTGATGTGTGAGCCGCTTACTTGTCCAGGTAGACGGAGGAGAGTCCGTAGACGTGGTCCATCTTCTTCAAAGTCAGGTCCAGCTCAGATCGCAGCACCGGGGCAGAACCGGACTGCTGAGGAGACGCCAGAACCTCCTCCGTCTCCTTAGCGATGGCGCTCAGGTCCTTCTTCAAGCCCTCTAGCTCCGACTGGACTTTCTGTTAAAAACAAACCATTAGAAGAACTTTTTCACCCACATCTGTGCTGCTGGTTCTGATCCGGGTACCATTTGTTCTGTAGTCTTCAGGGCGCAGGCCTTCAGCGGTTCCTTGTCCACCGGCTGGCGGAGACGGGTCACTGTTCGGTTCTCGCAGCCCTCCAGCCTCAAACGGAGGTCTTTGATCTTCGTCAGGAACGTTTTACACACAGACTCGTCCTGGTCACCTGATCAGAGCCAAACGTCACAAACCAGAACATTTAAGGTCCAGTTCTACAGAAACGGGTCGGTTTGAAAAGTGGGTTTAAAATAATCTCAAACAGAAACACAAACGTTTCAGCATCAGAACCATTAAAATGTTTTAAACTGAAGCTAATCAACATAAACATCAACAAAAACAACAACAATAATGCTGCTTGAATCCACTCTGTTTATTTCTCCTGGACAATTAAACTCCCGTTAGGGTTAATTGGTTAATTAGTTCACGTGTTGATTAAAACAGGAATCAGCTGCTGTGAAACATGCCGTGGGAGGAGACTAATCAGTGAGGTTAGGCTGATTAATTTAATCTCTGGGGATTATTAAAACAATCAATTGGATGCAACAATCAGAGCCAGCCAATCAGAAGCGCCGTACCTGATCCGGGCGGCTCGGAGCCTGAAACATGAACCCAACAGTCAGAGAAGCTCCGGGCTGGACAACAATAATAAAACCATGGTTCTGAAGACAAAACCCACCTTGTTCTGCAGAGCTGACCATCGTGTGGTAGTGCTGGTTGGCCCGGTTGTAGCTGGACTCCACCTGCATCCGGTCCTCGGCACCAAACATCTGGGAATCCTGGCTGTCCCTCAGGAAGTTCTGGTAGTGCTGCTCCAGGTTCCTGAGGGCCAGCCGGTACTCCTCCACCCTCAGAGTCTTAAACTGGAAACGTTAAAACACCAGTTCAGCAGAACGCCCCAAACCAGATAAAACAAGAGGATGGAAAAAACCCTTCAGGAGTCTGGTGTTCAGCGCCCCCTTCAGGAGCCGCGGTGCATCGACGCAATTAAATCATGAAGGTTTTACTGGGGCTAAAAATATTAATCACTTTAATTTAGTTTAGGAGCAAAAATATGAGAAAAAGCTCATAAATTCTGAGGTTTTATTACAACTTTAGGTTAAAGAAACTTTCACAAAAACGTTCAGAAATCTCCAAAATGTTGATTTTTACAGAGGTCGTTAAATCATAAACAATGAAAATCCAGAAAACTTATGATGGAATTTCAGATTTTTTTACGTTCCCTAGATTTCTGCCTTAAAAATTGACCTTTTTATATTAAAATCAAAAACTTTCAAACATCTGAGAATGTCCCAGTTTTTATCTATCCCTGTAAGGAATAAATAAATAAACTCTCAGAACGTCTGAGATGTTCCTCAGCCGTGTGGTTACCATGGTGACGTTCCAGGAGTTGATGATGTGGATGTCTCTCATCATGTACTGCCAGGACAACAGACTCTTCAGGTCCACAAACAGGGTCTGCCACATGGTCTGCAGCCTCTGCAGGTTCCCGTCCAGCCTGAGGAAGACCAGCAGGGTCAGTCCAAGTTCTGGACCTTCAGGGGTCTCTTTGGTGAGGAACTAAACAACCTTTTTCTCCCACAAACTGAGACGATGGCCCAGATCTTACTACAAAGGGCTGATCCAATGTTTCTCCAGGATTTATCCTGGATCAAAAGGCTCAGACTAAAGCAGCAGGAATCTAATCGTGTAGAAACAGGAAGTGTCTTTAAACGCGGATCAACTTTTGATTTTTCTGTTTTGTTTTAGTCAGAAACTAAAATCAATAAAACTCTTCAGACTTCATGATTTGATGAGGAAACAACAAAAATCCAGTTTAAACTCCTGGTTTTATATTTCAGGTCCGAGAGACATTTTGTTTGGACTCAGACTCACCCGGCGACGCCGTTCACCGCATCCTTATTGGTGGGCGGAACCAGGAAGCAGATGGATGGAACCAAGGCCTCGCTGCCTTTATCGTTCAGAACCCTCCACTTAAAGGGCTGAGAGTTGTTCAGCAGCGCGCACTCGTCTCCTCGGTGGACGGTGATCTGAGGGGGACACCATTAGGTCAACATGTGGGTCAGCACACCACACACCTGGGGGTGGGGGGGGGTGGGTTCTGAGCTCACCTCCATCTGTTTGAAGTCACAGACGGCCTGGATGGGAAGTTTCCCCTTGATGGGACTGGCGGGATTCCGAGGTTTCAGCTGGATGACGGTTTTGGATCTCCGCTTCAGGCCCTCCAGGTGGGTCTGAAACTCGGCCAGCTGCTCCTTCTCATCCTGTTACACACACACACACACACACACACACACACACACACACACACACACACACACACACACACACACTCTTATTAAACTCTGATCCGGATGCTCCTCCAGACCCGGGTCTACCACCATCTTTATGGAATAATCTGGGATTAGGAGCCTGGATGAACTCACGGCAGCGTCCTGCAGCAGGTCCTCCAGCCGGGTCACCGTGACCGAGCGCTCACATGTGTACTTCCTCTTCATCGTCTCCTGCATCTTCTTCATCTTCTCCTCTGCTTCCTTCACATCAGCAAAAAACTGCAGAAGGAGCAAAGACAGGAATGACAGGATTCTGGCCTCGACCTCTGATCTCTGGGTTCTGGAGCGGGTCGGTAACACACCTGGAAGTAGGCCGTGTTTTCCTTCAGGTGGGTTTCGATGCAGCAGCAGAGCTGAAGGATCCAGCTCCACTGGGTCTGCAGGGCTGCTGTGAAGGCCTGAGGAGGCAGAACCACAGCTCAGGATCAGAGTTCTACAGCGGGAGGTTCTGATCCAAGATCTGGGACAGAGCGGGTCTCACCTCGATGGTCTGCCTGGCGGGGTGTCCGTCTCTCAGGAGTTTGTCTCCTGTGGCCTGAACGCCGTTCACCTTCTTCTCTCTGAGCTCCAGCTCCCTCATCAGACCCTGCAGAGCAGAAACACCAGAATCAGAACACGGCCGTCTGCACGACCCGGAGATCTGCAGAACATCAACGTGGTCTCCACCGAGTAGCTCTCCTTCTTGGACACCATGTTGGTGTTGCGTTCGCTCCAGTCGAAGGTGACCTCCTCCTCCTCCTTCTCGTTGAGCCACATCAGCTCTTTGGTGGCGGCGCTGACGAAGGCGTGCAGCTCCACCAGGTAGCGCAGACGGGCCTTTGAGGAGTTCTGCAAAAACACCAAAAACCCGACAGCTCTCATCGTGGTTCTGATGCTCCAGGTTCAGGATCCGTGTGTTCTGAAGCTCACCAGCAGCTTTCCGTACTGCAGCTCCAGTTTTCCCAGATATTCCCGGTAAGCAGCTTTACTCGCCGGAGAAATCTGACTCTGGATCAGAAGGTTGGAGTCAGAGGGTCACGCTCTGATTGGTTTCACTTAAAAGCAGAATTTGGTTTTTATCGGCTTTCCGTACCTCATCGGCTTTTGCCCTTTCGATCTTGGAGCGGAACTCCTCCACGGACTGGTGCAGGCCTCGGTGGCTGCCCAGCTGGGTCTCCACGTTAGCCAGGTCGGAGCCCCACTCGCCCTCGTCCACCCGCCGCTGGTTCTCCTCCACCCAGCCCAGCAGGTCGTGGACGTAGCGCAGCGTGACCTCGTCCAGCTCGGGCCGAACCCTGGAGGAGGAGGACTGCTGTAGGACCTGAGCCGTGTGGACCTGGGTTGTGTGGATCTGGGTCATGGGGACCTGGGTCATGGGGATCTGGGTGATGGTCACTCCGGACTTGATGCGCAGGTTGTACTCGCTGCGGAGGTTTACGAGCCTCTCGTGGAGGCGATACACTCTATAAACCAGAAAGGAGACGCGTTCAGGAGGAGGAACTCTGCAGCTGCTCATAAATACGACTTTTATTTATTCTGCTTGTGCACCTGCGATACATTTGTTCAGCCTGAAGGTGGCGCCCATCCTTCAGCACCTGGACGTCGTTGAAGAGGAACCGGATCATTCCTTCTGCTTTCTCCAGATCGGCCTCCACCTCGGCTGTGTGCTGAGTGGACTTCCCGGAGCTCAGCATCCTCACATCCTGAAACATGACATCATCTCATTTTTAGTTTCATCCAGAAGATGCTTTCACGTTTCCATGCAGCTCGGTCATGCTCCGGTCACTTTAACCCTAACCACAACCAGACCGTAACGAAGGAAGCAGGATGAAGCCACGTCATGCAGGACAACGGGAGGAGATCCTCACTAGACCTGTACATGATGCATCAGGCCACTAGGTGGCAACGTTCCTCCAGTCTCTAATCTGGATTTTTTCTCATCTAAGATGCTTTACCTGATAGTCTGGATTATCTGGGTGAATTAAAGCTCTGTGGTTTTATTAGCAGGTCCGTTTACCTCCAGTAGAGGGTCTGTTTTCACATAAAAGGGGGCGGAGCAAATGCACAGGGAATGAATATCCAAACACACACGTTCAGTTAGCTTAAGAATTCATTTTGGTTCCTGGAAAACCTTCATGTTTTGTCCCCAAAGCACCCCCTGGTGACTGGCTGCAGTGCATGTTTTAGGCCCCGCCCCCTCCCTGTAAACCAGTGGGACATCTTCCTGACTGCTGTTTGTTATTTGATTATTGAAACACCTGACTTGCTTTCAGGTGAGAAGGCGGGATTTTCAGCCCTGCCTGAGAGCTGAAACTCTGGTTCCAAAGTACAACATGGCGGCTCGAGTGACCGGGATCTCATGGCTTCAGTTTCACCACCAGAAATGCGTCTGCTGCAGGTAACACCCTGACCGGTCACACCTGAAACAGGCTCTTCAACAGCGTTTTATGCCGAATCAAAACTTAAGATATTTAAAAACTAAAATATTCTTTTGTTTGTCAAGAGAATGAAGAAATAAAACACAAACAACAAACGATGCTTTCAAGGTGCTGTGCTTTCTGTGGGACAGCAGAGTTTCTCCTGAAGGATGGAGATGCTGGAGGCTCACCGTCTGCAGCAGCGTCTCCACCTGGTTCAGCTGCTCCTCACAGACCCCCGACTCCATCTGGACCTTACTGACGATCCTCTGCAGCCGCTCCAGCCTGCAGCAGAAAGGTCAGAGGTCAAAACGCCGCCGGGTTCAAACACACAAACATGATGAGAGAAAAGAACTCACTGAGCCTTCCGGAGGGAAAAGCAGGAATATCCCTGATGCATGAACGCCATGACTGCTTCTAAACGCTGCAGCAGAACTTTGTGAAGTTCTGCTGCAGCCCGACTGGGAGGCTACGCCCTGACTGCCATGTGATTATAAATATGAGCCACTCTCAGAGGGCTGTATTATTCTGGGATGGTTGCCACGGTGATCATGTGTTTGCTGTAATCAGATTTTTTAGCCGACAAAGGAATCTCCGTTTAAAGTGTGGGAGATGAATCGGCCTCGCGGTCAGACCGGGACACGCCGGGCTTTTTAACGCGTGTTTTAGAAACCAGCAGCATGTGATGTGGTTCTGCTTGTGGCCCACTTACCGCTCAAACTCCATCCGGAGAAGACGCTCCCGCTCCAGGATGGCCACGTGCAGATGGCCCCATTCCTTCTCCACGTCAAACGGGTGATACCCAGGAGGAACCTTGACCTGGCCGGCCTGCACCGCTCCCTGCAACAGGAACCAGATCTGGGTCACGGCTCTCCTTCTGGAACGAGCTGCAGGAACGACGGGCTCAGAAAATTTACCTCGAAGGACTTGAAGATGTGTTTGGAGCGGTTCTTGTCCGCCTCTTTGGCAGGAAGCTCCGTTTCTTTAAACTTCAGGAACTG